>VDFB02274714.1:136313-722568 GCA_007258455.2 Sequoia sempervirens
AGTGGAGCTTCATGGCACATCACCGGTTTTAAGGAGCACTTTTCAAGTTTGGTGGAGGAGTCCTCCGAACAAGTCATCATTGGAGATGATGCCCGCTACTCTGTGAAAGAATTTGGGACCTCTACACTTCATTTGGATTCCGGCATCTCACTTCAGTTGAGTAATGTTCTTTATGTTCCTGGGATCAAGCGCAATCTTATTTCAATTTCAGCCCTAGAAGATAAAGGATATCAAGTTGCCTTCTCCAAAGGAAAAGTTCTAGTGTGGATGGAGAACTCCAGCTTCAAGGATGCTCAAGTAATTGGAGTTAGACATGAAAACCTTTACAAGGTCTGCACACGTTCTCTACAAGCTTTGGTTCATGACTCTTCAAGTCTATGTGATCTTTGGCATCAGAGATTGGCTCACCGTCACTTCCGAGCCTTACCTATCATGGAGAAGATGGTGTCGGGCATCCCTAAGCTCAACCAGGAGCACGAAGGTACTTGCAAGGGCTGCGCATTGGGTAAGAATATAAAATCTCCTTTTCATAGTAGAGAAAATAGATCTAAGTGTATTTTAGACCTTATTCATTCTGATTTATGTGGTTCTATGTCTGTTCCGTCTTCGAGTGGATTCTTGTATTATGTTCTTTTTATTGATGACCACTCTAGGAAGACTTGGATTTATTTTTTGAAAACTAAAGAGTCTGAGGAAGTGTTGGATAGGTTTAAAAAGTTTAAAGCCTTGGTAGAAAATCTTTCTGGTAAAAGAATTAAGGTCCTTAGATTTGACAATGGTGGAGAATACACCTCTGGCAATTTTCGGAATTTTTGTATTGATGTAGGGATTAAGATGGAGTTTTGTGTTCCCTATAATCCTCAACAAAATGGTGTTGTAGAAAGAAAGAACAGGACAATCGTGGAAGCAGCAAAGGCCATGATTCATGATCAAGATTTGCAAACCATCTTATGGGCAGAAGCTTCCAGGATGGTTGTATATGTTCACAAAAGAAGTCCTCATAAGGTCTTGGAAAACATGACTCCGGAAGAAGCTTTTAAAGGGAAGAAGCCTGAAGTCAATCATTTGAGGATCTTTGGATGTCCTGTCTATATTCATGTTCCCAAGGAAAAGAGAACCAAGTTAGAGCCTTCTGGCAAGAAGGGAATATTTGTGGGCTACAATGAGACATCAAAAGCCTACAGAATATACATTCCAGGTCAGAAGTTGATCGAGATCAGTAGGGATGTCACATTCGAGGAAGATGTTGCATTCAGGAGATCCAATGGGGATTCATATGGAGATTGATAATGAAGAGTCTCCTCAGGATATGGAAGTTGACCATACCCCTGAGATTCAGAGGGAGACTTCAGAACCAAAAGAAGATATTGATCCTGTTGAACCCTTGGAGCCTACTGATGGGCGTACTGACATTGTTGTTGGGAGAAAGAGACCTCTATGGGCCAGTCATACAATGCAAGAGGCTGAAAGTTTTGCAGCTCCTAGAGGCACATTCAGAGAAAGCAAAAGGCCACATAAGTTCTCTAGTTATGTTGCCTTGATGAGTCAAATTATAGAATCTGAGCCTACCTGTGTTGAGGAAGCATCTAGTCATCAGGTTTGGAGAGATGCTATGACAGAGGAGTATCAGTCAATTCTTAAGAATGATGTTTGGGACATTGTTCCTAGACCCGAGGGCAAGCCTGTGGTATCTTCTAAATGGCTATTCAAGATTAAGCATGCTGCAGATGGAAGCATTGAGAAGTACAAAGCAAGATTTGTGGCTCGTGGGTTTTCTCAGAAAGAGGGAGTTGATTACGAAGAAACCTTTGCTCCTGTTGCTCGCTATACTTTTGTCAGAACCATTATTGCTATTGCTGCATCTCGAGGATGGAAGATCCACCAGATGGACGTGAAGACAGCCTTTCTCAATGGAGTGATTGAGGAAGAAGTTTATATAGAGCAACCTGATGGATTTGAGGTTCATGGAAAGGAGTCACATGTTTGCAAGCTGAAGAAGGCCTTGTATGGTCTTAAGTAGGCTCCTCGTGCTTGGTATGAAAGGATTGATCGTTACCTGTCAAGCTTGGGTTTCTTGAAGAATGATGCTGATTCGAATCTCTATTTCAAGGTAATCAATGATGAAGCATTAATTTTGGTTTTATATTTGATGATTTGATCATACTTGGAGAAGATCACTGATTCTTGAGTGTAGAAGGTTGACTTACGATTTGAGATGAAGGACAGCGGGCTCATGCATTACTTCCTTGGATTAGAAGTTTGGCAGAAACCAGATGAGATGATTCTAAGTCAAGGAAAGTACACCATTGATATACTTAAGAGATTTGGTATGATGGATTGCAAATCCATGTCCACACCTATGGAGACCAACTTACATAAGTTGAAGGAGGCTGCAGCTAATTCAGACTTGGTGGATCCTACCTTGTACAAACAACTAATTGGATCTTTGATGTATCTAGTTAACACTAGACTTGACATTTGCTATGCAGTGAGTGCACTTAGCCAGTTTATGTGTGATCCAAGACAGATACATCTTGTTGTAGCTAAACATATCCTGAGATACTTGCATGGCACAGTTGGATATGGGTTGAAATTATTCTTGAATCTTTTGAGACTTAGGTGCTTCGTTTCAGCGATTCTAGTAGGTAGGTTACATTGTCACAGATCGGAAGAGAGCACCTCACGGTTGTTGCTTCGGTTTGGGTTCAACGCTATGATTTCTTTGGTGCGAGGAAGTAGTCATTGTAGCATTGAGTACGGTTGGCGAGTACATTGCAGCTTGTATGTCAACTTCGGGAAGCAATATGGCTTTGTAAGCTCCTTGCGGGGATTGTTTGGTAATCAATGGAGCCTACTATCATTCATTGTGATAATCAAAGTTGTGTGAAGCTTTCTGTCAATCCTGTGTTCCATGACAGAACCAAGCATGTTGAGATAAAGTACCACTACATTAGGGATATGGTACTGTGGAAGGCTGTATAGTTGAGGTACATCAGCACTGATGAGTAGACGACAGATATTCTCACCAAGCCTCTCGCCAGGATAAAGTTTGTGTACTTTCGAGATAAGCTTGGTATGGTGGAGAATCCAGTCTTGACTGAGTAAGAGTCTCAGTATCAGTGAGCCTTGTTTAAATGAGTTCTTCTTTGAGAGAGAAGTTCGAGGTGAAATCCCTTGTTTAATGCATTTCTCTTTGAGATTTGAGGTGAAAGCCCTTGTTTCCACCCTCTGATCTGAGTCATGGTGGATGTCATTGTGATGTCCCCTCTTTAGATAGTTCTCAGGAACAGTGTGTTAGCCCTTTATTGGACCCTTGTGGGCTAGCTGGATTGGTTAGAGGGTCAGTGGTACTTTCCAGAGAGTTTGATCGTTCTGGTTTTCAGAGCCCAATGACTGGATCACAGCAGGCGTTGGCAGGGCAGGAGTCGACAGCTTCTGACGGCACAGGATTATATGGTGTTTTGAGTGAGTTATGGGTTTTTAAGTGATTTAAATATTAATTGATTTAATATTTAATTATAAAGTCAAATTGACTTTATATCTTTAAATCACTTAAATATTCTCTAAAAGTGATTTAATATTTTAAATCACTTAAATGAATAAGTGCGCCCAAGTATTTAATTCATATACTATTGAAATGGATTAAATATTATTTAAAAGATTTTAATAACCTAAAAGTGGCATATTTTCTTGGGATTCGTGCCTTTGCATAAAAGGGCATTTCTAGCAATGAGAAACTCATCTTTTGACAATTTCAACTTTGCCTTGTGCTATTTCCTGTGCGTTCTCCTGTGATCAGGGTTTGAACAATTCTTCCATTGAGGAACGATAACTCTTCAGTGTTGAGCGCTTTTGAGGCTGTGAGAGATCAGCTGAATCAGTGCAGTTGAGAGCTTCATTCAGAGGTTCTACAGATTCAGACAGAGAACAGATATTGAGATTTTCATGTTGTTTGCAATAAGAGAGGGTTTCTTCCTGGTGGCACATCCTTCTTCAGATTCAGAGGCTTCCAACAGGGATACTTCCTATTCTTTCTTTGGCCGTACGGATTTCCTTGGGTTTTGTGCATTCTGGAAAGGCGTGTGAAGGAAGTAAATGAAAAGCCTTCTCCTTTGCTCTGTTTTGTGCTTCTACCTTGGCGTCTACCTCTACCAGGGCATTGTATCTCATTTTGGAGTGGGAGAAGTCAGATCTGGAGCTTGGGCATGCGTATTTGCTTGATTTCACCATTTCCGGCTGTCAAACTGGCTAATTTCTTTAATTAAATAATCTGGAGATATTCTGGTATGTGTATCATTTGCAATCTATTTGTCACAGTTAAATAATGCAATCTACACTTTCATTCTGAAGAAAATAGTGCAAATTTACTTTTTATGAGCATTTATGATGTGCGCCCCTTCTCTTCTGTCTATGAACTTTTCTCTAAAAAACTAAAATAACACTAAAAAGACTTAAGAATTACTGGGGTTTGAGTTGAGAGCCAGCAGGGCTCATCACAGTGGTATCAGAGCACTGATCCTGCCAGCTTGTGGGGTTAGAGAAATTTATGAAGTCACACCAGGAGGGTTTTGGCAAGTTCTACTCTAGAGGGGGCCCTAGAAATCAGAGAGGTGATCATAATCCTTTCCCACCATTTCCGTTTGAAGATCAGCAGGAGGAAATAGACTTGGATAATATGGCTAACAGGGAAGGAGGAAGTTCTTACAGGAATCCTTGGGATGATGAGGACAGAGAAGCTAAAGATGTGCTCAGAGGCATGGTTGCAGGGCAAGAACAGGTGGCAACTATTCTTCAACAACTCAGCACAAATGTCCAAAATTTGACAATTAATAGAGCTCAGAATCTGGATCAAGATCGTGAAGGCAGTATTCACAGAGAGCCTCAAAGAGTCATAGCTCCAGCATGCACCTTTGAGAGAACTACATGTCCTACTTTTACCAGAGATGATGCTGAGGAAATGGACGAAGTTGAACAGGGTGGTGAGATAAATTTTGCAGATAACATTATGGCTATGCATGATGAGTGGGATGCATTGCCACCGAGGGTTAAGGAGCACCTTAACTTCGACAGATTCATGAGCCAGAAGAGAGAACACACCAGAAGCAGGAATGACAGGCGGCCTAGACACAAGCAGAATGATCTCAGACAGGCTATCAACAAGCTTACCTTAGCGAACTTTGATGGCAGTGGCAGAGTTACAGCACGTGCCTGGGTTAGTAAGCTTGACACATTCTTGACACTACGCCCCATGCCTGAGGAGGATGCCATTCGTTTTGCAGCACTTCACCTTGATGGCGTGGCACATGACTGGTGGATTCATGGTATGGCTACTCTTCATCATGACAGGATTACCTCGTACCAGGTGTTTATGATAGACTGGTAGAGAGATTTGACAGACGGGATCCTGAGCTATTCTTCAGAGATTTGGCACAACTGAAACAGTTAGGTAGCTTGGAATCGTACATTGGAGAGTTCCAAAGACTATCTGTGATGGTGACAGGAATCTCAGAGAGAAGGCTGATCATATTGTTCATTGAGGGTCTTTTCGAGCCCATGAAAGGTTGGATAAAAGCATTTGATCCACCTACTTTACAGGAGGCCATGAGGAAAGCTCGCAGCATGGAGCTATCTACACCTCGTAAGCCATTTGGCTCGAAACCTACTACCTCCTACACAGAGAATAAATCAGATCCGAAGAAGGCTGATAATGCAGATCAAAAGAAGAAATTTGCAGCCCCTTTAGATCGAGAAACAATGAACGATTTACGAAGAAGAAAACTTTGTTTTTACTGCAAAGGTCCGTATGACTTTAATCATGACTACCCCCTCAAACCTAAAGGGAAAAACAGGCACATGGAGTGGTTTTATGAGGGAGAAGTGTTGACTGATTTTTCTGATCAGCAAACTCCAATCTATGATACAGATGGAGAAGAGTCAGAAAATGACGCAGAAATTGTAGTAGAAACAGAATTAAAGGAGGCTCATATGTCCAGCATGCAGAGAGAGGGATCTTTCAGACTCCGTGGGATCCTAGCTGGTCAAAGGGTCATATCTCTTCTAGATACAGGTGCAACCCACAACTTCATCGATTCACGGTTAGTGGAGAAACGGGGAATTCAAACTCAGCAGTTTGAAGGCATACATGTGAAGGTTGCAGATGAATACACTCTCAACTGCGAGAGGATGATACCTGACTTGCCTTTGAAACTCAACAATTTTGAGTTTAAGGCTGATTTTTATGTTGTGAACATGGGAGGAACAGATATAGTTCTTGGCATGAAGTGGCTTCATGCAATAGGAGAATTCACGCTTAATTTGCGTGACATGGAGATGAAATTCAGCATAGATGGCACAAATCATATTCTAAAAGCCATCAAGGACAGCAACCTTAGAGAGATTTCACTTCGAAGAATGGAACGTTTGATTCGTCACGATATGGTAGAGTGGGCTGCTGAGTGCAAGCTAATGCCTTCACAGTTGGAGCAGCAAGCTTCTTCTTACCATCCAGATGTGCAGGAACTTCGAATCAAACATGCAAAGGTATTCAGTGCAATTCCACAGTGGAGACCTCGATAAGTATTGAGCATATTATAGAAACTGGATGAGAACACGAAACCGTCTTTGATTACTCACTTACCGGCACAAGCGTTTGAAAAGAGCCGAGATTGAGAAAACTATTCAGGAGCTTTTAGCTATGGGGCACATTAGGCCGAGGAAGTCACCCTTTGCTTCATCGGTTGTTTTGGTGAAGAAAAAGGATGGTACACTCAGGATGTGTATTGATTACAGAATGCTCAACAGGAAAACAATAAAGAACAGGTATCCTATTCCACGGATAGATGAGTTGATAGACGAGCTTCATGGGGCTTGCTACTTCTCAAAGATTGATTTGAGGACAGGGTATCATCAGATCAGAGTCCGAGAGGAGGACATAGAGAAAACTGCGTTCAGATGTCACTGTGGACACTATGATTTCTTGGTTATGCCATTCGGTTTAACCAATGCTCCAGCCACATTTCAGTCTACAATGAATCGAGTTTTCCATCCTCACTTGAGGAAATTTGTATTAGTGTTCTTCGACGACATCCTGGTTTATAGCAAATCATGGGAGGAACACATGGTTCACTTGGATGAGGTACTGAGTATACTTGACAGGGAGTCCTTGTACGCCAAGGAGTCTAAGTGTGCTTTGGGTATGGCAGAGCTTTTATATCTGGGACACATCATCAGTGGTGCAGGAGTCAGCATGGATCTAGAGAAAGTTCGAGCCATCATTGATTGGCCTACACCTGAGACTTTGACACAGCTTAGGGGTTTTGTAGGATTGTGTGCCTTCTATCGTTGGTTCGTTAGTGGATTTTCGCGGCATGCTGCGCCACTAACTGATTTGACTAAGAAAGGTGCTTTTGTGTGGACACCACTAGCACAGGCATGCTTTGAGAAGTTCAAACTTCTCATGACCACATGTCCAGTTTTGGCTCTACCGGACTTCACCAAACCTTTCGAGTTACATTGCGATGCCAGTGGTGAGGGTATTGGTGCAGTTATCATGCAGGATCGACACCCTATAGCTTTCGAGAGCCGGAAGCTAAGAGGCCCTGAGCGGAGCTATAGTATCTATGATAAGGAAATGTTGGCCATCATGCATGCCATGGCCAAATTTAGGCAGTACTTGATTGGTAGCAAATTCACTGTTAAAACCGATCATAATAGTCTGAAGCATTTTCTTGGGCAGCGAGATCTGAACGAAAGGCAACAGAAATGGGTCAGCAAGCTTCAGTCTTACGATTTTGACATCTCCTATGTCAAGGGCACTCAAAATGTGGTTGCTGATGCTTTATCTCGCCGTCCTCACTTGAGCTCTATTACACTAGTTTCAAAGGATTGGAGACATCTGATAGTAGCAGAGTATGCTAAGAACCCATGGGCTTCTAGCATAGTAGATGGAACAGTACAGGATGACAGGTATTCACTTGTAGATGATCTTATCATTTACAAAGGGAGGATTTTACTAGTCCCAGGTTCTGAGATGAGGGATAGAGTATTGAGGTCATTCCATGATTCACCCATGGCAGGACATCCCGGTTACTTTAAGACCTACAGGCAGGTAAGGGAGAAATTCTCTTGGAAGGGTCTCAAGTCTTATGTTCTCCAGTATGTCAGGGAATGTCTTGTTTGTCAGCAGAACAAGCAAGAGCATACATACCCTGCAGGTTTACTCCAACCGCTTCCTATTCCTGAGAGGAAGTGGGATTGTTTGTCCATGGACTTCATCACGGGCTTGCCAAAAGCTCAAGGGAAGGACAGCATTTTCGTGGTGGTAGATCGATTGACGAAATATGCACGCTGCGATACTACCTACGCACGGCTACCAGTGCCAGTTGTTCTTAAAGAGGTATTGAACATTTTCGGAGTATAGTCGGTGGCGAGGGATAGCGAGTTTATGGAAGCCACGGCGGGAGTTATTCAAACTTCGCGGAGACGAGAGCTCACTCAGAGTACAGCTACCACCCAGACGGATGAATTACGGTGAGTAGTCAACAAATGGGTGGAAGGATACTTCGCGAAATTCTGATTCGGAGACGCCCGAGAAGGCATGAAGCCGAGGAGTAGTTATACCTTTGTGAGTATTGCTACAATGCCACCCATCACATATGAGCATCAGTTGACACCTTCACAGGGATTTTATATGGATGGATGCTCCAAGAAGCTTATTCTTTGAGGTGTGATTAGAGAGTTCCAGTCTTTGGTGATTTATTCACAGGGAGAACGAGGGGATAAGCCTATGTAGGCACTTCGGGGAGAATATCTGACCCAAAATCAGCGAAGCAATATCTTGTCGAGAGCTTGGTGGCGGTCTTCGAGATCGATGATTTGGTGTATGATGCTTCAAACTTATAAAACGATCCACTATACGTAGAAGAGGCGCCGACAAGCTATGCCCGCGATACTATGGACCTTTCAGAGTTGTCAGACGTGTCGGTGAAGTGGCTTATGAGTTAGATCTTCGAGTGGACAGTAAGGTTCACAACGTGTTCCATGTGTCACGCCTCAAAAAGGCGTTGGGACAACATGTGATTCCTTCAATGATTTACCCGTACGGATGAAGTGATTTTGATACAAGGCCATTCTGACTCGAAAATCATCTTCAGGCCCGGGTTGCCGAGAATACCCAGTATTAAAGTGGAGAGGATCTGGCGAGGATGCTGCGGGAAAGTGGCGGTATTCTTGACATCGGCTTTGAGTTGCTTGTGGAACCAGCCAAATTCGGGGAAGAAGCGGTATGATAATACTATCTAAGAGCAGTTCAGGAACAATGTATTGTAGCCCTTTGTGGACCCTTATGGGCTAGGCCCGGATTGGTTAGAGGTGGTGGTACTTCAGGAGAGGGTGATAAGTTACGGTTTTGGTGATGGGGTAGTTCCACAGTTAAGCGGTGAAGTCGGCGGTAACCGGCGACGCGGGGGATTATATGGAAGATTGTTTTGAGTGAGTTATAGGTTTTAAAGTGATTTAAACTGGCCAAGGTGATTTAATATTTAATTATAAAGTCAAATTGACTTTATGTTTTTAAATCACTTAAATATTCTCTAAAAGTGATTTAATATTTTAAATCACTTAAATGAATAAAGTGCACCAAGTATTTAATTCATAAACTATTGAGATGAATTAAATATTATTTAAAAGATTTTAATACCTAAAAGTGGTGTATTTTCTTGGAATTCGTGCCTTTGCATAAAAGGGCATTTCTGGCAATGAGAAACTCACCTTTTGACAATTTCAACTTTGCCTTGTGCTATTTCCTATGCATTCTCCTGTGATCAGGGTTTGAACAATTATTCCATTGAAGAACGATAACTCTTCAGTGTTGAGCACTTTGAGGCTGTGAGAGATCAGCTGAATTTGTGCAGTTTGTGAGAGCTTCATACAGAGGTTCTACTGAGCTTGAGCTGTGTTTCCTATTGGATTTCTTTATCAGTTTCAGAGGGTTTTGGGAGATGGCGCCTTCATTTCATCTGGCAGACATCATACTTCTTGGCCGTACTTTCTAAGTGAGAATTCAGGTGGTTTGCAGTGAAGTGTGTGGCTCTTGTGCAAGGGCATTTGGGCATTTCTTGGAGAAACGCCTTCTCTTCTGAGGGTTTCTACTTTCTCTTCATCATTTTAGGCGTTTGGCTTGTACTCTTCATCTGCCGCCGTTTTCAGGCTGGATTTTGCATTCTGTAGCTTTCTACACCAGATTTGGTCAGTTTTTCACCATCTTGGCTGGCAAACTGGACTACTTTCTTAAATAAATAATCTGGACACTTCGGGTATGTTTATGAGTTCTAAATCCATTGTTGAGCATATTTATTATCTTATGTATTGTCAATTCGCCTGAAATAACTCAGATTTACATTTTATATGCATTTATGCTGTGCGCCCCTTCTCTTCTGTCTATCAAACTTTCTCTAAAAAACTAAATAACACTAAAAGACTTAAGAAACATTGGGTTTGAGGGTTTGAGCCAGGGGCTCATCACACTTCATGGAACAAAATGAGAGAACAAACCATGCCCTCCTCCAAACCTTACAAGACATGAGTAATACCCTCAATACTCTTAGATCCCACTCTACAAATGGAAAAGATACAAACTCTAACCATTCAGAAAGTAATAACATATCCTCCATCCCTAGGATCTCAAGACCTTCATCCATACCTAGGGAAGAAACACCAATTGAGGAAGAGGAAAATAACCCAAACCCTAATAGCACTGAGCAAATTGCTAGAGCCTACATAGGTTTGGACCCTAAGATTAGGAGGATTATTTCATTCAAGGAATTTTGCAAAGCTAAGAAACATGAACCATCCAAAAAGGATAAGAAGCAACATAGTAAGGATTTGAGAAAAAAGGTGAATAAATTAACCCTCCCCAACTTCGATGGATCGGGAACAATCACAACACATGCATGGATACAAAAATTGAACACTTACTTAAACCTTAGCCCTATGACAGAAGAAGAAGCCATCCAATTTGCCATCTTACACTTAGAAGGATTGGCCCATGAATGGTGGCATCATGGTATGCACACCCAAGGGCACCAAAATGTGACATCATATGATGAATTCACACCCACAAAAAGACTTCAAAGAATTAACTCAACTTAAACAACATGGATCGATTGAGGATTACATAGCAGAATTCCAAAGGATTTCAGTTAGGGTTCTAGGGGTTCACAAAGATAGACTTACCTACCTTTTTGTAGAAGGATTAAAAGATTCAACTCGAGGTTTGGTAAGTGCTTTAAATCCTACCTCCCTTGAGGATGCAATCGATAAAGCCCTAAAACTAGAGGACACAACCTCAAGAGATAGAATAAGAGAAGCACACACAAAACCTCCCTACAAGAAAGAACAGCATAAAAACACCTTTCTCTCTAATAACGACCGTGAGAAGCTTCAAAGGGAAGGACTATGCTTCAATTCTAAAGAAAAGTGGGAACAAGGTCATATCTCTAAACAAGATGAGGGTAGAATGAGGAAACCATGTCACAAATGCAAAGGGGAATGGAAGACGGGACATATTTGTAACCAAAGTGACCTAAAAAGGAGAGATTTGTGTTACAAATGCAAAGAAAATTGGGAACCAAGACATATGTGGAAAAAGAAGCCAAATACATAATATATAGGCAATGTTCAAGGAAGAAGCAGAAGGAAATCCAAGCAAGAAAACCAGGTACAATGAAGGAGATCTCAAAAGCATTCAATGAAAAGAACAAAGGATCGTAAACAACTGGAACTTTGTGGAAGAGCAAATCTAGTAGTACAACGCCTTTACACCCTCAAAATCTAAAGGCAGATTGCCCGACTAATCTCCCTAGTGAGAATTGTAATATGTCCTAAGATCCCTAAGGCTTCCTTGTCAAATAAATGGAAAACTTCTTCATAGAACATCATATAGATATATGACATACTTCTAATTCTCATCTTGATATATATAAGTTCTTGCATTAAAGTTAAGGGATGTCTACAACCTTAAAAAGGTTTCAGTTCAAATGGCTTTGCTTGAGGACAAGCAAATTTGAGCGGGGAGGACTGTCATGTCCCCCAAATTATGATACTAAAATATAGAAATAACCAAACAGTCATTATTAGCGAATTCATTATAATTAGTAAGTTATGATTATATGTGTAAGCAAATTCATTATCATTATAATTATCAAGATAATATTATAATAATCCTGGTAATTACTATGGGATTCACTAAACTAATATAAATTAAATAATAATAAACAAATAAATTAAATAAACAAATAAAATAGATATCAATATATATATATATATATATATATATATATTATTATAAATAATATTATGATAATACAATTATCATATGGAATAAATTAATATTTACAAATCATTAAACACCTGACCATATCTTTGTTTCATATCATTCACAGATGGTTGTGAAAGGCATCGATTCCCAAACAAACAAACGTCAACAATTACTAAACAAACCATAAACAGCGACTATAAAAGGAAACGAAGCATTCAAAGACAGCGGTCAAACTTTCCTAAACAAAACAGAGATTATAGTTATGAACATACTGTATAATATTAGTAATGAACCGACAACTCCACCAACATATTCATGTTGTTGCCTACTTTTTGAACCCCAAGTTTTATTTCTCTCCTACATTCAAAGCAAATGCAAAGGTTCTTGTTGGCCTCAACACATGTATTGAGAGATTGATTAGTGATGATGACCTTCAAGATCTCATGCTTGATGAGATATAGAGCTATAAGAAGGCCGAAGGGCCATTGTTTTCTTCCAAGGATTGCATTCGTAGGAGAGACACTCTATAGCCAGGTAACAAATTCATGTGTTTAATATTATGTTACTATTTATGATAATGTTTAAGTTTATTAAATCCTTACTAAGTTATAAATGGCAATTGTTATCTTTACAGATTTGTGGTGGCAAGATTATGGTGCCACCACCTAATCTTCAAAAGGTTGCCATTCGCATTTTATCTCAGCCTTGTAGTGCATCTGGTTGTGAGTGCAACTGGAGCCTAATGAGGTCGATGTGGAACCATGGATAAGTGATGATGAGTTAGCTGAGATGGAGAGTGAGGCAGAGGCAACTGAATGGGAAGCAAAAGTGGCAGCATATGAGGAGGAAGAAGGCGAGCTTGGTCAGCCAGCAGAGGCAGTTTCTTCACACACATAGCTTGATCCTATCACTATGGATGAGGCACCTGTTGAGACTCCTATTGAGGACACTGCAACTATACCATCTACTTCAGCACCACCCACACAACAGCAACAAAAACTTTTGAATTTCAGTCATAGAAGAAATTTATGATATATAATTTTTATTGATACCGAAACTTGAAAGTTAATATGTATTCAGAAGTTGAACTTGTTTCTTGGTCTATGATACATTGATGATTGATATGTATTAAACTCTAATTTTGGTTTATATATGATGAAATCATGTAGAAACCCTAGTTTCCCTACACGAACTGATAGTTTTTGTGTTTTAGAAGTTTTGAGGTTTTTGCGTTTTTGGGGTTTTAGAGCAATATAAGGAAATTGATTTTGCAAGAAAATAAGGAATAAATACTATAAAAATTATCTAGCTCTTGGAAATGATGAAATACAGATGCCAATATATTTATCTCTCTTCTGGAACAATTACAATAAGAATCTAAATGCATGCAAATAGAAAAGCAATGATTTTGTATGAAAACCTGGAGATTGCAGCTTGCTGGTAATTAGCTGAAATGGTACGGTTGTATGATATTTGCCCTTCTCCTGTCTGGTAATCACAAACGACTTCTGGAACCCTAGCGCCCTCAATGATGCAAACGGAAGTAAAAAAGAAAGGCGTTTCTCTTGCTTGGAGAAGTACGGCTCCCTCAGATGGTACGGCCTGCTGTACAGAAGTACGGCTGAGCAGCAGCAGCATTAATTAAATGTACGGCTTCCAAAAATCAATGTCTAAACCCTCTGGAATGGTGCGCCTTGATGAATGCTTGTCTTCTGAACGAATAAACTCTCTGAAACTTTGTAAATAGCTAACCTCTGAAGATCAATGATTTCCTCTGGATGAAGAAACCTCTGCTGGCAATAAATCAGGTGTTATTTCACACCCTCTGAACTGCTTCCAATGGAGATGGCTCGTTCCCCAAGGAATTCAAACTTGAAACCCTAAAGTCTCTTGCTCAGATCAAAGTTGATCAGTTTCAATTCTCAATAATCACATAATGGCACAATTCCCAAGCAAACCTTATCTCTTGAAAAGTGCGATTTCCTCAATAATAGGGTCATTAAAATTGCACTTTTAATTCTTTTTAATATTTCAATAGTCCCAGCCAAATTTTATAATAAAATATAATCTCAATTTGGCCCCTTCGATGATACACCCTCAAATAGAATCACTTAAGTTATAATTTAATATTATAACTTTATATTATATCTCTATTAAATAATTAATATTTTAATTAATACAATTAAATATTAATATCTCCTCTGCTATTCATCCGGAAGGATCAACTCAATTAAATCGAATTTTAACACCGGCGATTCTCAACACCGCCAGCCATAATCAAGCAAAATAAAGTGGGTCCTATCACTGATCGCCAGAACTGGCTAAAAATAGCAACTTCTCGCAAGAAGTTCGGATCGAGCCCAAACGAAGCCTTCATCGATCAAACTCTAATCAAGCCGAGCCAAGCTCCAAAGTGACCTCTATCTAGTTTTATCACTTCTTCTACGAGGGTCGATGATAGGCCAACTTCGCGGTTCGAGATGTCAATGAAGGGGATATGATGAAATCAGTTGATACATTGATGATTGATATTTATTAAACTCTAATTTCGATTTATATATGATGAAATCAATAATGTGTTCTACAAATTTAGTTTATATGTGTGTTTTTGAAGAATATTATAAAAAATTGTGTATTTTCAAATGTTCAATAAATTTGCCGAGTTTTTGCCAAGTCCCGAGTTTTCAAAATTTTGGGCCTACCGAGTTATTGCCGAGTCCAAGTTTTTCAACTATGCTAAAGAGGAATCCGCTTTACTTCGCACATAGTGGCTTGCATTTGTCAATCTTCATGGTCCAACCTTCGGCAAACCAGAGATGAGGTTAGATAAAGCTACATTAGCTCAAAGCGACTCTATTGGATGGTGGACAAGGCATGGCAAGGATGCACCAGAGTTGAAGGTTCTTGCCATTCATCTTCTTCACGGGTTGTCAGTTCCTCTACTACAAAGAGGAATTGGTCCATATATAGCTTCATCCAATCAAGCAAAAGGTACAACCTTACCTCTAGACAATTGAAGTTGGTGGCTATACACAGTGCTTTGCAACTAATCGACAAACTCCCGAGTATTGTCAAACTTTGGCCTTACGTTGGGATGTTGATCCTAAAGATGCTATACAAATCGATGAGGAGACACAGGAGGGATTGATTGGGGTTCCATTGCCTGAGGCAACCCCTTACAATGGCAATGACTCATACTCGAGCTCCAATTTTGATATAGACCTACCAATTGCATCTACTAATTAGGGACAGCCATATATTTTCTATGTTTTTGTCATTTTATAGTCAAAACTTGAGCCTTTGGCCATTTTGTTATAATTCTTATATAATATGTATGCACATTGACAATAAAAGCATTTGAATTTTGTTAATTTGTTTGTCAATTCTCATGTGAAATCTCAATTCAATTCTAAAGTTATGTATTAATCTTCTACAATGTCTATGATGAATGCTTTATCAATGTTATGATATGAATATTTGAAATTTCTCTATATTGTAAAAAAATTCCCTATTTTTTAATAGTCATCTCTTGTTGTCCCCAAAAGAATGGCCCAAAAGTACCCCCGTATTTGAAACATGTCTTGCAGTCCCCTATCGCCCCTATCCCTAAAACTTGGGGGAGCATAGCAAAAAACCCATGAATAATCCTAAATAATCACAACTTGCCAAATTTGTCATGTCATTTCACAAATTTTACAAAAAATGGTTTTCATTGTGTGTGTATGTACATACATATAGTGTGTGCATATGTTTGGCTTATTTTTACATTTAAGAGAAAAAAATACAAAGCAAAGGCAAACTGAACATTTCTAGTTTAAGCTTAGGGTATTTTAAATTTTCTTTAAGCTTTATTTTTAATAGATTTATTTTGGAATTTTAATTTTAAACCACAATGAGAGTTTTTTCTTTTAATTTATCCCTAAGGAGAGTTCAAGTAGAAAACACAAGGCTGCCCCTAAAATAGTAGACATTGCTTCATGACTGAACAACCTATTGTCCTTTTACCTAAACCCTCTTAGGTGAATGCCATACCAAACAATGTCAAGCTTTGTTAATTCTCTTCTCATAATATTTATTTTCAATTGCAATTAAGATCTGTAAATTTTCCTCTCATAAATCATAAATGTCCATGAGAGAGTTTTGTCAAGGCATGAACTTGTCATGAGCATATGAATTCTAAGCAATATCTATGACATAATTTTGCACCAAACACTCTGAATTTGTACCTATACACACTGCTAGAATTGATCCATAATACTTTGTAAATTATGTTCCAGATTTGACAATATACCTGACCGGCATCTATAGTTAGGCCTCTATGCAGGAAATATAGCAGCAAACATAACTAATACCAAAGATGGAAGACTCACCGAGTCGTAAAAAACTCACGAGTTTTTCCTCTAGCCGAGCTTTTTCAATGTTAACTGGCAGAGTTTTTTGGGCGAGTTTTTTGAAAAATTCGGCAAGTTTTTTGGCGAGTACTCGCCGAAAACTCGTGAGTCTGACGAAAAAACTCAGCTGCGTCATAAACATAAACAGCAACGTCTTTTTGAAAGTTCATTTCATTTCAAAAACACTTGAAACTTTGTGTGGAGACCAAACACTCCCCCCCCCCCCCAAAGCAAGAAGACACCATTTGCAATGATCTGCCATCGAGAAGAGCAGATTCAAATGCATTTTTGTGCAGATTTTCAAGGCAAATTCGAATCATAGGTAGGGTTTTGGTTTTTCTTTTTTCTTTTTGATTAATCATTTTTTTTCATTCTTGTTGCAAATTATTCAATCCAAATTTCATTCTTGTTGCAAATTATTCAATCCAAATTGAAAAAAAACTTCATAGAGCACAAAGAAACAAGTTTTTTGCATTTAGAATCCAAAAGACAAGATTCATCACCATTTTTATTTTTATTTTTATTTTTTCATTATTTTCATAGTTTTTTTTTTTTTTCAGACCCAGGTTCATTTTTTATGTAGAATGTTTAGATTAGTTAATTTATAATACATTTAAACACATTTGTATCAATTTAAATCAAATTTTGAGAGATTTTTTAATGATTTAGGTTGTTTTTTAAATTTTTTTGTATTAAAAATCTAATATGTTGTACAATTTTTTGTATGTGTAGGTTGAATACGCACTATAATGGCTTTTGGTGCTTCAAGTTTAGGCTCCACCTCATCGATGCCCGCACCATCATGGGTTCCAAGCATTCGTCCTCCAGGAGCTAGAGACTCTGCATGGAAGTATGCTATGAGAGGGTCGATACCTGGATTGGTTGTTTGCAGTGATTGTAAGAATGTATATCATGGAGGCATAAATCGCCTCAAATGCCATCTTGCAGGCATTCCTCAGCATGATGCCAAGCCTTGTGAAAAAGAAGAGATTAGAAGAGAGATGCTTTCCCTACTTTCAGCTACCAAGGAAAGAAAATTGCAAAGGGAGAGGACAAAAGCAGCCATAGTAGCAACCATAGCTTGTGGACATGGTCAGGCGCCCGAGCAAGTGGAGATAGAGTCAGATGAGGAGGCGGATATTGGCATTGTGGGCTCTCTGTGGTCCATGGATTCGCACTCATGGTGCAGCCACAGCCACACTATCCTCTAGGCCCCCCCTTTCCTCTACTTCGAGTAGAGTGCCACCACCACCACCTACATCTTCACGCACACCACAGAGTTTTTTGTGCTGCGAAACACACTAGGAGCACAGATGTCATTGGAGGCTACAGGGTAATATAAGGAGGTGCATCAACATGCCGACATGGCATGTGCAAACTTTTGGTATTTCAATAACATACCATTCAATGTGGCGAGTAGTCCCTATTGGCACAATTTGGTTACCACATTGACAGTTGCGGGAAAAGGCTACAAGCCACCTTCTCGCAAAGACTTGAGTGGGAGGTTAGTAAACTTAAATTTTATGCTAAGCTTATGTTCTTTAATTTAAATTAATTTATGTTGAATTCAAGATATTTTTTGTTTAAAAATTACAATTTTGTACTTATTTAATTATTTTACTTTGTACTTGCAGGTTGCTCACAAATGCAACCAAAAGGGCAATACATGTAGTGGAAGAACAAAAGAATAAATGGAAGAAATATGGCTGCACCATTCTTTCCGATGGGTGGACGGATGGGAGAAACCACACCATCCTTAATTTTTTGGTTGCTTCCAAAGGTGATGTTGTGTTTTGAAAATCAGTGGATGCCTCCAACAAGATAAAAACTGCAGAAACATTGTGTACATTGTTGGAGGAATTTGTCATGGAGGCGGGGATTGATAATGTGGTGCAAATCATCACAAATAATGCAACAGTTGTGGCAGCTGGGGGAATGCTTGAGAGTAGACATCCATCACTCTTTTAGTCACCTTGTGTGGCCCATTGCCTTGACCTTCTTTTGGAGGACATGGGCAAACTTGTTTGGGTGGCACCGATTGTAGATGATGCAAGGAGCATCACAAAATTTGTCTACAATCACCCTTGGGTTCTTAATTTGATAAGAGAGCATACGCAAGGGAAAGAGTTGGTGAAATCAGGTGCCACAAGGTTTGCAACGGTTTTCCTAACGTTGCAAAGAACTTCGGGTTCTTTGGCCTCTTTAAAACAAATGTTTGTGAGTCAAGCATGGAATAACTCCACATATTCAAAGAAGCCCGAAGGAGAGAGAGTTTCAACAATAGTCTTCAACACCTTGTTTGCACAAAGAGTTACAAAGATCGTGAAGGCAACTTCAAAACTTTGATTTTAATTTTAACTCAAGTTGAATATATTATATAATTATAATATATTTTTTTTTAATTTAACTTTAAGCCTTTCATTATAAATTTCTAACTTTGATCTTTTTGTATTTTTAATCTTGGTGTCAGAGCCCTTGGTTAGAGTCCTCCGCTTGGTAGATGGGGATCAAAACCCAATGGGATATATTTATGAGGCCGTGGATAGGACCAAGGAGGCTATCAAAAGTTATTACATGGAGGACAGCCTCAAATTTGATCCCATATGGGAGATTGTTGATAGGAGGTGGAACAATCAACTCCACCAAGCCACCCATGCAGCAGGGTACTTCCTCAACCCTAATTATCTCTTCTCAAAGAGCTTCTCTGATCCTAATGGAGAGGTTATGGAGGGGCTCACAGCATGCATTCAGAGGATTGAATCCAAGGTTGAGGTGAGAGACCTCATTGTCAACGAGTTGGATATCTACAGGGAAGCAAGGGGTAATCTCTTTTCTTTGGAGCTAGCTATTAGAGGAAGAACCACTCAACGACCAGGTATAAAATTGGGAGTCTTGAACTTTTAAGTTTATTTCACATGCATCTTATAATTTGATAAAATGTGTTTTGAGTCTTTGACTTTGTTTTCTAACTCTTCAATATTTATTTTTTTTGCAGAGGTTTGGTGGAAAACTTGGGGTGGAAATGCCCCACATCTACAAAGAATTGCCCTCCACATACTATGTCAGCCTTGTACTGCATCCAGTTGTGAGCACAATTGGAGCTTGTTTGAGGCCATTCACACGAAGAAGAGGAACAAGTTAGCACAAAAGCACCTCAATGACCTTGTCTTTGTGCAATAAAACCTTCGGTTGCGCACAAAGAGAGTAGAAGAAAAATCACTGGATCCTATTGATCTAGATGAGATAGATCCTTACAATGATTGGACAAGGCGAGATGAGCAACCTCCATTGTTTACCACAGACGAGACCCTTGACTTCGAGAGACAGGCAATGGAGGATGTGGGTGGATCAGGAGATGTAGGGTTGGAGGACATTCATGAGGATGAGGATGAGTCATTGCCAAAGCCAAATACTTCCAAGATGGTGACCTTCCATGCCAACCGAGAAGCCAACAGCAATAACAATGCCACCGCCACCATGAATGCACGGTAGGACTAGAGGACCCAGCCCTTCCCTAGTTGCTACTAGACTAGGGAAGAGGAAAGTCTAAAATGTTGTATTTAGTTACTGTTTAGTATTTACTTCTAGTTTTACTGTTTTCATGTATCAGACTTTCAGGCTTTTAGCCATCGGGATTCCACATGAGAATGCGATTTTGTAATCAATTTGCATTAAAGTCAATCAAAATTAATAGAAAACACTTTTGTACTCATTTATGGACTCATTGGATTCATCTTGTCATTGAATTTTGCAAAAAAAAATGTTTCTAATAAAATTTAAGCAATTTTTTAAGTTCTCGAGATTTTTACTGAGTTTTCTCTGAGTTATTGTTGGCTCGCCAATTTTGGGCTTGGCGAGTTTTTTGCCGAGCCAAGTTTTCCAACTATGACTAATACTGCTCTACATATGGTTCTTCTTTGGTTCTTTAACTTTTCCTTCATACTATTTGTTATGGGTGGATCACATATCTATCATAGAGATGAGGCTGTGATTTGACCAAACCTATGTTCTTACTGTCCCAGATTTCATCCAAGTCATCATCCACACCCTCTCAAAGTTATTTCCCTTTCTATGTAACTTTTATTCTAGTTTCCACAATATTGTAATTGTGTTCTTTATTAAGTTTTGAAAGCAATAAATGATAGACAACTAGAGTTAGAATTCGGGTGTTTTTTAGCAATTTTAGGTTTCAAATTTTGGGCAAATGCAATTTTTTGTTGAATCCATATTCAAATTTTAGAGCTCTAGCTATACTAGTAATTTGCCCAAAGATGAGTAAGGCAGCTCACACAAAACGTCAAACAAAACTTTGGCTACACAATACACCCAAAAAACTCAATAATGTGTCTTCTTAGAAACTTTGGCACCATTTGCCTTGAGATAATTATTTTTTGCAAATTTGGTATCATGAATGACTGAATTAAAATGATTTTGCATATTCGATCTTAATGCTACATCAAAGACTTTGCTTGGACACATTGTACATCAGTCTCAGGTACAACTAAGGTCAAATGCAACTAGTGTTTGAATGATATCAATGGTGACATTTATTGCTTCAAACAGAATTTGGCGAAGGAGGCGGGACATGATACTACTGTTTGCACAACCTGCCCTATATGTTAGTTTTATGATCAGATGTAATGCACTGGAAATTAATTCAAAATCAGACACAATAACACAGCAAATACCCTGGGAAAACCCTCCTCTTGAGGGGAAAAACCCAGCAACAAATATCACTCTATTATATATCAATAATGGCAACAAGTCTCTTTACAATGAGGCCAATCTCAAGGCCGATATGCAGCACCTTCACAAGATGCAATGATAACAAGTAATCAGCACTTCCTTGTAACTCAGATCTGCCCTTAAGAAATTCGCTATCTACTCTTGATAATTCGCAATCTGCACTTAATTGATCTGCCCTTGAAGAATTCACACTTGGAAGAGAGGAAATGCTCGAAATTAATTGATGCCCAAATGGAGTGGAATGATCTTGTATTTATACAACTTGAAGGAGAGAGGTCGCAACCTTTCATGCAAAGTCGGCCATCATAAAAATATAATTTCAATTTAATAAATACAATTTACAAGGAAGGTCGGCCAAGAAGATAATTACAAAGATGCCATGTGAAGCGCCTCTTTACATTGAATAAACACATATAAATAAGGAAGTATGAAGCCCGAAGCTGCAATTACATCAACACTCCCTCTCAGCTAGGGAGGAATACTTCCTGCTGCACAAGACACATCACCTCATCGTGATGTCAACCACAATGGCTACAACGATATGTGGAAGGGAAAGATATCACCTCATCATGATATCAAATATCACCTCAACGTGATATCAACCATAATGGCTACAACCATGTATGGAAAAGAAAGATATCACCTCATCGTGATATCAGATATCACCTCAACGTGATATCAACCATAATGGCTACAACCATGTATGGTATGTACAAGTGTTCATCACTTGCGTGATGTTGTCACCTCAACATGACTTTCACCATGGCTCTCGCAGAGGGTGAAACTCAAGTACAAGAAAATCATCACAGACTCTTTCACATGATGTTGTCATGGAGTCACACACATGACATCCACCATGGCTCTCCCAGAGGGTGGAACAAGGGCTTTCACCTCAAACTTCTCTTGCAGAGAAGAATGCATTAACAAGGGATTTCACCTCGAACTTCTCTCACAGAGAAGAACTCATTAAAGAGGATCACTGATACTGAGACTACTTCTCAATTAAGGTTGTATTCTCCTCCATACCAAGCTTATCTCGAAAGTACACAAACTTTATCCTGGAGAGAGGCTTGGTGAGAATGTTTGTCGTCTACTCATCAGTGCTAATATACGTCAAGTGTATAGCTTTCCTTAATACCATATCTCTGATATAATGGTATTTGATCTCCACATGCTTAGTTTTGTCATGGAACACAAGATTGACAGAAAGCTTCACACAACTCTGGTTATCACAATGAATAATAGTAGGCTCCATTGATTGTCCAAATCAATCCTGCAAGGAGCTTACGAAGCCACACTGCTTCCTGAGCTGCCACACAAGCTGCAATATACTCTGCCTCTGCTGTACTCAATGCTACATATGATTGATTCCTGTTGCACCAGGAAATCATAGCAGATCCCAAACTGAAGCAACATCCAGAGGTGCTCTTCCGATCAGTGACACACCCTACCCAATCAAAATCAGTATAGCCATGCAACTCCAGATCCACACCTGAAGAATATCTTAATCCATATCCAACTGTGCCTCGCAAGAATCTCAGGATATGCTTCACTACAACTAGACGTATTTTCCTTGGTTCACACATGAACTGACTAAGTGCACTCACTGCATAGCAAATATCTGGTCTAGTATTGACTAGATACATCAACGATCCAATCAACTATGCATATAAAGGATCCACTAGATCTGAACTAGTTGCAGCCTCCTTAAACATCTTCTTCGGGTTCAGTAGACTCCCTCTGAATCTTCAAGTACTTGCATCAACCTTCTAACCTCTTCGTCCGAGATTGCCTGCAACACTTGCCTTAGATAAATGTTTTCCAGCACACACCTCTGGTACTGTAGAGAATTCAGGATTGTCCTCCTCGACCTCATCCCAGATCACACTATTCTAAATAGGTTTGCGGAGCTACCAATGTCAAATCCAGATGACTATCTTGTGCAATTTTGATTTCAGCAGTTGAAGAGGTCTTTCAAGGATTTAACACTTGGCCTTGCAACACTGCAACCTTCACTTCTTCTCAATGAGTCACAAAACTCCCTCTTGATCCTTGCTTCAAAGATTGCAAAGAAGTCTTTTGGAAGTGAACTCCCTCTAGCCACCAACTCAGTCCTATGGATGCAAGTTGTGACTTCACGCTTGATCATTTTTTTGGTCGGCATGACTTCCTCATAAGATGCCTCAAGCTTTACATCACTAAGCAATCTCTCATCACCTTCTTGCCCCTAGATCTATCTTGGAAGCATTTTTGGAGAGAGATTACTAATAGTTTATAATTATCCAAAGAAATATCAAGGCTAGAATCATACAAGGTTTACTATTCCAAGTTATAGTATGAATACATAATAATTTATGAACAATATTAAAGCATAAATAAATGAGTCAACCTATAAGAGAAATATATCAAAATAAATCAAAATAAAGGGATAAGGAAACTTATCTTTATTGAATTCTGATATAACTCTTTCTTCCATCTTTTACTCTTCTCGAGAGTGCTAAACTCAGCACATCAAAAGGTAATCTGCACAACTACAGATTTCTTGAATGCATTATGCAATTAGCATGTAGAACCAACTCTCTCCAAGAGGTCAAGGCTCTATCACAGTTCATGCATTAGAGAATGATATCGATGTGACCAACTAATCATCATCGAAATTGCAATTCTCTTTTTATTTCGGAGTCACACTCAGAAATCTTCACAACTAGCATAAAATAACTTGCAACAACTGAAATCCTCAAAGGATCTTATGCTAGAGAACACAATTCCACTATCTCTCTTTACTAATTACAAGATCCAACTAAATGATATAACTCAGCAAACAAAGAATACTTATCTCTTTAAATATTTTGATGGATGCAAATACTGGACGCAGTAAGATACGTTGCTCTTGCGCACAGATCAGCACACAACTTTCACGGCTTGAACACATGCCCATGGCTTAGAATAGAAATTCCCTAGAATCCTTCTGAGGAGAGATCTCATCCACATCCGCAAATGAAGCATGCTGATTAGGCCTAGTGGGGCAATCCTTCGCATAGTGACCAAACTTGTCACAACGAAAACATTGGACTTTGGAGAGGTCCCACTTCTTCTTGAATGCGGGAGCACCATCAGCTCCTTTATCTCTATTCCTCTTGAAATATCTTTTTTTTCCACCTTTCCCTTTCTTCTTCGAGGATAGACCGGAAAGAACATGAATGTCTTCATTTGTAGAGCTTCGACCAATACCTCTCGCAGCCAACCTAGACTCTTCTTGAATACAATCTGCCCTCAAACGATCAAACTTGGGAAGTTTCGATCTTTCACTGATTCCTTGAATGTAAGACTCCCAAGATGAAGGAAGACCATTAAGGGCAAGCATGGTCAAATCCTTGACATCAACAAAATGACCAATACCTTGACATCAACAAAATGACCAATAGAAGAGAGCTAATCTCTCAATTCGGAAATCTTCATGCAGTAAGCGATGACAGATTCTCCTTCCGCCATCTTCACATGATGAAGTTGTTCCTTCAATGCAAGTGCATGGCTTGTGTTGTTGATCTCATACATCTCCTCCAAAGACTTAAACATCTCCCTTGCCGTCTTCATCTTAGAGATGATGGGAACAATATGATCCTTCACGGCTTCAACTAACATCTTCTTTTCCTTAGTATCTTTCTTCTTCCATTGACTCTTCTCTTCCTCATCAGCGGGCTTGGAAACTTTGCTCTCCACGAACTCAGCCAATTCACTTTCTTCCAAGGTGAGCATAATTTTGAATCTCCAAGATGTGAAATTAGATGCTCCCTCACGTCTATCCTCAAGCTTAAGACCGATCACCATCTTGACGAAGAGATAGAAGTAAACAACGATGAGAAAGAGAGTAAAGAGTATCGCTGTAATAACAATCTGATCAAGATCTTCTTCAAACCCGCTTTGATACCATATTAGTTTTATGATCAGATGTAATGCACTGGAAATTAATTCAAAATCAGACACAATAACACAGCAAATACCCTGGGAAAACCCTCCTCTTGAGGGGAAAAACCCAGCAACAAATATCACTCTATTATATATCAATAATGGCAACAAGTCTCTTTACAATGAGGCCAATCTCAAGGCCGATATGCAGCACCTTCACAAGATGCAATGATAACAAGTAATCAGCACTTCCTTGTAACTCAGATCTGCCCTTAAGAAATTCGCTATCTACTCTTGATAATTCGCAATCTGCACTTAATTGATCTGCCCTTGAAGAATTTGCACTTGGAAGAGAGGAAATGCTCGAACTTAATTGATGCCCAAATGAAGTGGAATGATCTTGTATTTATACAACTTGAAGGAGAGAGGTCGCACCTTTTCATGCAAGGTTGGCCATCATAAAAATATAATTTCAATTTAATAAATACAATTTACAAGGAAGGTCGGCCAAGAAGATAATTACAAAGTTGCCATGTGAAGCGCCTCTTTACATTGAATAAACACATATAAATAAGTATGAAGCCCGAAGCTGCAATTACATCAACACTATAGATGTCACATATTAAGTAAAACAATCCCTTCAGTCAATTTTTGATGGTAAGGCAAGAACTAGGATAGAAATAGCTCCTAATTCTATAGATGTTAGGAGCAATCCTTTGGATGAGGTAGTTGGTGCACAAGAGTCTTTCAAGGAATTTGGGTCAAGACCTTCTACAACACATGGCCCAAACACACATGGAGAAAACATTAATTCTCTCTTCGCACCTTGTACTACACCAGGCTCACAAACCACTTTTGAGAGTTCAGGATGGAGGAAGAATGTCCATGAGCAAGCAAAAAAGGCACTTGCAAATTTTTAGAACTACTCTAGCCTATCATTCCATGTTGTTAGGTCTCCATATTGACAAGGTATAGTGGATGTTATGCAATTTGTAGGTCCTAAGTTCAAAGCCCCATCTTCTGAGAGATTGAAGGTTGCTATGCTCAATGATGTAGCATAGGATGTCAAGGATATTGTTAAGGAACATCGGCTAGAATAGGCAAAGACTGATTGCAACATAATGTCAAATGGATGGGTAGATAGAAGGAATTGAACCCTTATCAATTTTCTTGTCACTTGTGACATTGGCACAATTTTTTTGAGATCTATGGGTGCATCAGGTACAATCAAATCTGCAGCTACATTGTTTGAGTTGTTTGACGAGATGGTAATAGATATAGGGCCACCATATGTGGTTCAATTTATTACAAACTGTAACATACCCAAAGTTTACTCAACAGTTTCCACCTAAGTTTTAACTTAGAAAGTGAAAAACACAAGTTTCCAAAAACAAGGAAATGAAATTTTTCCTTTTCAATATCATAATTGCAGATTGCATAAATAATTTCCACATATCATTGCATAAATGAAATAACATTAAATAATTTCAAGTAAATGAAACACATCTGTCAAATACAGATTGCAATTGATTAATGATCATAGACATATACAAATCATAACTCACAAGAGTTCAGCGGTCAAGGTGTCCTCACCTGGATCACACTTCTTCTGTTTCACAAGACCCGACTACCGTCTGCAAGAGGGAGAGCATCACCCAAACACTTTTCCTCTGACCACGGACTTAAGCGGTCCCCTGCACATCTTCCTAACCGGAAAATAGCCCTACCCTTCGACGAAGAGTTTGGTATGGAAACCTCTAATAATGCACATTTGAGTACCTGGTGTTGTGTCCTACATATCTAGTACGAACATACAACTATGGATCCCTCCAACTATGCATGACTCTACTAACTAGTTATGCAAACCTGGATCACAATGAACCAACTAAGTGTAAGCAGCGGCTATTACACCTACTCTGGCCATAGTTTTCATATATATAATAAATCCACTTTCTATAAAGCAGTGTTGTATGTTCACCCACCCTTACTCAACTTGGAAACTCTATTGATCAATGGATAACTATTCTCTTGGTTTACCCCCAAGGTTAACATTCATAAGCAAGGTTCATTCAAAAGTGATGACACACTAATAGTGATTTCAAAGACCATATAGGTTTGACACAATCACTTGAATACCCTGTTACATACTTGTAACTTTTGGGGTCCAACAACTACCTCTTATTCAAGTGTATACCCTAACCCTAGGGAATAACCTACCCTTCTCATATAAGGGATATAAAATTCCGAGAACATAAGTTCTCTAATCATGGACAAATTTAAATTACCATACACATAGGTATTCATTTCATAATATCATTCAATAGATAATTAAAGACAAACATACTTCCATTATGACTTCCAACCCCTATGTTGAAAAGTACATAACTTATTCAAACAACACAATACAATACTATATTACTATGTTATTATCCTATCACCTTATTTAAGTTTCTCTTTTGATATGTTTTCAAACAATATAATCAGGATAACTACTTCTCATGCACTTTATGATTCAATATGCAGCTTATCTCTTGTATTTAGAATATAGCTACATGCAAAGCCAATCTATCTATTTAACCATGCACTCTCATTCTTTCCTATAGCAGAAATAGGCACACAAAGATAATACATTCATATTCAAAAAATGCTAAACTTAGATTCAGATTTCAAAACGAGAAAGAGAAAGAGAAACCTTCATCATGCTTGGCTTAAAATAGCTCCTGCAACTCTTGCTCCAAACTCAAAAGCTCAGCTTGCTGCTTTCTCTATTCTCAGCTCTCAAATGACGATATGTATGCACAAAATCAATTGCAAATGAACTACTAATGAACAGTCCTTCCACTCTCTCTCTCTTGACAATTGGAAATGCAGATTTCCAATATACTTGCTCACAATACACTGTGCTCAGAAAAACAATATGGAATGCACTCAAAAAGGAACAGCAAAATGAACAGCCAATGAATAGCAAAACTATGAGCAGCTGCATTTTTTTATAATGAAAAGGAGAAGTGGCCAATCCCATTAAGATAGCTATGCCTTGCATAATTTGCTGCCATCTCTAAAACTTTCCTTCCAACCGTGGTACTTATTTGGGTTAAATCAGTTACAAAATGACTCTCAAAAAACTAAACCTCCTCACAGGCTTGTTGGCACAGCCTTCTTTGTTTGCTGGCAGTTTTGATATAGCAGACCAAGTCTCCCATATGGCATGTTAAGTTGCCATTTCAAACAGCAATCCAAAACTAACTCATGCGCCCTCATACGTGGGCAGAAACTCTCTTTTTACCCAGTCAAATTGCATATATGGCATGGCATTTAACATGAACAATATGGTGTAGAGTCTCACGGCTCATATCAACTCACAAAACAATTATAAACTTGCCTTTATGCGTGGCATTTTACCACTTTGTTTGCTGTGTGACATCTCACGCCTTCCTTATATGGCTGCCATCGCATCATTAATATATATGGCAATCACTCATTCTTTATATATATATATATGTATGTATAGTAAAATAATTGTTAAATACATATTATATATATATACATAAAATAATTGTTAAATACATATTATATATATATATATATATATATATATTGTTAAATACATATTATATATATATATATATATATATATATATATATATATATATATACATACATATATATATAATCACGAATATATGTATATTAATATATACATATATATCAATCAGTTTAAACATAATAACACTTATATACATATCAATATATATTGTATACGTACTATGTATCTATGTATGGGTGTACGTAGATATTACTATCTACATATGCTCATACCTACAAATAAAAACCAAAACATTAATATTACCAAGGAGAAAAAATATTAAAAGTCGGGAAAAATTAAAAAATTATTAAAAGATGGATACATTAAATTCCAATCGGCAATTATTAAAAGAGAAAAAATTAAAGTACAGAAATTAATTAAAAAATCGCCAAGGCGAATTCACTTAGTAATCTTCGTATGGCCTAGTGAAATAAAATTCATATGGCAAAAAGTTTATAAAACCATATGGTATCATTGTGCACAATAGGGTTATTTTGTATGCCTCAGAAAAAGAACTCAAGAAATCACACCATTAGCACCACACATTTGCAAATTGATGGCAACATACGGCAACGAAGGATCCTAAAGGTCATTGTACGACAACGAAGGAAAACACCCATTGTATGGACCTATAAAGTACAGCATAGGGTCGTGAATACCTGAAATGAACGGAGAACAATAGACATCATATGGCAAAAAAGTATCAATATTGTACAACAACCAAAGATCACAGAGGATCTTGGCATCCATAATACTGTACGACTAAGCTAGTGCTACACCATACGGAGGAGAGTTGGTATCCTACGAACAAGAACTTGTTGCACAGTATGAAGAGGAGAGGAAGGAGTATGAAGGGAAAATTGGTGCATTGTACGACCAATGATTAGCATCGTACAACATGCAAGGAACAAGGTGGAGATTACCACACAGGCTAGGAAAGAAATTTTTTCGTGCAACATACAGTCGGGGGTTTTCAGCAGTGTACGACAAAGGACTATTAACACAATATGGCCAAGCAAGAGAGGTCACTACACCGTACGAAGGGGATGTTGCAAAGTACAAAGTACCGTACGGGCTTGCAAGGAAACTACATTGTTAGGCCCATACACCATACGGCTTACACCAAACATCACACAACAAGACAATATTCATAACTGTACAGTCAGCATGACGACAAAAAATTGAAAGGTAGTGTCAACAACAAGGGTGGCAAATTCAAAATTACACAATACGGATTGACAGTTACCTAAACCGTTTTTCAAGAAGGCAATGTATATTTAATCCTTGTTGTACAGCTCATTACCAAATAGCTTTTTCAAACATGGACACCACTACCAGTAAGGGAAAGAAAGTGGCACATTACAGGCCACACATTGCCACAGCCAAAATGAGAAAAGGGAAATTAGACGACACGGGAGTAGATGTGCTAACATTGGATAGTCTCACTAGTAGTGAGTGCAAAACATGGTGGCAGAACAACCAGGACGACCATGTCCTGAAGGTAGCGCTCATACATGCACAGGTTGACAAATTCGTGCATCTCCCATTCTTCAACTCCCGAGAGTTTTAACCCTTCTTGAAGGCAATGGTGACGAATAATTGCAAGCATTCCCACAAATCAGTCATTGACTACAAAGGGTGCTCAGTAACTATCTCTTTTTGGCCAACAAACTTCCATAGAGTGTTTGGCATACCAGCCACAGGTACCACCGTGTCCAAGCCAACAAGGAAATTCACCCAACAACACAAGGAAGCATCCCTCAAGAGAGTTTACCAACCTGATTTAACCCAGCATATGGAGTGCGGGTAATCGGGGTTTGAGGAAGAATTTTTTAGCTACACCGGAATGGAAATGCATAATGGATTAAATAAGTGCAGGTTGACAAGAGTGAGCAGGGCATCCGATGTGGCAATCTGGATGATCAACTATATATTTGGGCTAAGCATAGGAAAAGTGTACAACTGGTCCACATTATTGTCAGAGAGGATAAGGGAGTTCTTGGCACATAAACATAAAGCTTTTTATGATACAACATGCCATTGTCCTTCTTCTCGATGTCATCCGCACTCAGGTTCCCGTCAACAAGTGGGGGAAGTTGCAGCCAGTAGCCCAAATAGTTCTAGCATTGCCAACAACATTCTACTGGACCACTCTCGACATACAGGCAGCGGGGAGAGAGGAGACAACTCGGCCAACCAAAAAAAAGAGGAAACAAAGAGAAGCATCGATCGAGGGAAGAGAAAGTCTAGAAGAGGATGCACCCATAGAGTTATCTTCCTCTACATTGGCCACCACATCAATAAAGGAGGAGATATTGCTAGCAGCCAATGTGTAGTCACTACTAAAGATGGGCATAGACGAGGTCTACCAATGAATGAGATGGCTATAGGAGTGCCACCACCACAACCAGCCACTCTACCAGCAATACCCATACCACCAAGCACACTAGTAGTGGCACCACTAGCAGCAACGCCAACATCACCAAGCCCACTACCAAGATTGCCAAGTACATTACCGGAACCGCCAACTACACTGCCAGGACTGTTAGGTACACTACCGAAACTGCTAGCTAAACGACTAGGATTGCTAATACCACTAGCCAACATATCAACATTACCAGATACTTTATCAAGAGATATCCTCGTGCCGACCAATGTCACACAGATGGTTAGATATGCTCAGAATACCAGTGCAAGTTCCAACATTCCCTTCACCGAGTCCTTCCAAAGTTATCGCCAAGGGACTCGAGCAAGATCCATCAGTCATGGTGATTGAGGGTATAGAGCCTAGCTCTTCAGAAGCAAACCCATGGGATGTCATGCACACTCAAGAGAGTGGGGGACCCCCTCAGGTGGCTCAACCGCCTTTGGCTACACAAGAGTTACCACCGCCCAACCCATCGGGCAAGGATGAGGAGGACAAGTCGAGTGGTTCCGAAGGGCTAATCATTGAGATAGCCAAGCCTAATGAGACGGATCCACTAGCTACGGTCCAACGGTACATCCAAGACCTCCAATCATTGGCAACAGTGATGCAAGAAGTGGAAGATATATCCAAACGACTAGACATAGGGTAATCTCCGCAGGTGGCAAGGAAAGTCCAGTGTGTATTGGCGTTCATGCAAACAAAGTGTGAGGGAGAATTTGCTCGTTGCTTTACTTCTTGGGGATGGCCTAGAGTTGAGACTTCGACAATGATGATAGCTTGGCACCCTCCCAAACCTTTAGTAGGGGGGAGGGATGCTAGAGTGATCTTATCCTTGTTTAGTATAGAAGCTTCCTTCAAGGATGTATTCTACAAGTTGAAGCGCAAATGACATCCACTAACGATGTCCTATAGGAGAAGAATCAAGCCCTACAGATGGTTCAAAAGGTACAGGATGAGTTAGTTGAATGCACACAGAAATTTCAAGATTGGTCAGCTCAGCAGACACAGCTCACCGCCAACAAACGAGCCAAAGTGATAGTCATGGAGGCCAAGATGGTAGAGAAGTAGATGGAGCAGAGAGTGACAGTCATGGAGGCTAAGTTGGTAGAGAAGAACAAAGAAATTGAACACACTAAACAGCAATTGATGGAAGCTCGCAGATGGTGAAGGAAGCAAGAGAACGTGAGATAAGTGGTTGAGCACCAATTGAGGATGCGCCCTAAGGAGGTCCGTAGGCTGCAGTAGTTATGCTCACCTACGTCCACCCCTACATCATCTATTCATCCAAGGACGTCCTCTCACCCTCCTTAGTAATTGTAATTTGGGTTGTTAGCTCCCAATTTCGTTTGTTGTCGTCTGGAAGACAAATTTCTTTTTTGGGGGATTGATGTAGTCGATAAGATAGAAATGAATAAATGTGTTAATGTGTAATTAGTCCTTGACCGTTAATCAGTTGTACTTGATAGTTGCCAATGGTCGGTATCCTCAACCAATGCCAGCTGCCTATATATTGTATGTTTGCACTTGTAGTCAGGGACCGCACACATTTTGGTATTCTATAAAGATTGCTTATCAGATGAGTGAAGAATACAAGACATATATTCAATGCATTGTCTAAGTAATTGATATGTTTTATAATTGCTGTTATGTATTTCTGTTTACGCTCTATTAATCAGTCAAGTAGCCTTAAGGAGTAAACAATGCAATGATAGAAGAAAGAGGTCAATTGGCAAGCTTAAGAATCATTTCATTTATTTCATACAACCCAAGATATTCAAGTCTACAAAGAGAAAATGCATTCCCACATATGACTAGTTAAAGAGGACAGTAACATCTACCTGGAAGGTACCCATACAAGCTGCTGGAAAGACCCTCTGATAGCATGTGCAGAACTCATTCTTTCCATTAGATCATAGGTTGTGTTTTACAATTACATTAGTTTTTTCATTTCTGCAATTTACTTTTCCCGTTGAAAAATGTAGGATTTCCATTCCAGCATTTAATTAAATGAATATTTCTGTTTCTTTGCTGTTGTGTCATTTGAATTCCTGTTGCGGTTTAGTATTTGATGTGTGCATTTAGTGTTGGTATCTCATAAATTCATCTCTTGGTTGATGATATAAGTGTCACCACTTCAAAGGTAATTGTAGGAAACTTCACTGATCTTTTCCAAGAAGTAGCTAGAAACTGGTATGAAATTTGTAAGTTTAGCATTAAGAAAGAAAGTTGAATGCTCTTGGATCATAGACTGTGTTCAATATATTGACAAATATGGGATAAGGAAATCATCCAGTGAGGAGTATCTTACTGCCTTAGAAAAGGGAATACAATATTGATAGCTTCTCAATCGAGGATTGACCTTTTCAAGAGAAAATCCAAAACACCTAAGCAAGAAGAATATCAGGTAGGAAGTTGAAAATGACTGATTATAAGACGCAACTAAGAAATACCAAAATCTCATTATATTCCAAATTTCATGAGTGAAATCAAAGCCCCAAAGAGCTAGAAGACTGTTAGGATCTCAACAACTGAAGAGAAACAGAGTTATCCTAGAGAACTGTGGAAGACAATTCTCAAGTTAATGAAAACAAGTTGAAATTTGAGGTATATGATTAAGTGATTTGTGCATGAATTGCTGAGATTTGTGGGCCAGTGGGTTCTTCAAGGCAATTATTTGATTATTGGCATGTAGCAAATATTCCTTTGAAAGTTTTTTTGTAAAGTTTCTTGGATAAAACTATACAGCTATTTTAACATCAACAGATCACACTCTGTGATCCAAAATTAGGGTTAATTAGGTCTTGACATTGTCTCTGCTTAGCACTATTATGAGATCTGGGCAGATCTGGTTCAAATTCAGTCCAGACCAGATTTTTTGGACAGCCAGATCTGTCCTATTAGATCTGGACTTCTCAATTGCTATAAAAATATTACCGAATTTTGGATTTCTGGATATTTTTGACCTCCAGAACAACCTAATGCAGTTTTATTACATACTTAGCAAACCAACCTATCTTGACATGAGCAATCTTAACCTCTGCCATGTTTTGAAGACAAAACTAACCTGATTTGCTACATGTCTAAATCCAACCTGACATACTGTCTTTAACTAACTTTGACCTCGGAAAAATCAAATTAAAATATAGTAATATGTGCATGAGCTCTCTGCATAAGACAGTAAATTTGAATTGCATGGCTAGAGGTAATATCCTGGATTCATACGGTAGTGTACTGAATTGGCATTTTTTTCAAAGATATTAAAAAAATACTAACTGCAAATAGGCTTTGCATTCAGTAGGGAGAGATCAAAGAACATTTATTTACGAAAATTACTCATTAAAATACTTAATGTTTATTCACCTGCTCCACTTTTACCACCTAACAAACTTCTCTGCAAGGCTCCCGAAAGCTCCATTGACAGTTCATCTCCTCCTCTCCGCTGATTAAAAAGGAACATGATGATCAGGCAAGGAAAGAAACTACAGAGTACATCTACTATATATGCTTCCAAGAGATGATAAAATATGGAAAAACTGTTCAAAAACTATTTTAGAACATATACTTGCAGCAGTTAATATTCAATATAACAAATCACTTACGACAGCTGGCAGTAATTAAAACACCAAACGGCAGAGCTAGGAGATTGGCTGGAAAAATAAAACACTCTAAAATAATTCTAAAACTGCTGATTTCAACCTTGAATATCTCTATGTATTAATTCTTAACATTTTCTGATACAAAACAAAAAAACAGTAAAGGGGCAACCGATTTTATAGATTTTACTACCCCAAAAATATATCTAAACATGCATGCTGGGCACTGTAAAAACTGCAGAGTGCACCTTTTAATTAAGCATCTATCACAACAACAAAAAATGACTGCAAAAATTAGCAACTAACCTTATAAAAAGACTCCTAATAATAGACATCTACGCCAACAACCAATTTATAAATAACAACCTAAAATCAGCAACCCAAAACTGATTAAAACCTTTTATTTTAGACTCCTATAAACAGCTAAAAAATGGCACTCCAAATTTACTAATAAACTCCTCTAAATACAGACTTTGACTGCTGCAGCAAATCTGGAACTGGATTTTCTATTTTTGGCTGACAACAAACTGTGTGATCAGCAGCGTTTGACATGAGATCTTTTCTACAAAAACAATCATTCATCCATTAAATATTCCACATTCAAGACAATGATAAACTACATGAACTTAGAAGCTTTGAAAATTATACAACACTAATACGGTAATACCATTTGCAGACACCTATTTCTTCCAGATAAGAATGATTGTTGACTATGGTGGTTATCTACCTGACAACTACCTGTTTGAAATTTCACATGATCCAACACCAAACCTTAACTAGAAAATATTATTCTCATCATTCACCACACCCTCTCCCACCCTCATAATGGAAACATAGTAGTACATTTCACAAGAGAAGGACAATTCTTAAAATCTACTAATAACAAAATGAAAAAAATATCATAAAAATTGCACAATGATGCATCGCCATCCATCAAGATGCCCAGGTAACTAACTGTGGTACTTGCTGGTTATCTACCTCAATGACATGGTTAATCATTAAATCTTCTATATATTTACCTATTTATAAGCATGTAGAAGAACCACCATCATATCTAGAACTATACGTACTCCATCAAGTTGCCATTACCCTGTAGTTATAGTGTTTTGAGAAACATCATGATTTAATCAGACAACCTTCCATGTTAAGCAACTTTTCCATCACACTCCCTATCTGAGTCCAGCTTAAACACACATGGTTTATGTATGATAAAAATGGGAAACCATTCAAAGTTTTGTAACTCTTTATGTCTTTGTTAACAATCATCTTCAGGGGTATTTTTATTGCTTTTTTTTAATTCGCCTTGTTACATCCTACCCTAGTTTGCTAAAAACTACTTTTTACTTTTGAGTAATTAATGTTATAAATCTCGAGATCTTGAAAGTTATTCATGTTATGATGAGATTATGCAATGTTATGTTTTGCAATTCAATGGAATGATGATAGTTACTTGATGCTATGAGCTGGATGAAATGCTACGTAATGAATCTATCTTCTTTAAAAACAAATGATAATGTGAATGCAATGATATGAACATGCTATAATGTTTCCTAGCTAACTATCGTTGTTTTCAAGAGTGATAATGCAAGAGCGATCCGAGCACCCAGAGAGAAAGAGGGGGAGTATCACCTAGGAGAGGGGTGACATTGTGGATTCGTTGGTTATGCCATCTGAGCTAGTGACGGTCAAGTAATGTTTCGGTAAACCTAATAAGTCTAGGGATATACCTAGCATGTGCAGAGGTAAGCCCATCTAAGTCAATTGAGTCTTGTTCGACCTTTGTGTTCGGTATGACTTTTGTAGGGTTATTAACTCTCTTATTATATAAAAGCAAATGTATATATGAACGTAGGTATACGTGAGATAAGGTAAGCATATGTATACATATACATATAGATGTGTGCATGGACGCATATGTATGTATGTAGACGTAGATACCCATCGATGTACGAACATATACGTTCAAGTACGTATGGATAAATATATGCATGCATAAGTTATTACAATGAAAATGACTAACATATATGTATGTTCATATATGTATAGCGTGTGATCTTTAAATGCTTTTACTTGTTGGTTCTCATTATGAAATTGCATGTGGATGTTGATCATTTTGGAACATCGTTGAGTTCGTTTCGTCTTGGCGAATACGCTAGTTGGACGATGTAAAGACCTTTGTCGTCAACCCTTGCCTATGAAACTATTATTTCTTAAATGTTTATTATGTTAAAATATATGTTGAAAAATCTGCAACGGCTACATAAGCCATGAGCTAAACAATGGGGCTCAACTCTCATTAAAAGAGAAGCAAAATAGCAATGGAGAGATTGCTCAATTTAATCTCCTTTGAACTTTTCGTAATGGCTTAAACTTCTTATGTTTACATTCCTTGCATAGTTTAAACACCCTATACAAACCCCATGGGCCGCAGCAAAACATTATGAGGTGGCAGTTATATCCATTATACCTTGTTTAAATATCCACATAAGGCTATAATAGCCGCGATTGGATAGAGTGAAGTCAGCATAGATATGCCAATTTATATTTTTGTTTTACTTAAATATCAATTTGGACCTTGTTTAAAGCCTCGCACAATAATGTTATGGTGGTGAAAGTTTAATATCTTTCAATGATTATAAACCAATACTGGCCACGACATAGTAACATTCGAGTAGCTGAAGTTTATCTTTTTAATGCTCTTTTGACCATTCATAAGCCACAGATATTATAAAAGGCTGCACTTATTATGCATAATGGAAAATTTGCACGTAGCAACTGTAGCGTCCATCTCGAACTTAGGTGGAGGAAAATCAGTTCGATAACTACCATTCTAAACCGATTCTTGTTCCTATCATCACCGAGCCATTCTTTGGCGAGAGAAGTGATTGCAGTAATGGTTGGGGAGATCTTTTACGACTACCTAGTAACCGATTGATAACTAATCTTGCTCATTCTAATCTGAGCCTATATATATGCTAATTTTGTATAAAAGAGGGGTTCGCTAATAATACTATTGATGCTTATCTGAGTCGAGTCGTCCTTTTAAGTGCAAGAGGAAGAAGTGTTGAGAGATAGCAGGTGTATCAGAGAACTTATCAACCATAAGAAGGCAGGGAAGATTACCTTGGTAGTAGAATAACTAGCGAAGGGAATAGGGGAGAGGACAGCCACATTTCTCGTGAGCAAAGTATAAAAGTTTGACTTCAACTGCAATAACCAGGTGGTGAGTAACCGCACTGATCTTATTCATTAAAAATCATGCTACGCTATGTGCTAGGAAATGAATAGTAAGTGCAGCTCCATAATAGCAGACTTGATAGTTCTTTTTCTTCTTGAATGAATGCTGAAATGTTCTTGAGTCGACTAAGTAAGTTCTTGCATTTTGGGAGTCGTTATTGTCAATTAAGGAAATCCATTCATGTTTTCCCCTCAAAAGATTTGCATATAACTGAAATGTATTTGCTGCCTATAGTGGAAAGTCAATTCCCTTTTGTCTATGTAGCTAAGAATATTGCCGTTTGCTGTTGGTAAACATATGCACTTAGAACCCATGAGAGAGCACGAGTTAGTATATGCTATTTTGTTCTCCTTGAGTGTTACATTTAAATCCAGTAAGGCTTTGGAGAACAAAGAAATTGAATCTTGGTTTTAAGAGTTTGAACTTTGAGTATAGAATGTAAGTAAGATGAACTGAATTAAAGGTGCAGTTAGGAGCTAAAAGTGGCAAGATTGCCCTTGCAGCAAAGGATAGATTCCTTGCTTTCTTTATGCTAAAAATTTGTGAATTGGTTTGAATTATTGAAAGGCAAGTTTGTTTTGTTGTAAATGGCAAACCCTTATAGAGCTTCATACTAAGTATAATAACACCTAGTAGAGGGTTTTGCTGAAAAGATAGTTCCTTATAATCCATGACCATTTAGGTCAAGATAGTTGTTTTGGCAAGAGAATGCTAAGTAACCCGCTACGTGGGAAAAACCCTTGTATTTTGGTTATCTTGAACCAATGGCAGAAGCCAAGACCCGAAAGTTACGCTAAGTAACACGGGGGTTTGAGAAAGGGCTAATATTTTATCAACTTAGTTGAGTTATGTTTAGTATGACAAGTTATATCGTGTTACAAGCTCTTTGTGATTGTTGATTGAGTGGAACAATTAGTTCCAGCATACCCTAAGTCAAGAAAGGTATTCCAAGTTGAGTAGGGTGGGTGAAGAAACGACTTTGCTCTTAGTAGCGATTGTATCTACAATACAAATACTATGGCCATAGTGAATGTAGTTGTCTCTACATGCACTTGTCGATTCACTGTGACCCAAATACTTAGCTATTCAAAGATGTTGTACATAGTTGAAAGGTATCCATAGTTGTGTGGCGGTATTAGTTAAGTAGGGCACAACACCAAAGCTCAAATGGAAAAACTAAGAGGGTTCCCAACTAATCCCTTCATTGAAGGGTAGAGCCACTTCCAGTTTCGAAGGTGTGCGGGGGCCTGTTTAAGTCCATGGTTGGAGGTAAAGCACCCGAGTGATGCTCTCCCTCTTGCAAATGACATGTCAAGTCTTGGAAGACTGTAGTGTCCTCCCCCAATTGTTGAACTCATAGAATTATTTTAAACTTTCATGACAAGCAGTAGATAATCTTGGAAGAAGTTGTTTTTTTGATAACTTTTTGAGTTTTCTTACAAGAAATATTGGACAAACAATTTATAACACTCTACGCCAGAAAATTACAAAGAACTACCACTTGTGAAATTGTGTATTTCCTGAAATATACATTTAGCAGTGAAACAATGGTTAAGTATGGCAGAGCTCTGACCTTTAAAAGTTGTCGCACAGTTAGTTATTTCGGCTGAAATGTTTCAAGAGATGCTTCAGTCTCCCAATGGCGAATCTCCTAGCACTTGATTTGACTCCAGACCGGCCATTAGTCACAATACACCTGGGATTTTAAGCTGAGAGTTTTAGACAATGCACCCTTATTCAGCCCTGTTTGTCTGCTCTTCAATACACCACAGCAACTTCAATGACATATAATTTGGTCGAAGAACTCAAATGCCCATTCCCTACAAACTTCCATCAACACCAATTTTGACGTAACAGTCACAGGAGTGACCTCGAGCACTATACACCTTCTCCCAAAGCGTCTTAACCAAGCTCAATATTTAGATTTTTGTAGACGTCTAAAGCACCGTTTGACTTTTAAGCACTGCACACCATGTAATCTACTTGTTCCGGTGTTTTCAACTGCTACCTTATCAAACTTCAAAGGCTCAATGTCCCATCAAAGGCAGCAATGAGGTGTAATACACGTTCCATCTCAATTTTTGGCTTTTATGGGGAATTTGTGTCATGAGTGTAGTCTGTTCTTTGCATCAAATGCAAGATTAATCCACCATCGAACCATTCACGAAACTCCCAAAAGTTTATTCCTCACAAGTCGCGGCTTTGAGTTTTGTTTGATTAAACACCACTCCCGGCAAGATCTAACTTGTCAAGCATAAACGATACAACAAGCATGTCCAGATTTTAACATGAGAATCTCCTTTTAAAATAAACCATCCTTAATCGAACCAGCTCTGAATTAAATGAAGCTTCAATCACCTAGGGGGCATCTCACAGCTCCGTGGGCAATCTCTCCTCTATAGAAAGCCTTTTTTTCCATTGGAGAAGGAAAAAATCCAAAATCCGCCCAAACCAAAAATCTTCTGCATGCTCTTTCTCATGACCACCTACCACACACTCATCATTCCCATGGGAATGTAACTGACCGTTTCAATTCTTGAAACGTCTCATGAAACTTTTGATTAAAGTTTTTAAATTAAAAGTCTCTTTTTTCAACGTGCACCCAAAGGAACCCCTTAAATTTAGACTTGAACACCTTATATCCAATAGGTGTTAATAAATTAATGCTTTAATTAATTTAATAATATAAAACAAGCATTAATTTACATGGCTTAAATCTAAGTATGCTAAAGGGGGGACATTACAAAGGCAGAAAGAATCCAAATAAAGATCTCTGACTTTATTCTCACTACATATATCCTTTAATTTCTGTGATCATTACTTTCTACACCATGCAAGTAGCCTCCAACAAGGAATTTTATGAGTCTGCCAAGAAAGACAGGGATGAGATTTGAGCATTGATTGATCTCAACCTCCACATGCCTGTCCTAAGGTCAAAAACTTGGACGATACAACAATCAAGTCCAAAATAGTAGAGAAGCTACCCTCCAATACACACATTTGATTCATTTTTTGGTAATAGCTTTGGCTACAACATCCTCATCTACCTCACAACTGCCACATACAATTAACAAGCACCCATGCCATTAGAGTTTTAAAATCAAACCTACTAAATTATTAGACGTCTACAAGATATATGCACACATTCTTAAACTCCATATGAAAACTAAACTCAAGAATCACAATTGAATTAAGCTTATGCAATTTCAAATCACTTATTCCACCACGAGAAGGAAATTTTAACCTGCACTTTACATTCTACCAACAAAAAGTAACCATCTATAACTGTATGCAGGAAAACCAAGAAATTAAATGCATATTTGTAGCACATAAGAGAATTAGAGTGTGAAAATAAATACTAACAAAAAATTTGAACTATACTCATACCCGAAGGGGGCTCAATCTTCCAGCAAGCTCACATTGGCTTCCCAAGTGTTTATACCCTACCTCTTTAAAATGCCCAAGTTCAAAAAAAAATCCTTTTGATGAGTGGGTCACAACATATTTGCAATCAATCAACCAACCTTCTCTCTCCTTTGCAATGTGTAGTAATATGAGGAAATAAGGAAGATGAAAGGTAATTTAATTAACTTTTGTTAGGACATATTATATTTTATAGTTAAAACCTTTATAGAGTGTTTTTTATCTCATGTCCACATGAGATAAAATATATGACTAGGTCCCATTGAATTTTTTATGACATCATTAAATTCCTACAGCTACATGGACGAAACTCTATACTATGTTTCCATTAGACTTTTGTTCTTGTCTTCAAATTGGTCTATTGTTGGGAAATTGGAAAAATTGAATTTCTCACTAACAATTATATCTTGTACTTCTTGCATGTATGCCAAAGATATGGAATGAAAATAGCATTCATCCATCTGAGCCTGCCTTCCTTCTTCACTCAAACAAACTAGCCTTCTATTAAAATCCTTTTAATGTCATACATTTTTCTTCTGCACAAGAGTCGGCTTAGAAAGAAAGCTACCCATTGCTCATGCTCCTGCCACCACTGAACCAGACCTCATCTCCTCCTCCATACTGTAAAATGCTCACACCAACATAAACGGTTGATTTTGTTGTACCCCAAAATTAAAATTTTTGTTACACTTAGATATTTTGAAGAAATAAGTAAAAGTCTTGTTAAATCAGTCAAAAAGGTCAAAATTTGGGTGTGCAGGTCTTGCATGAGGGGTTAAAACGCAAAATTTTCAAAATCTGACGATCTGGGTCTACTCAAAGCAGCTTAATCTAAAAAACCCAGATCTCAGTTTTTCATCCCTAATTTTTAGAAATTTTCTAAATTTAGTAACTTTTTCTGGGTTTTTCTGGGTTTATTTGGAAATGGATACTGGCAAAACTTTCTAAAAATAGAAAGTTGGTCCGTCAGAGTTCAAACTAATTTTGATTGGCTCAAAATACGTCCATATCAGGCTGGTGCAGTCAGAATCTCAAAATGATCAGTTTTGCCTACTGGGTCTATTCTGCTTTTTCAGAAGCATATCAGGAGCTCCGAAGTCATTAATGAAGGTCATACGGCTGCCAGGCGTCAAATTCAACATTCAAAGCATACGACAGAAGGCGAGTTGGTAAGCAGTCACGAAGAACGAAGCAAAAGGTGAAAAATGGTGAAAATTTTCTAACACTGCTAGACTTGGGCGCCCCAGGTAAGAAAGGGCGCCCACCTTTTTAGGGCAGCAGATGATGGAATTAGGGTTTGCACCTCCAATCAAAGTTGCTCAGTTCTCTGCCAACTCCGCTACGAATCCAACGGCGCAGTCAATAGATCATCTAGTCATCCGGGATTCAGAGCCGAACACGAGAGATCCAAACTATGGTCAGAATGAAGAACATGAAAATTGTCAAAAATTGACTGTGTGGAGACTTTGGGCGCCCCAGGTGAAGAAGGGCGCCCAGCTTTTTGAGACACCTGATCTAGTAGTTAGGGTTTGAAAATGTGCTTGATCTCTTCAGTATTCAGCCGGCTTCAACACGCCTATCTTCGTCAGATCATCCGACTGGTCGTCTTCCGGCAAATTCAAATCGAAGTCAAAGATACAGAATGAAGGTTTCAGACTTGAAGATGAAAGTCAAATAAAAAAATAGCTAGGTCTGGAAGGTTTGGGCGCCCCAGGAGAGAAGAGGCGCCCAAGGTTTTGAAAGGTAAAACAGATGAATTCAGAGATGAAGCCCTAACATGATCTCTTCGCAGTCAATCCAGCTTTCCAACGAGATATCCAGCATGTCAATCGGAGGTTGCAATCCCAAGATACGAGAAGCTGAAACGAGGGTGAAACGAGGGCTAAAAACTGAGATTCAGAAGCAAACAGGAAAAAGTAAAAAATAATCTAACCACTGAGATTCAGAAGCAAACAGGAAAAAGTAAAAAATAATCTAACCCTAGTAAACATGGGCGCCCCCAGCCAAGATGGGCGCCCAAGCTTTTGAAGGTTTAAAATTCATTATTTGTCAAAGTTCCTTCCAGAAGACCCCTCCTAATCTCTCATTAGCTTCGCAATGAGCATAACAGGCAATCAATCTGACACCCAGAGCACCAGATTCGATAAGATCATCTGTAGAAGAGGAGTCAATGAAGAAATTGAAGATCATGAAAATGGCTAACTCTGAACAAAATGGGCGCCCCTGGAAGGAAAAGGCTCCCGTGAATTCGAAGATCAAGATGAAGTGTTTTGCTAGAGATGCCTCCAAAACAACCTTCTCAAAATCAGTCAAGCTCCGCGATGGATCTTTCAGCTCGCCTGTTGGATTAGTCTGCAAGCCGGAAATCGAAGGCGAAGTAGGAGGTCAAAGTGAAGAAAAGTTGAAAACATCAAGAAATTGACTAACTCTGCTTAAAGTGGGCGCCCCTGGTGAAGAAGGGCGCCCATCTTCTCATGCCTTAGAAGAATTTTCGTGATTATTCAAAAAGTTTCAAAATTGCAAGAAGGGAGATGGCGTCCAAGTTCAATGAAGCTGAGATTTTAGGGTTTTGGAAATAAAAGAAAAAGAAAGCAGAGTAAAAACAAAACCCTAAGTCTATTTAACACCTCTCTTTCATGTTATTTTTATTATTTTTGCAGGTAGCATTCAAAGGAGAAAGTTGGAGCAGCAAGTTTGAAGAATTTTTATGATTCAAGAATTCATATTTGTTGTTTATTCATCATATTTTTCAGATCAGCAAGCATAAACCCTTGCTTTTTCAAGCTTTTTCATCAAGAAGATCAAGTTTTTCAAGAAGAAGGACAAGGTTTTCAAATTTTCAGTCATCTGGGTCTTTTCACTTCGTTCTTCTGAAGGAAATTTTCAAGAACTTCATCAAGTTGCAGCAGCTGCTTTTTATTTGCATGTGAGTGAAATCCTCAGTGCTTTCAGTTTTCAACCATCTGGATTCTCTCAAATCAGTCTTCTGAAGAAAACCCATATCACAGCTTTTTCAAGAAAATTTCAAATCCTAGGGTTGGCTGCTTTTTCAATCGGCCATTAGTATTTTGCAAATCTAGTCAACTGGGTTCATTTCTAATCATATTCTGAACAAAACCCAGGTGCCAGCTTTTTTTGTGAAAAAATGAAGAAATTAGGGTTTGCTGCTTTTTAGGCAAAATTCAAGATTTTCAAAAACGGACGATCTGGGTTGTCTTGCAACGAAATTCTAAGCAAAACTCATATCTCAGAAAAAATTTCAAAAAATTTGTCCGTTGGAGCAAGAAAATCAGCATTCTAAAAATAGAAGTTGCTCAGAGCTTGTCTGAACATAGGCGAGTTTATAGTCGTTCTTCAAGTTTTCCGAAATGGAGTACACTCCCAATGTTTTCAAGTCTGAATCAGCCCTCTATCATGATTACATCAAAACAGCTGAGACAGACTTGCATCATATCAAGCCGGTGTTTGATTTACACGCTTTGGAGAGCTTAGGCAACACCTCAATCAGGAACCTGGGACATTCTGGACTCCTCGCAGCAGCGTCTATTCCTATATCAGTTCAGAGTCTTGAGTTCGTGATCGCTTGCATCAAGCATTACAACCCGGCTACAAGGGAGATCCAGTCAATAGATGGCAGATTGATTTGCAGTCTGAAGCCTAATATGATCGAGAAGTGTTTTTCCATTCCCCCATGGCCTGAAAGCGTTACTATCTCAAAGGCGAATGTGAGAAGATATGGGAGATGCATAAAGAAAAATACAACAAGAAGATTGTACCGAAGTGAATGAAAGAAAAAACATAAGACTCTGCCAAGTCACACTTCCATGATGTCAGCAAAGTTTGAAAAGGCAACCAATAAGGTTGAAGATTTCCTGAGATCTATTGCAGATGGTGAAGATATTCTAGAAAGGCGGTGTTTTGCTATTGAGGGCATAGATGCACCAAACCGGGACATAGTTTCTAATTTTCTAGCGGATGTGATCGAGCTTTAAAGCAGCTTTCTTCTAGAAGCTTTCTTTCCCGCTTTCTTTCTATTCTTGGAATGATTCTTATCCATTCTTTGAGAAGAGAAAGAAGATAAAATGTAATAATTGGCGTTTCCTGCTTTTTCTGCTTTCTTAGGTGTTAGATGTTATCTTCTTTCTAGATTTAGTAATAAAGCTTGCTTGCTGAGCAAGCCCTAGATTGTGAAAGCAAGGAGATTTTAGGGTTCCCTACTCCTCTGCTTGTCTATAAATAAGAGCCTTTGCTCATTAGTTTCTTTAACCATGCTAGTGATAACAAAACGCTAAGCCTATTGTGCCTTCTGTTTGTTATTCAAGTGTTGTTCAATTGTGTTGTGATAGCAAATTGTTGAGCCTCTTTAGCCAACAAGGAGTTAATGTGATTGTTGTTTCTATTGTGTAAGAATAAGATTGCAAGCCTCTTTAGCTGCAATTTCTTGTTCCAGGCATGTTAGAAGTGAATTTTGTTCCAGAAGTTTGAGTAATAAAATCATAAGCCTCCTTTGCCTTGGTCCAAAATCTCAGATTTCCATTATTTATGTTCTACTTTTATGATCTTTATTTCAACTTGCATTGAAGTGTGTAGATGTTTGTTGAGAGAGAGTTTATCGAAGTATTTTGTCAGAAAATCTACCTTGTTCATTTCTAGTTTCTCTTGCTCTGCTTATTACTTGAGAAGTTAGAAACGTCTTTAGTTTAAGTTAGTCGTAGTTGAAGTTCTTAAAACAGAAAATCTCAGCTGCGGCGTTTGTGTTTAATAAACCTTATGCTCTAAGCTGATCAAAAAGATAGGCAACTTAGTTCTTAGTTTACTTTCTTTCAACACCATCAGCAAGAGGGAGCTTCCCCTCCTAATTTGAAGAGCAGTTTATCTGTGCATAGCTGTCCGTTTCAAATACGCATTCCAGAGGTGCGAATTTAAATGCCAACACTAATCAAATATTTCTGTCTGTAGCATTTGTATGTTTTCACTAAGAGGATCGAAATCTTTTTAATAACATAGCAATGGTAATCTAAAGCTAAAGTCTTTTTGATCGGATTCAACTTCATCTTTCTTATTTATCTTTAATAGTCTGATTACGCTCTTTGTCTTGACATCAATGACAATTCTTCTACTATGTCCATCGTCATAGCTCTCATAATCTAAGAAGCACTCTCTAATGGTTGTCATGAAAGGAGGCTCCAAAATCAATCAACCATGCACCCTCATGTGCATGTGTAGCAAGGACTGCAATAAAAGCATCACCACCATGATCATTGAAGGCTCTCAAATCTAAATCATCATCAAAATCCTCCTTTGTCGCCTTCTCCTTGTTTCCTACTTGATGTCCCTGATCTCAGTACAATCCCAACACTTGACCTTGGATCTACCAAGAGACTTAGATCTCCTCTTTGACTTCGATATCAGGAATTCTTCTTGCTCTTGCCCTTATCTTGCAAATATCCTCTGAGGGTCAAAGCATCTTTGATGTTTTTTGATGTTTTTTGCCTTATCTCCTCTAAGAGTAATGCACCTATCACTGCATCAAGTTCCATATTTGAGATGGTGTTCCTGATTGCCATAAACAAGTTGTCCCACATATCAAGCAAAGCACATAAGAGGGTAATGAATGTGTCCTCATAATCCATCTTCACATTGACGAATGCTCATTACAATGTTGAAAGCCTTCAAGTGCTCTCTCATTGAATTATCATTACCTATTTTCAGAGAATACAACTTTTTTTGTAGAAAAAGCTTGATCACAAGGAACTTTGTTTCACACTAATTCCCCAATTTATCCCCAAGATTCTTTGCAGTGCTTTCTTCCAAAACATTTAAAAACACTGGATCAACAAAGCAAAGTCAAATAAGACTTCTTGTCTTTCTATTAGCAACTAACCAATATTCATCTTTCATTGCAGACAGTTTCTGATCTACAGCCATAGATTATTATCCACAAACATGTCCTCCATCTTTAGCTTCCAAAGCTCAAAGTTGGTTCCATTGAACTTCTCCATCTCCATTCTTGAAATGCTTGCCATGTTTGTCCTTGCAACAAAAGATCGCACTACAAGGTTCCCACTATAACAAGGATTAGTTACATAGCCTACTCCTGTGGGTACTTCAAGCTAGCCAAGCTCTAATACCAAATGTAAGAAAAATATGACAAATTCCATCAATCTAATTAGGAGAACAACGTAAGTAAATAGATCTATAACAATTTCATCAAAATAACATTACTAGATAGAGAACAAGAAAGGAATAAGCAAAGAAGAGGAACAAAACACAAAATATATCCTAGGAAAATCCTATTAAGGGAAAACACAGCCTTCAAAGCATACACCACCAATGTATCATTCAGCAACAAATGTTACAATACAATATCATAAACTTCATGCTTCACAAGAGATCTACACCTTAAACTTAGAGGAATGCTAGCAGCAAAACCCAACAAAGACTGAACAAATAAACACCATCCAAACCTTCTATATATAGGCCAAGGAAACCTGGATATCAAATCGAAATTGATAATTAGCAGTCAGAGTTGTCACTTCCAACTTAATATCTACAAAACCATAGGCCAAAAACATTGACCAGACCTAGGATTCGCAAGGTGTACAACACCTAGTCCTCTAGTATTGAGAAAAATAGCCATGGTAAATTGCTTATGCTAGAAGTAAGAAATTCACAAAAAACTCAAAATTTAGTGCATAATAAAAGCCATCAAATCTCTTAATAAATGCTTTTGAAAATATATAGTAACACAGCTCTTCAAAGGTCATAAAACTTGGCAAACAAACATAGAACATCTACCTAGATAACAAAATTTATAATGGAAGCAACCTCTTGCAAAACTTAAGTGCTTTGTTTATTTATATACGTCACAAACAAATCTGAGTCATTGAAAGGGCCTTTAAAATCTATCCTAATCATCCTCCTCATCAATGTCTATGTTTGCTTATGAAATTACCTTTCTCGGAATAAAAGGTACACATACCCCAAAATAGTAAAGCTTAAGTTTTTTTAAATGTTTTTAATCATTGACCTTACCTTTTCATCCACAAAGAAATATTCTTGTTTCTTTGTAATAAGGAATATCCTTTAACTTTTCACTTTTCGTCATGTGAAGTATTCCTTTTTAGGCTTTAACATTTTAGCTTAATGGGGCCCATGCCTCCATCTTTAATGCCCCAAGTTTTAATTAGAGGCACAACCTCTTAAAAGTTTACACAGGCAAGCATAAATAAAACAACAGCTTTAATTTAGCAAGCCTTTATGCAAAATTAAATAACATCACATTTGGAAAAGCCAAAGGTAGGAAGAACTTAGAACTAGAAAAATTAAGCATTCATGTTATGGTAGTGAAAATTTGCCTACAATCTGTATTTGCACAGAGGAGCAACAACAGCAATCTGATATCTAGTAGGGCAAGAAGAGACCAATATTACCAATTAACATAAATTTGATACATTTATCACTATTTTTCAAAGGAAAAATTGTTGAGTACGATAAAATTCTTCTAGGATAAAAAGAAAGCCAAACCAACCTCAAACTCTGGAGCTGCTATAGAACTGCACTCAATGCCTATTTCAACTTTCCCTTGATCAGGTCTATACGGACTTGGTTTTCCAAGATCAGCCTACAATACACCAAATTCATGATACAAGTAATGGCAAGATGATACAAAAAAAACTATAAAATAATTTATCATGTAACAGTTTCAAATAAAATTATAAAACCAATCCAATAGTTGTGAACGTAGAATCAAATGATTATAGAGTAGTTAACTAATCCTTCTACCAAGGCTTTAAAAACAATGTTAATCTGTCTACATGCACAACCTTTCAAACTAGTAATATTTTAACAAAATAAACTGTAACAAGCAAGGTTTACTCCATCTAGGTGCAGCTGAAGAGGACATTGTCATTTTGTAATGGGTGAGCCTGTGTGCTTAGATACTTAGAACTCCTCAAATATAATAAAAAATTGAGGATTCTATATTTAATGGTGGTGACAAACCAAGCCTGCAAACAAAATTATACAAAGGATGAGTGCCTGTTGACTTTACAATACAACACCTTGAGCCGGGCTGTTGGGATAAATCAAGCAAAACAATTTAATTCAGAGGAGATATTTCTGGAGCATTTAGAGGACATTTCCTAATGTAGGGACCCAAATCCATTCGTAACTCCAAAAGTCCAAAAACATTGAGGATTTTTCTGAATATGATATGACTCTCCAAGCAAGGTGAACCTTCTCATCAGGTAGTCAAAGTTTTCTTCACAATTGTACAATCATCACATATCCTTGAAAATACCAATTTTTACATTGGTTTATAAATTTATTATTTCTATGTTATGCATAAATTATATTACTAATTCTAGTGTGAAAGGCTTTGACCTTGAGCCAAACATACAATGCTTTTGACTGCAAGCATAATTGAAGAACGATCAAGCGAGCACATACTGTCAAAAAACATAACAGATGTAAGGTTATCTTTGATGGTTGCTAAAATAATTTTGATACCACATATATTCTTATGTTACAGAAGCTGGGCATTCTGAATTTGCGCTAAGCATTTTATTGTGTTGGACATATTTAGTACACTTTAAATGTGCGATATGATCAGAGATACTACCTCTCATTACTTGGGCAGGCAGAAGTAGCTGTAGAGTGCAATTTTCATACAAATTTCACATCTCATCTAGTGTAAATATCAGTTTCTGTTAAAAAAAGGAAAAAGATTAGAAGCAGATGAATGCTTGCATTTTTATGAAATAGACAGTTGGAAAGAAGCAAAACTGTTGATGTCACCAAGATAAACAGGCTGATAAACATCAAGTGGATGATTGAGACAAATGAACCAACTTCTAGAAAGAAAATATATTGATGTCCACAAATAACCAAAAGTAGATTCGTATCAGCCCACCTCAAGAAAATCTGATTGGAATTTTGAAAGATCTAGCAGATGCTTATGTGGGGACTTCCAACCAGGATATAGTTATGGATAAGCTGGCCTCCTTGGAGATTTGTTCCATCACTCAAATGGATATTGATAAGGCCAAACCCAGTTGTGGCCCCACAACCAGGAGAGATAATGAAAAAGCAAAGGAAATCACCATGGAGGAGATTAAGGCAAGCTCTCAAGCAACTCTACACTTTGATAAAATCAAAGAAAACTGAGGGGGGAAGGGGCCCTCACAAGCCCAATGAAGATCCTTTCATGGAATGTCAAGGACCTTAATGCTCTTGACAAAAGACACATAATCAAGTGTCACTTTGATGAGCAAATGTCAGACATTATTCTTTTGCAAGAAACCAAACTGAGTGCCAATAGTGGCATGGTGTGATGGTTAAGTTGTTATGATGTTGTTCTTGCCATCAAGGTTCAAACCCCATTGGGGTGTAATTATTGAGTGTTTATGTTGGGGATGGGGTCCCCCATTTGTGACCTCACCGGTTCATAGCTCTGGCAAAAGCGTTTACCCCCCTTTAAAAAAGAAGAAAAGAAACCAAGCTGAGTATTGAAGACGCTGTAAAAGTTATTCAGAAATGCTTCAAATGGAAAAGTATTTTTGCATCAACTAATGGAGCCTCAGGGGGTCTTGGTATTCTCTGGAATGATAGGACAACAAACATTTCCTGTTAAATCAAGGTACCAGTTGGCAGCTATGTCAGGTAACCTCTATTCATTCCAATCTCAGCTTTTTTATCTTCAATAATTATGGTACAAAGACCCCTCCTCAGAAAAAGATACTTTGTACCATTTCAGCAATCATAACCCTATTCAAGAAGATTTAGTAATCTTGGTTTCTTGGGGGTAGATTTCAATGCCGTGATGAATGTAACTGACAAACAAGGGGGAATATCTCAGGTAACTCGATCCTAATTTGATTTCACCAATTTTGTTCAACAGAATTCGCTCATGGACATGCAGCCAAAAAACGGAATATTCACTTGGAACAACAAAAGAGAGGACTCATTGAATATCTCAGAAATGCTAGATAGATTCCTACTTTCTGCCAAGTAGCTGAACCTAAATATTATAACTGAAAGTTACATTATCCTGGAACCTGGCTTGGATCATTTTCTCATTACACTGACATGGCATGAGGACTCAGTCCATCCCAAATGTCCATTTAAATTTGAGAATATGTGGTTTCCAGATGAGTCCTTGATTGTTCAAGTCAAGGATTGGTGGGATAATATGACTAGAATCAAAGGTACTAAAATGTTTGTTTTTTGTTCAAAAATTAGCTGCTCTTAAGTTAAAAATCAAGGCTTGGAACAAAAATTGTTTTAAAAACATTTTTATTGAAAAAGGGAGAGTGGAAAGTAAACTCATTACACTCAATGAGGAAATAATCAGAGGAGGAATGTTTCAAGAGCACTGCAGGAAGGAAAGGACACTTTTGGCTAAGTTAACAGACTTGCAAGTCAAAGAGGAATTTTTCCGGAGACAAAAGTCAAGATAGCTATCGTTAAAAGGAAATTGAAACACCATTTTTTTCGTAGTCCTAAAAGGGCCAGAAGATGCAGATCCAAAATCAGTATCACATCCATCACCTCACCTAATGGATACTCAGGAAAAGATAAATAAGGAGGCAATTTCTTTCTTCATTGCACTTCTAGTCAGTAATGACCCTTCACAACTTTCAAAGCAGCTGGACTGTTTGAGGATAATCCCCAAATATGTTTTGAACACAGACAATCAAATGTTAATGGATCTTTTTCTAAAGAAGAGGGCAAATTATCCTTTAAACAAATGCAACTGGATAAAGCTCCAAGCCCAAATGCTACCCTTCAATCTTCTTCCAAAAATGTTGCATATTGTAGGTAAGAAGTTAGTAGCAGCCTGCAATGAGTCGAGGAAAGAAAAATTCTAGAAGACCTCAGTTGTACCTTCATCACTCTCATTCTGAAGAAGCCTTCTCCAGAGTTCTTTTCTAATTTTCGGCTGATTTCCCTTTGTAACTCTCCTTACATAACATTAGCTAATAGATTAAAAGTCGTTTTTTCAGGCTTAATTTCAGATGTATAAAAAGTGGCTTTGTCCCAAGGAGAGTTATCTCGAAAGGAATTATCACCACCCATCAAATCATTCACTCAATCTCCAATTCCACTATCAAGAGCATGATTATTAAACTGGATATAAGCTGATAAAGGTATTGGAAAAATTTGGATTCTCTCTTCAGTGGTGGGAGCTAATTTTTGAATGCCTTCACCCATTTATTGTTTTGTAACTAAGTTGCTGGTTCTAGTACAGATCCTAGTTCAGGTTCGTGGATCCAGTTCATGGATTCAACTAAAAAAAAACTGGGGTTGGGTTCATTTTGGGTTTGTCTGTGCAAAAAACATGTAAATATATAATATAATAATAATAAATTATTGCTTTAATAAATATTTATATAATAATATATTAATATATAATATAATATATATATTATTATTATATATTAATATATTATATTATATATTTATATAATTATATAATATAATATAATATATAAATATATAATAATATAATAAAGAGATATTTAATATTATAAATATATGTTCAACGAATTGTTGCCACACCCGAACCAAATCTCGCATCTGGTACGAACCAGACCCAAATCTGGCAGCATAGCCGACAAATCTAGTAACATAGTTTTGTAATGATACAACTTTGTTTGGAGAAGCAAGCATGAGGGAAGCACATACAATCAAAAGTGTTTTGGAATCCTACTCAGCTGCCTCAGGTCAACAAATTAATGACTTCAAATCAGAAATCTTCTTTTTCGATGTATCCCCAAGTTCTCAACACAGAATTGCTAGAATCATGGGCATTAGGTAAGGCACTCTCCCCTTTCGTTATCTTGGTGTCCCACTTTCTGCAAGGCCTTGTAAGGTACTTTGATCCTCTTTGTTGAAGGCTTTCAAATCTTGACTAGCCACATAGAGAGGAAAATTGAGCTTTCTGGGCAGAAAAACAATGATAAAATATGTTTTATCAACTTTACCTATTTATCCTTTTCCTATGTTAAAAGCTCCAAGTGGGATCTTATCAATAATCAAAAAGATTATGAAAGATTTTATCTGGCGAGGTACCAAAGATAAAAGGAAATTCTCAGTCGTAGCTTGAGAAAAAGTTTGCCTGCCTCAATGAAATGGGGTGCCAATCTTAGGAACTTACTTCTGTAGAACAAGGCTCTTGGGGGTAAACTCCCATGGAATATTTACACCAACAAACAATCCATTTAGAGAAAATTCATGAGGAAGAAATACTTGGATTCCACAGAAGATACCAAAATCTTTACAATAAGGAATCCGCTATCTTGCTCCCATGTTTGGAACTTCATTTTAAAGTGCGTAGATATCATCACGGACCACCTATCCTAGGAGATCAAGAATGGGAGGAAAGCTCTCTTTTCAGATGACTCATGGAATGATCATCAACCACTGGGTGTAAAAGGAAATTTTGCAAAACTTAGAAACCTCTTGGTTGAAATATGGGGCACTCATGTGTCTGATTATGTGATATCTACTCACTCTAATGGTAAAAATCATTATAAATGGAAAACCTTTCGTAGAGAAGGACTCCCATGGGAACAAGACGACAATCTCATTAATATTTTAAACTAGACTAGGACCCATGTCTCTTAGACGGAAGACAAGCTCAAATAGATTTGTTCAATCTCAAGATCTTATACAATACAGATGAGCTACAAATCATTATAAATGGAAAACCTTTCCCAAGGGAAAAAGTGTATAATCTCATTAATATTTTAAAGCAGACTAGGATCCATGTCTTTGAGAAGGAAGACGAGCTCCAATGGATTTGTTTTATATCTCTAACGGCTGATTCAATAGACCCATCTTGGCTTACCATTAACTTCTAGCACAAGGATTGCTTACCGAAGACAAGAGCCTTTGTTTGGGCAGCCATCAAAAGAAAAGTTCTAGGTGGCAATAGGTTGCAAAAGTTGGATTTTTCAGGCCCCTTCAAGTCTATTTTGTGCCTTGAAGAAGAATAAACTAACAAACACCTATTCATTAATTGCCTGAATACTGAAAAGTGTTGGCACTGGTTATCTAATAAGCTTAAGACTTCCTCTTCTCTTTTTTATTCTCTTCAACTATTTGAAAATTGACCAACAAACAAGCCAAAATCAATTTTCTTAAGTCTTTGGAATACAAGTCCATCTCTCCTAATATGGACAGTTTTGAAGGAGAGAAATAAAAGAATATTCCAAAATAAGGAGTGCAGGTGGGAGTCTCTAATTACATAGTTAGAGGTAACAAATTCATAAGTTACTGAGCAGGGTGGAAGCACAATCTTAGAGAAAGTGACTTTTCTCTTCTTGGAACAAAGCAATGTTAAACAAAAGGGCACATTTGAAACTCCCACCCCACAATCTCGTCAATTACAACATCTTCAAACAAATATGAGTCAAATGGATTCTTTAGAGGATTTCTCCATTTCACATTGTTACAACAAAGGTAACATGATGACCGACTTTTTATCTAAATGCAGCATTGAACAAATGGAGGCAATCATTACCACCAATCAAATTGACAGGTGGCAGGTTCAGATCATGTGTGGAGTAATGAGGGAGAGGCATGCCTTCCCCAAACTTAACAACAGTTGATAGTAGTTTTCAGAAATGGAAGTAATCACAATTATTTCATTGCACTCTGTTAGGTACCCTTTATTCACAAGTTCTCCTCCCTTGTTCATCATTCTCTCAATGTGAAGCATTAGCATTGCCACCTAGTAGTATGGAGATGATAGTGTTGGTTGCAACTATGGGAAAATCAATTTTATAGGGGAGATTCGTCTATGAGGCTTAGGAAAGTATTTATATTCTAAGAGGAAGATTTGAGAGAAGCAATTGTTGAAATTCTCAAGCAAGATTTTCATGAGGATGCTATGCATCATTTAGTCAATTTGAACATAGCCTCTATCACTAAAGACAAGGCATTTAACAAAAGCTTTGGGCAGTTTTTACATTTGGGAGAAGTTCCGTTTGGGCCTAGTGGACACAATTGACAAAGAAAATTTGGAAAACCTTTCCTCATTGTCATGTTCTGAGTTTGAATTCCGTGACCTTGCTTCTATTCAAATGGTGAGAACTGTCAAAGCTCGCGTGGATGGAATCATTAAGGAGTTAGCTTCCCCCCAACATATTCTGAGGGATGGAAGTTGACTAGAAATTTACTAACTTGCAATGTATATGGCAAATCTTCTTCGTCCAAATAAGTCTTCTTCCTCACAGGAAAGATTATTGGTTGCCAGGGCTGAAAAAGTCATTAGATTTCTCACTTGGCAAGCTGCTCCAGTGAAGCTAGAGGACAACTCCTTTGGCCCAAAGGGAGGTTGTTGAGGTCTTTTGGTCCAATCTTACATACTGAAATTACAAGGTCATGTCTCCTTCTTTTTTGTTGTTGATGTAAATGTTATCGAAATGCTTTGCTCCATATGTTTGGGTTTTGTTCTGGGTTTGTTTTTGTTTAAGATTGCGTATGGTTAACCATTATTTCTAATCATTAGTTGGGCTTTATTTTCTGGTACTTGTCTCTTTTGTCTGCTACATTTTATGTAACAGTTGGCTATGGGGATAAGTATGTTTACAGAGGCAATCTTCAAGGGTTGTCATCATCTTACTCAAGGCTAATGTTCTTTATTTTGTCATCTTCGATCATAAACAGCATGTATCCTTTTTCTGCAAATTAATATAATGGGAAAGGACCCATACCCTCACTCTATCTATCAAAAAACTAACCTTTAACACTTAAAAATGACATTCATTTCATTTGCAAGCACAAGCAAAGAAGAAAAAAAGAGCATTGAAGCTAAAAATACAATCCACTGAAAGAAAAACCAGTAGAGATATTGGCAGCAAATGTTGATTGAACGCAACTTGAACAGGTTTGTAGCAATCCTTGGTGCATCTAAAGGAGCCTACAATGCACTTGGAAGAGCCCTCCATTAATTTGAAGCAACCCAACATCAATTTGGAGTCAATTTAAAGAGGTATTTTCCTTTCTTTTTTTTCTTTTTCATTTTTTATATGACATGTCTTCTACATTTGTTTTAATTTTTTTCATTTTATATTCATGGAACACAAAATGAAAGACAGAAAAATGAAGTGATCTCATTTTCTCATCTTTGTTTCTTGTTCCATAATAGATAATTTTATTTTTAATCTCTTTTTATGAAGAAACCTTAACTGTTTTTTTCTAACTTTTTATCAACAAACCCTCGTTAATCTGATATTTTTTTCTTAATTTATCTAAATAATATAAATGCTAATTAATTTCCCATTTACTTGTTATTGCAGTATACTTTGAATTTATAAATTGTTCTACTGTCAAGCCTAGTTAGAAAGGACCCTTGTTGGAAACACGTCATCCTAGGAGCTATGAGAGAGGAGTCGATTTACAAGTTTTGCAATTATAAAATTAGTGGGGGAGACAATAATCAACTCAAATATCATCTCACACAAATTACAACCCAAGATGTTAATTTGTCCCCACATGCCTATTGATGTTGTTTGCAAGGTACAAAGTCAATTAAAAACCTTTGATTAGAAAAGAGAACTTAAATGTAGGCAAAGAGAAGAGATGGCAACCATTCAAGGAGATTCTTGTACTTCGATTTCTCCATTCCTTAGATTTCTGAGCACAAGAGGAAATGGTAGTGCCAATACTAGTGCTAGACCTAGAGTTTGTGGATCCACATTGAATTCCTTTATTGTACCCTACACTACTCAAGGTTCCAAGCCATTATTTGAGAGCATGGATTGGAAAAAGGACAAGCACAATGCAGCAACAAGTGCAATCAAAGTCTTTTGGTGCTATTGTTCCATTCCATTTTACACAATCAAGTAATTAATTCTTATTTTTGTCTTAAAATATGTTTTTAAATTTATTTCTCTTGAATTTTTAAACTTTGGTGTTCTCAAATTTTAGATTTTAAATTTTCAAATATTTAATTTGTTAGTTTTAGATCAGATATGCACAATAAGCAGAAATAATAACACAGAATGAAGAACACAGAATTTATCCTGGGAAAACCCTTCTACTCAAGGGAGAAAAACCCAGCAAGACTTCAATAATGATATATCAGGTACAACAGTGCAGAAATAGCACTTAAGAATTACGCCTAGATAGGCAGAATACAATGAACTAGCCCAGCACTTTAAATAGTGCGAATTTCTGATCAAGAAAATAAATCTTCTTATGAGCAGTGGATCTTCTTCTTAGGAGTGAATGAATAGAAAATGATGATAAAATGAGAAGAACCTTTCTTCTATATATATAAGTCCAGGGGCCCTACTCCACTAGGGCCGACCCAGCAACTCGAATAATTGTTTATTATTTATCTGACTTATCTTCTAGCCGACTGGGACAATACCTCCCGAAGCTAAAACATCAACACTCCCTCTTAGCTAGGGAGGTATAGCAAAGTCTTCCTTGAGCCCCACTCAAGGGTATCATGTCTTGTCATGGACTCTCTCAACATGACGTCCACAATGGCTACACCCAATTGTGGGAAGCACAACTCAATCTCAGAGATGTAATATGCACAAGGGTTTTCACCTCATATTTCTCTATCTTAGAGAAATATACACTACAAGGGCTTTCACCTCATATTTCTCCGTCTCGGAGAAATATACGCTACAAGGGCTTTCACCTCATATTTCTCCCTCTCAGAGAACTATACATTACAAGGGCTTTCACCTCATATTTCTCCGTCTCAAAGAAATATACATTACAAGGGCTTTCACCTCATATTTCTCTGTCTCAAAGAAATATACGCTACAAGGGCTTTCACCTCATATTTCTCCGTCTTAGAGAAATATACGCTACAAGGGCATTCACTTCATATTTCTCCATCTTAGAGAAATATACATTACAAAGGCTTTCACCTCATATTTCTCCGTCTCATAGAAATATACGCTACAAGGGCTTTCACCTCATATTTCTCCGTTTCAAAGAAATATACACTATGACAGATCAATCTGTCGTTCTATCCATTCCCCTGACATGGGGAGAATATCTTAATGATGTTGTGACTCCCTCTCAATGAGGGTGACATACTTGATGCCCCCAATGTTCCATACAATGGCTCTCCCTCTTAGTTGAGAGTCCCAAACTTCATGACCCCTTACAAGATCCCTGCCTTGACTTAACCTGATTTGAGTAGATTCTTCAAAACTACTTTCGTCCTCCACTACAAGAACCCTGCCTTAGCTTCCTTCACTGAGTTGATCCATCCTTTCAATACATTCCTACAAAACCTTTCATGCTACTCAGACTTCTCATCCAAGTGCCACCACAAACACTTCTTCGCACCTTCTGATATAGACCTGTTCTTTCTTTCGACAACTCCATTTTTGCTGAGGGATGTAATGAACACAAAACTCCCTCTTGATCCCTACCTCAATACAGAAAAACTTCTGGAAGTGAACTCCCCTCCATTGTCTGAACTCGGAACCTTAATCCTCTTCCCGGTCATGTTCTCAACTCGTGCCTATCAAGAACTGCCTCAAACTCCTTTGAATTGTAATAGAGACTGATTACAATATTGTCAAGGATGATTGCAACTATTGCCAATTTTCACTAATAGCAGATTGTCCTGATGGAGAAGACAATTTACAATAAAATGGAGATGGTAACTTTTGACTTTCAGAGCATCACTAAATGACCAATCATGAACTAATGCAATTTCAATTTCTAAGCTAACAATTCTAGACATGCATGTAACCCACAGCCTAAATAGAAATAATGAACCTGCTATGGTTGCTCTGGATAAACAATTGACGTCTTGCCAACTCTACTTAAATCTGTTGAGTCTACCTAATCTGGCACACTTGTCAAAGTCACTTATATCAATCTGTCTTTTGATGGCTCTAGAATAGTGCGTTGGATCCTAACCACAAATGATGCTCTTTATGCCTCCAATGACACTTGCAGTATTCAAGGATGATAGTAGCAACTGAAGAGGTCCTTTTGACAATCTCCAACCAAGCGCCTAAGCTTCCAAGAATCCACGACTCCTAAACAAGCTTCCTGTAGCAATCATAGGCATCCAGCAAATGCTTATAACTGTGGGTCGCCCAACTTATGACGATGGTAGTAATAGCAGCTCCCAATTTGTCTTTATTTCAACTCAGCGTGTAACTCACAAACTGCTCTTTCAGATTCATCTGGTCTCCACGATCTGGCTTAATTGTCCTTATTTCCAGGCAGCTAGATGGGAATTCACCAAGATAATATCGGCTTTTGCAAATGATATTGACTCCTCTACATTAGATGGCAGCTTACATATAATTTGTAAAAGAAGGTGCGAAGGATATTATGCCAATAGTAGGATCATTGACCAGCTTAGAATCAATGGTAAATCCAATAAATGCGGCATCCAATGTTTGACTTTCTTCATCTTCATACAATTGATGCTAGGAAATACTTGCGACTCCAATATATCTTTTATTTGTTCTTTATGCCACAAACTTCATTGGCCACATCATTCTCTATCAGCCGATGACCCATTCAGTCGCATCCTCCAAAATGGTCCGACCAAGAAAATCATATAACTTTTCCTTAACTCAGTAGCTAAGGGAGATTAGCGACCACCTTGTATTACCAGTGACCCTTCAACAATTTATCGGGCCCTTCACAAATGAGCTACGTCCAAATATCGAACTCCTCACAACATAGACACAGAATATAAATTCATCTTGTGTTGTGATATGATGCCTTCTGGTTTTTCTTTTCTTGCAGACACCCAAGATTTGATCGCTGTTTGACTCTTCTTGAGAGTTCAGTTTGTTTTACTATGAGTATTCTAACCATAGAAGCATAAATCGTCAAAAAATCGGCTAAATCGCGATTTTGAAAAAATCTGCAGGGTTGCCGATTTTTTCCCTGAAAAAATCCCGATTTTTTGGGCAGTCAACGCCTGTCAAAAAATCGTTGAAAATCGGCAAAAAATCTGGCTTTTTCGACCAAAAATTGGCAAAAAATCGTGAAAAAATCGCGTTTGAAAAAAAACCCTAAAAAAAGACGCCTTTTTGCTTTTATATATCACGTTTTCTCCTTTTTAAAGTGTGAGTCGAGGGTTTCTGATGTGCGCGAAAACACCTGAAGGCCGCTGAAGGTTTTTCGAGTTTGAATCTACTCAAAAGAGCGCATTTTTTACTGACGCAAATTTCTGGAGCAATCTTCTTCTATTCGCGTTTTTCTGGGCGCGTTTTGCTTCTTTCTCAACATAAAGTCGTCTCAGACTCTCAGGTAGGTCGCCATTGCCACTATAATGCATTTTTTTCTTACTGCATTTTACTATAATCCCTGCCACAAAACACAATAAAAGTACTTGTAATTCTTAATACAAGAGATAATAATTAGTAGGGCTGTGAAGCAATTTTTGAGTTTGCAGAAATAATAAGATGAGAACCAACTATATGTCAAGTAATTGTTTAAAAATTACAAATGAGTTCCTGAAAAATGGCTTAGATAAACTCCAATCTACAAGAAAAGAGAAGCAGAACCCCTACATTGTTTTTTTCCCCCAAAAAATAATTGTTTGATATTGTTGATCTTTGAGCATGATAATACCTGATTATTTGAAGTTGAACACCTTTGAGTTTCATATGAGTAGTTATGTGTTGTTGTTTTTTTCAATTTGCGTATTTTAGAATTAAGTTATCTCAGTTCTTTTTACATATTTTTTTAAAAAATCATCTCAATAAAATTTAGTTATAGATAATTTTAAGAATATTTAGAAGGTGAGCTAGCATTACTCTAGTTATCTTCTTGTATGCTTTGTTTAACATGCACAATTTCAATTTTGTAATAAATTCTTAATTGCATCATTTAACATGTACAATTTCAATTTAGAGTTGATTGGGATATTAGTTTAAACTTCTAACTTATCAATATTATAAATAGAGGTCAAAATTTATACATTAGGTGCATTGGTTTTCTTTTTCTGTCTTCTCTCCTAACTGTCCACAAAGTAGACTGAATAAAAAATGTTTATTGCAGATCTGATCATAATGCCACGTCAAAAAGACTTTGCATGGTCACATTGTACTTCAGTCTCGGGTACAACGAAGGTTAAATGCAACTGGTGTAAAACTGATATCAATGGGGGCATTTATCGTTTCAAATGGCACTTGGCAAAAGAGCCAGGGAATAACAGCAATCCTTGTCCTGGATGCCCTGCAGATGTCACACACCAGGCACTACTGGCTCTTCATGCGATTCCTGAGAACAAGGCAAAAAAGGCAAGAACCGGGGTTGAAATAGGTTCTAATTCTACAAATAGTAGAGGGAATCAAGGTCAGGATGATGATGCAAGTGAGTTTTTGAGGGAATCAGGGTCAACACCTCCTTCTACAGCGCGTGGCCCAAACACAGGTGGAGGAAACATTAATGCTTTCTTTGCACCTCGTACTACACCAGGAGCACAAACCACTTTGGAGAGTACAGGATGGAGGAAGAATGTCCATGAACAAGCAAGGAAGGCGATTGGAAACTTTTGGTACTACTCTAGCTTGCCATTTCATGTTGCTAGATCGCCATATTGGCAAGGTATGGTGGATGCTATTGCAGGTGCGGGTCCTGGGTTCAAAGCCCCATCTTACGAGAGCTTGAGGGTTGGTATGCTCAATGATGCAGTACGAGATGTTAAAGATGTTGTTACAGAGCATAAAATAGAGTGGGAAAAGACTGGTTGCACCATAATGTCAGATGGATGGACAGATAGAAGGAATCGAACCCTCATCAACTTCCTTGTCTCTTGTGAGATTGGCACTATATTTTTGAAATCCCTGGATGCATCCGATACTATCAAATCTGCAGCTGCATTGTTTCAGATGTATGATCTTGTGGTAATAGAAGTTGGGCCACAAAATGTGGTTCAATTTATTACAGACAATGCTGCAGCTTGTGTAGCCGCTGGTAGACTCTTGACAGACAAATACCCATCTATATTTTTTACCCCATGCGCAGCACATTGCCTTGATCTAACCCTTGAGGACATTGGAAAACTTGAATGGGTTAAGGAGGTATTGCAAAAGGCCCGCAAGGTTACAAAATTCATTTATAATCACACGAGGGTTTTGTGCATGATGCGTACTTTCACAGAAGGCAAGGAGCTAGTTCGCCCAGGGGTGACAAGATTTGCAACACATTTCCTTGCACTACAGACTCTATGCCAACAAAAAATGAATTTGAAACGAATGTTTGTTTCAAATGAGTGGGAGTCGTCTGGCTTCGCAAATCTAGTAGAAGGCATAGCAGTGGCAGGCTATATGTACTCTTCTAGTTTTTGGGCTGCAGCTGAACAAGTTGTAGAGTTTTCAGAGCCTCTAGTAAAAGTCTTAAGACTAGTGGATGGGGATAAATCCCCCATGGGTTATTTGTATGAGGCCATGGATAGGGCCAAGGAGGTGATGAGGGGTAGGATGCAAAATGACAGGGACACTTATATGCCGTTATGGGACATAATTGATAGAAGATGGGATCAGCAGATGCATTCTCCTCTCCATGCTGCAGGATATTATCTTAATCCAAGTTTGTTCTATGACTCTTCATTTAGAAATGATGATGGTGAGGTAACACAGGGCTTGTTCATGTGCATGGAAAAAATGCTTTCCAGAGAACAATTAAAGGGAGCTATGGGAGAGTTAGCAACGTACAAGCAAGCAAGGGGTTTTCTCTCATCTATAGCCGCCATCGAAGGCAGAAATACCTTGCTACCAGGTAGACTCTATAAACCTATGATAGTCTCTATTTTGTGGACACGATGATTATTTTAAGATATTCTTACATGATATCATCTCCATGTAATGTGTTTTTGCAGCACAATGGTGGGATTATTTTGGTCATGAAACCAAAAACCTTAGATGGATGGCGAAACGCATTTTGAGCCAGCCATGTAGTTCATCTGCTTGTGAGCGTAATTGGAGTGTTTTTGAACACACACACTCCAAGAAACGCAACCGGCTAACACAACAACGAATGAGCAACTTGGTGTTTGTTCACCACAACCTCCGCTTGAAGCTGAAGAAAGCTCAAGGTTAGACTTTCAATATACTTGTAGTTAGTTGAAATTGTATTCATTATCTTTTTCACTTGTAAGGCCAAGACTAATTCCTACATGGGCTGCAACAGGTACTGTTGAGGATGATGACCCAATTGACCTTGATGAGATTGATCCAGATAATGAATGGATTGCTGCTGACGAAGATTCAGATTCTATTGCACCTGAGGATCTCGATATACTAGAGGAGGCTGGACTGCCTGGTCAACTATATGAGGATTTGGTTAGAAGCACTGGAGTAGGAGCTTCATCATCAAGACCTGCTACCCTCTAGCGTTGTTGTCATTGGCTACATTTTATTTTTGTCACTTTGTACTTAGATTAGAGGTTGATTTTGTACAAAGTTACACACTATTGTAATTGACATTTTGTCATATGTCAACATCTACTTTTATTTATGAGAACTGAGAAGTATATTTTGTGCAATGCAATGTAATCAGCGATATGAATATATACAAAAAATATCTATTTTCTATTTAAAATCTCTGTTTTATTTGCTCTCTATATCTCTATGCTATGGAAATGACCTTGAGTTTTTAGAAAACATAGGTTTTGTCTATTTTTCTATATTCCTCTACATTTTTTTTCAAATCCGATTTTTTCCCGATTTTTTCACGATTTTTCAAAAAATCCTGATTTTTTGGTTTGCCGATTTTTTCCCCAAACGATTTATGCTGCTATGATTCTAACAATTGCTTATAATACTCTTTTAAGTTGTACCTGGATTTCTTGAAAGAATACGAATTCCCCAACTGAATGGATAGATCGACCTTAATCAGGCATTCGAATTCTTCAAGACTGAAAGTGACCTCCAAAGAATATGATGGGGTTGTCTCAAAGTGACTGCTGTTCCAAGTAACTGCCCTAAACAAAGAATTGTCTTCCACACAACCCAGAAATATGCTTAGTCAAATCTGATCAGATTTTCTTGAACCCGCTCTGACACCATGTTAGTTTTAGATCAAATATGCACAATAAGCAGATATAATAACACAGAATTTATCCTGGGAAAACCCTTCTACTCAAGGGAGAAAAACCCAGCAAGACTTCAATAATGATATATCAGGTACAACAGTGCAGAAATAGCACTTAAGAATCACGCCTAGATAGGCAGAATACAATGAACTAGCCCAGCACTTTAAATAGTGCGAATTTCTGATCAAAAAAAAAAATCTTCTTCTGAGCAGCAGATCTTCTTCTTAGGAATGAATGAATAGAAAATGATGATAAAATGAGAAGAACCTTTCTTCTATATATATAAGTTCAGGCGCCCTACTCCACTAGGGCCGACCCAGCAACTTGAATACTTGTTTATTATTTATCTGACTTATTTTCTAGCCGACTGGGATAATACCTCCCGAAGCTAAAACATCAACATAATTTTGTTTATATTATTTGTTCTAGGTCATCTTATTGGCAAAATTTAGCAGATGACATTATTGTTTGTGGGGCAAGATTCAAGCCCCTAATGATGTGATAAAGGGTTCAATTTGGCATAAAAGGTGGCTGATGTGTAGGCTAAGATTAATGAGTAACATGAGATATGAAGAAGAAAGGGTTATTCCATTATGACTAATGGTTGGACAGATAAGAAGAATGAGACATTAGACAATTTCCTAGTTTCTTCTTCAGGAGGTCTTGTTTTCTTGAAATCCATTGATGCTTAAAGAGAGACAAAATAATTTGATTTCCTTCACAAGGTTTTAGAGAAAGTCTTGGCCAAGGTGGGTGAAGAAAATGTTTTGAAGATAGTTACAAACAATGCAACAAATTATGTTGCAAGTAGACTTCTCATAGATAGACTCCCATCCTTATCCTAGACTTCCTGTGTAGCTTATTGCCTTGACCTTATATTGGAAGATCTTGACAAAATCCCATGGATCACAGCATATGTGAAACATGCTAAAAACACTTGCAAATATGTATACAACCACAAAAGTTGTGTTGAGGGATGCAAGCTACTCTCAACCATTGTTATTTTTTTGATATTTTGTTTTGATGTCATGGATTTTATAATATATGAGTTTTGTATCCCTAAAACACTTGACAACATTTATATATATTTAAAAATGTTATTTCCTTCGACTCAAATCTGCTTTTGTACTCATTTGAGTGATGTACATTTGTGTATGTGACCAAACTTCGAAGTAGTTTCTATTCGATTAGTTTATTATGTCTTTTGTGTTGATTTATTTAAGGGTGCATAATAAATACTTTAAATCTTTAAAAATTTCTATATTTCATGGTTTTTTCAATTTGCTAAGTTTCCAAGTGCCAAGTTCAAATCCAAGTCAAAAATCAGCCTACAAAATCTAAGTTGAGTCTGAGTCTTGGGAATATGAATTCCATGTACATGTTTATGATCCATGAGACATTGCACACCTTCGTGTTGTGTAACCTATATTGAGACTTTTCAACCTGTCATTTTTCTAAGTTACTGGTGCTAGTACTAGTTTAGGTTCAAGGGTTCAGTTCACGGGTTTGATCAAAAAACAAATGGGGGTTGGGTTTATTTTGGATTCATCCATACAAAAACATATGAAAATTGGAAATATATACATATTTGCAACAGTAATCAAGTTCAAAATACCACATAGCATCATATATTGTATGATAAATAACACATATTACAATGTCAATTAGTCAAACCCAAATGTCATGATATATCATAGATGGAAAAATCGCCAAAAAAATCAGCGAGTTTCTGATTAATCATCGAGTTTTTTCCTCAACGAGTACTCAAGCCATTTACTCGCCATTTTGGCTCACTGATTTTCTGGCAAGTACTCACCAGAAAAATGGCGAGTTTATGTCAAAAACTCACCAGCAGCAGCAAAAAGAGGCTCCAGATCAAAAACTAACCCAAACACATTTCTTTTTTTTCTGTAAAAGTGAAAATGCCCCTCCAAACCCCCTGCCAATTGATTTCTAGCATGTTTGCATCAAGGAGAGAAGATTTGAAGGGATTTTTTTACAAATTTGGAAGGCAAATTTGAAGCACAAGTCGGTTTTTTGTTTTTTGTTTTTTTGTTTTTTTAAACATTTTATTTCATTTTGGTTGCAAATTCCAGCTTCCAGGTTAAATATAATTCATCCTATGCTAAAACTAGGTTGTATTTTTGCATTTAAATTGCAAAAAAATGGATTCATCACTGTTTTTTCATGAATTTTTTGCTATTTTCACTATTTTTTGCATACAAAACTTTTTTTTTATTTTAAACCTTTTTTTAGAAAAAATTGCTTAGAATCTTTACATTATATTTTTATTGATTTAAACTAATTTTACTCTTTTTTAGTGATTTATGTAAATTTTAGGTTTTTTTGCATTAAAAAAATAATATTTTGTGCTTTCACTTTGTATGTGTAGGTTGAATACATCATAATATCATATAATGGCAAATAGAGAAGCATTCAACCTCAAGCTCCACTCCATCGGTGCCACCGTTCATTATAGGCACTCGTCCTATTGGAGCTAGAGACCCTACCTAGAAATATGTGTATCAAGGATTGATACCTAGGTCAGTTATTTGCATTAGATGCACAAATTTACATCATGGAGGCATATCACCTCAAATACCATCTTGCAGGCATTACTCATCGTGATGCAAAGCCTTGTGCACACACCACCGAAGAGATAAAAAGACAGATGAATGCCTTGCTTGCAACTACAAGAGAGAAAAAATTGCAAAAGGAGAGGACAAGGGCATCCATAGCTGGTGGTCATGGTGCTCAAGTCCAACTAGAATCAAACAAGGATACATGTCAAGGCATAGTGAGCTCTCTTTGTGATCCTCGCATCCAAAGCACATCCTCCACCACCACTTCACCTACTTAGAGTGCCAACAGCTATGCCTACATCTTCACGCATGCCACATAGTTTTTTTGTGCCCAAAAACACACATAGAGCACAACCATCATTAGAAGCTACAGGGTGAAACTGGGAGGTGCTTGAACATGCAAATATAGCATGTGCAGATTTTTGGTACTCCAACAACATTCCTTTCAATGTGGTGAGTAGTCCTTATTGGGAGAATTTGGTAACTGCATTGACTATTATGGGAAAAGGCTACAAGGTGTCTTCTCGCAAAGACTTGAGTGGGAGGTTAGTAAATTTTAATTGTTTATGCTAATTTATATTTATAGTAATTTATGTTGAATTTTAGGATAAATTTATGTTCATTAATTTATGTTGAATTTATGTCCTTTTTGTGTTTAAAAATTAAAATTTTGTACTTGTAAGTTGCTCACCAATGCAACTGAAAGGGCAATCCCAAGAGTGGAAGAACAAAAGAAGGAATGGAAAAAATATGGCTGCACCATTCTTTCAGATGGGTGGACAGATAGGAAAAACCGCACCATTATCAATTTTTTAATAGCTTCAAATGTTGAGGTTGTTTTTCTGAAATTGATGGATGCCTAAAGAAAGTAAAAAATGTTGAAACATTGTGTCTAATGTTGGAGGAAATTGTCATGGAGGTGAGTATAGAACATGTGGTGCAAATCATAACTGATAATGCAACAGCATATGTGGCGGTTAGGAGATTGCTCCAAGACAAACATAAGACACTTTTTTGGACACCTTGTGCAGCACATTGCCTTGACCTTCATTTGGAGGACATAGGCAAACTTGATTGGGTAAGACCGGTTGTAGATGATGCAAGGAGCATCACAAAATTTATCTACAATCACCCTTGGGTTCTTCATTTGATGAGAGATCACACACAAAGGAAAGTGTTGGTAAGATCGGGCGTCACAAGGTTTGCAATGATTTTCCTAACATTGCAAAGCATTATTGGTTCTTTGACTGCATTATTCAAAGAAGCTTGAAGGAGAGAGGATTGCAAGCATAGTCTTTGACAACCTTTTTGCACAAAGAGCTACAGAGATCGTGAAGGTAACCTCTAAACTTTGAATTTAAATTCGAAATTGAATATTTTTTTTTTAATTTAAGTCTTTTATTATAAATTTGTATCCTTAATCTTTTTGTACTTGTAAATTGTAGGTGTCGGAGCCCTTGGTTAGAGTTCTTTGTTTGGTAGATGTTGATGTTCATGGCAGCGTCGGTCACATCTTCCAACCCAGATCGCAATTAAATTATAGCCTTTCGGCTATTTAATTGACGAGAACGATTTTATGAATGGCCACGTCATTTGCTAAATGATGATAACATTTATTTAATATGAAGTGTCACGATTTATCTTGGAGGCACGATTTTCTAAGGTGGCTGACTTCTTGTTTGTAAAAGACATGCCTCTTGGATGAGGCCAACATGTTGATCTTGGAGAGTCACGTCTCTCCCCTTCACATTGTATTTATACTCCTTGGTTGCAACTCATTTTACATCATTCATTCCATTCGATATTCATCATAAGCTCGAGCTTTATTTAGTGCGAGCTTTTCTACAAGTGCAGATCAACATTATTGGAGGCTGAGTTCATTATCAGCGAATTACATCTGGTTGTTCTTGTGATAGCATCAGTTTGTGGTGCATTCTATTGGCCTCATTATCGACCTCCATTGTAAAGGAGTTTCTCATTGTGATTCAATATATAAGTGATATATTGTTGCTGGGTTTTTCTCCCTCAAGAGGAGGGTTTTCCCAGGGTATCTGCTGTGTTCTTGTGTTGAATTTTTGAATTAATTTTCTGTGCTCTAATCTGATCATAAAACTAACAGTAGAAGGGGATCAAAACCCAATTTATGAGGCCATGGATAGGGTGAAGAAGTCTATTAAAAATTATTACAAGGGGGACAGCCTCAAATTTGATCCCATATGGGAGATCATCGATAGGAGGTGGAACAATCAACTCCACTAACCCATCCATGCAGTAGGGTACTTCCTTAACCCTCAACTTTTCTATTCATACACCGTCTCTAATCCTAATGGAGATGTTATGTAGGGCCTTGCCACATGCATTTAGAGGATGACACCCCAGGTTGAGGTGAGAGACCTCATTATCAAAGAATTGGAAAGTTACAAAGTTGGAAGGGGTAGACTCTTTTCTTCGGAGCTATCTATCCAAGGAAGAACCACTCAGACACTAGGTATAAAATTTGGAATCTTTATTTGACATGCATCTTACAAGTTACAAATTTTAAATTAATTATTTGATAATTTGATTAAATATTTTTTAACTTTGCTTTCTAACTCTTGAATAATTTATTTTGCAGTCTTGGTTGACAAATCGGGGTGCAAATACTCCAAATCTCCAAAGGCTTGCCCTCCGCATTCTATGCCAACCTTGTAGTGCATCCAGCTATGAGAGCAATTGGAGCTTGTTCAAGTCTGTCCACGCGAAGAAGAGGACAATATTAGCCCAAAACATCTCAATGACCTTGTCTTTGTGCAATACAACCTTCGGCTATGCACAAGAAGGGTAAAGGACAAATCAAAGGATCCCAATGATTTGGATGAGATAGATCCTTATAGCGACTAGACAAAGTGGGATGAGCAACCTCCATTGTTTACCGAGGATGATATTTTGGATTTTGAGAGACAAGCATTGGAGGATGTGGGATTGCGTGCAATTGGGGATGTAGGGTTGGATGACACTAATGAGGCTAAGTCATTGCCATCTACCACAAAGATGGAGGTCGAGCCACTGCCTTCTATGCTAAGCGAGGAACCACAATAGACTGCAAGGACTAGGACCTCTACCTCTCCCCTAGTTTTCAATAGATTAGGGAATAGGAAGATGTTAAATGTTGTATTTACTTTTAATTTTCAATTTACTATTTTCATTAGCTATCTATTGTATCAAGCTATTAGTCATCAAGATTCCTCATGAGGATGCGATTTTGTACTCAATTTGCATTCAAATCAATCAAATTTAATAGAAAACACTTTTGTACTCATTTATGGACTCATTGGACACATCTTGTCAATGAATTTTGCAAAAAAAATGTTTTTCGAAACTAATTTAAGCATTTTTTTAAGTTGTAGAGTTTTTGTCGAGTCGAGTTTTTTGGGCTTGTAGAGTTTTTGTCGAGTTTGAGTTTTCCAACTATGTGATATATATTAAAATTAACAAAATAATAATGTCAAGTGTCAACAATTAGCCATCACTGATCAAGCATCATCATATAAGTCTTCAATAATATCATCATCACCATCCATATTAGATGATGTAGCGACTAGTACATTAGAACCACAAATAATGCCACTAGCATTGACATTGACACTAGCACTAGCACTAGAATTGGCACTCTCATGCTCACTAGCTAGCTTGTCTTCAAGATCAAGTGCAACAAGGTGGGAAGTGGAAGCATCCAAACCGATATGATCTAGCTCAATATCCCACTTCCTTGTGTCCCCTTCCTTGTAGCCACTTTGTGCGAAAGGAGGCACAAGTTCGAATGCACATACACTAAATCCTCTACCTTTTATGAGTGTAATCAATTAAGCTTTACTCAGTGGATGAAGGAGTATGTGCTCCAATTCCTCTTAGATGCAAATAAACTAGCAACCTATTAAGACAAAATTAGAGAATTAAGAGTTATAAAATTTAAAAGTTTAAATTATAAAATATAAATGAAACTTAACAGATTAGAAAAAAAAAAGTATAAAACTTACTTATGATAAAATTTTGATCACAAGAATACAACAGTGTTAAGGAGGCAGCAAGTAAGCTCATATGGCTTTGCACTCTTCTTTCACAAATAGGTTTTCCTCAACAACAAAAAATTAAAAAACCCACACTCATCCACAATGTTAGCTTGAGTGCCATTCAGATAATTCATAATCCAATCCAGCATCAAAAAACAAAACATATTGAGATTCATATATACTATCAAGCAATTATATGTGTATTTATTGACATGTTTCATGTCATCAAACATCTAGGCACATACTCCTACCCTCACCTTGTGAAAGGCCTTCTCTATTTGCCTCTTATTGTAGTCATTTTCTTTAGGATCCTAAAGAGATGAGCCTTTCCTTGTCCAATATGCTCTTCCTCAAAAATCATATAGACCGAGTTGCTACAGTTCTAAGAACAATCATCTTGCTTAATGGGTGGCAACGAGGTTCACCTTGGAATATGAATTAATATGTATTTCCATTCTATATCCCTTGTGAGAAACAGAAATACCTAATCTTTTTTGAGACCAACACATCAAAAAGTGAGAGCATCTATCATTTTCCATCTCCTTAATGAATTGTATTGTTCCAAAAGACCATTCAGATAATTATGAAAAATCTTCTAATTGATTTTCAGTTTCATCATAAGGCTGATTGGAGCTAGTGTCATCTAGAAATTTGTCCCATTACCTAGTTTAGAACAAGTAAGGGAGAAAGATTTTTCTATCGAAGCTACCAGCCAATCTCAAGGTCTACAATCCTCTTCAAAATCTTCACTGTCTTAACTACAGGATGTTTTTGTATAGTGACACAATGTTAAAATTCACAAGCAAATCACACTCCTTCACTCTGTGGCTCTTGATTTTGTCAACAATGAATGCTGAATCATTTGTAAAATTCCATTAGTTTCAACTTCCTGGCAAGAAATTTTGCAAGTACATGGCTTTCCAATCCCCTAGTGCTTACAATGGAACAAAAAAGAAATTCATCCTTGTGAATTTTTGTTACCCCATATATTCTTGTTATTGTCGTGAATTATGTAGAATCTTCTTATTGTCATCTTCAATAGAAAAGTTTCTGATTGTTGAATTAACCTTCCTAGACACCTTTTCCATTGGATAACACTAGTTTAATTTGTTCATACATGTTCAACTCATTATTTCTATTTAACAGTGTAGTTTTGTTGCCCTTATCGACCTTAAGGATAATAACCCCCCTTTTGACTGAAGGCAAATTCTTCTCTCAATCCTAAGGGATCATGCTCTAATAAGGGCTTGGGTAAAATCCAATCTTTTCAATCTCTTCCCCTACTTCTTCTATAACGCCCTTCAAACCTACTTTAATGCAAGCCATGACATGCTCCAAGGGTATCTTCTTAGAAGCAACTACAAAGTCCAAACCTCTTCTTAATTTTTACCATTGTTCAAGCGTGATGATTCTTCTGTAGAACAGTTAACCTAAATAGATGTTAACAATCATGAAACCAACTGTTGATGAATGATAGCTTAGGTCAGATATAAACGATGATTGCTATAAGCATCATCATCGTTTATATAAGATCAATTGCTCTTCATATTTAATATTTCTAAAATAAGTAAAATCGAATTTTATAATGCATGTATAAAATCAATTTAAATAAATGATGTTCAAAATACACATTGAATAAAATTCGGAATTCATATAATATATATCCGCCATGTGTGAGGGGGTATATGTGTTAAGTATGTTTAACCGAATGATAATCGGTTGTAAAGGAAACCTGCACGCCCAAAGGGACACGTCCCTTGAGCGGACGTGTCTCCACGTGTAGAGACACGTCCTCTCAAGAGACGCATCCCTTGGGGGCGGGTCTCCTTACATACAAAAAGGAGTTCCACTCTTGATATGCAAACATCGAAATTTATTAATGTTCTGCAATCAGTACATTCAGCATTAAGAGAAGAAATCTGAAAATCGTCTTTGACTTAGAATTTCTCACACAGAATTTCAGACCTTAGTTTATTCTTAGATTTCTAGGATCCTATTTGATAAAGATTTGATTACATTTACATGGTATCAGAGCCAGGTTGTGTGAATCCAAATCAAATCTAAATATCAAATTGCTCAAGAAAATTCGTATTTTCTAGAATCGAATTCACATCACATTCTTCATAATGTCAAGTGTGATCAGATTTGAAGATCGTCTTGCAGGAGCAAACAATTTCACATCATGGAAATTTAGAATCATGATGATCCTTAAAGAGAATAAGCTAGACTCACTTGTGAGAGAAAATATGAAGGAACCAGAGTCTGAACCTGAGAAAACTCAATGGATGGAAAACAATGAAAAGGCCATGAAAATCCTAGTAGATGCAATTAGGGATCATATAGTGCCCATCCTAGCAAAACATGAAACCGCATACCATATGTACAAATATCTTGAGAGTACTTATGAGATCAACAACACCTGCAGGACTCTTGCATTAAAAAGGCAAATCAACAATGCTCAAATAAACAAAGGAGAGTCCATTAATGCATACTTCATGAGGATTATTGAACTAAGGGATCAATTATCCACAATTGGATATCAGCTTGATAGCAAAGAGTTAACTCTAATTGCACTAGGAGGCCTACCAAACTCGTGGGAGTCATTTGTTCAAGGCATAAGTGCAAGATCTAAACTCCCTAAGTTTGACAGGCTAAGAACTGACTGCCTTCAAGAAGAAACAAGACTCTCCTCAAAAGAAAACAAACAGAAAAACATAGATGAAGACATTCATGTACTCAACACATCGTCTAATAAAAGGAATAAGAAAAACTCCTACAAGAAAGGATCTTTTAAAAGAAAGAGAAATTCCAATGGAAAGGGATCTTCTAAAAAGAAAGACATCTCTCAAGTGCAATGCTTTAGATGTGATCAATATGGCCACTATGCAATGAAGTGCCCTGACAGATCAAAGCAACAAGCATCTTTTGCCAAAGTAGGAAAGACAAATTCAGATCATGAATCTGAGAACTTTGTGTTCTATTCAGCCTTATCTAGTCAAGTATCTAACAATATCAACAACTGGGTGATTGATAGTGGTTCTTCGAGGCACATCACAGGGTTTAGAGAACACTTAGACACTATGACTGAAGAGTCTGATGAAGATGTAACAATTGGGGATGACTCTACACATCAAGTAAAAGGGGTTGGAACTTGTTCCATCACATTGAAATCTGGTCTCTCCCTTCAACTCACTGGAGTCTTATTTGTACCTAGAATAAAGAGGAATCTAATATCCATCTCTGCCCTTGAAGACAATGGATATAGGGTTACATTTATGGATGGAAAAGTTCTAGCATGGCCTAAAAACTCAACTATCAAGAAAGCCCAAACCATAGGTGTAAGACAAGGGTACCTTTACAAACTTTGCACTGAAGTTAAACAAGCCCTTACCCTTGACACCTTTGAGTCAAATAAGATTTGGCATAGAAGATTAGGACACCTTCATTTTCGTGCCCTACCTTCTATGGAAAAACTTGTAACAGGCTTACCTAAGTTAAAACCATCTCATGAAGGAACTTGTAAAGGTTGTGCCTTAGGAAAGAATACAAAGGGATCCTTTCCCATTAGTTTGACCAAAACCCTAAATGTGTTAGATCTGGTTCACTCTGACTTATGTGGACCCATGTCTGTACCTTCTAAAGCAGGATTTCTATACTATGTCATATTTATAGATGACTTCTCTAGGAAAACCTGGATCTATTTCCTTAAGTGTAAAGAGTCAATATAAATCCTCAAAAGGTTCAAAGAGTTCAAAGCACTTACGGAAAACTTCTCCGAGAAGAAAATAAAAACCTTAAAGGACAGACAATGGGATAGAATACACCTCTGAAATTTTTAAGGAATTCTGCATGAGTGCTGGAATTAAGAGGGAGTTCACTTAATGGCTGTGAAACATATTTTGAGATATCTTCAAGGCACTATTGGATATGGTCTTCTTTACAAGAATGATCAACTAGATCTACATGGGTACTTTGATTCAGATTGGGCTGGAAGTGTAACCGATCGCACATCAGCTTCAGTTTAGGATCAGCTATGATCTCTGGATTTGTACACTCATTGCAAAGGTTGACTTGGGACTCTTTGGTGAGCTTGAATTACAATTGAATCACATTGTATGTGATAGATCTAAGCACATTGAGATCCCCTATCATTATGTAAGACGACAAATGATCAAACTATACATTCTCACCAAGCCTGAATGGTAGTTGGAACTCAAATTGTTTATAAATTGTACTAATATATAAAGATGTTTAATGTGTAAACTATGTGTGTGACTCCATGACCTTATGGGCCTACTTGATTATCTTTCTAATAATGAGCACTTGTATTTGACATGACGACTCTACAATGATAAACTATCATGATAGATATCATGTGACTTGATATCTGTGGACATGTCATGATAGTATCTCTTGGACACTTTGATGATATCATGGGACTTGATATCATCTGAAGATCATTGTGATCCTTAAGAGATAATCATGGTGGATATTTATATCCGTGGATATGCCATGAATTATGGTAGACATCATGTGACTTGATGTCAGTGCACATACCATAATGAAGATGTGTTATGAAGAATGTCATGTGACTTGACAACATTGAGAAAACATATCATATCTTCGATATCACGTGTGAAGGTGATATCTCCACTTATTTTGATTTGAAATATCTTCCCTAGCTAAGAGGGAGTGTTGATGAATGATAGCTTAGGTCAAATATAAACGATGATTGCTATAAGCATCATCATCGTTTATATAAGATCAATTGCTCTTCATATTTAATATTTCTAAAATAAGTAAAATCGAATTTTATAATGCATGTATAAAATCGAATTTAAATAAATGATGTTCAAAATACACATTGAATAAAATTCGGAATTCATATAATATATATCCGCCATGTGTGAGGGGGTATATGTGTTAAGTATGTTTAACCGAATGATAATCGGTTGTAAAGGAAACCCGCACGCCCAAAGGGACACATCCCTTGAGCGGACGTGTCTCCACGTGTGGAGACACATCCTCTCAAGAGACGCATCCCTTGGGGGCGGGTCTCCTTACATACAAAAAGGAGTTCCACTCTTGATATGCAAACATCGAAATCTATTAATGTTCTGCAATCAGTACATTCAGCATTAAGAGAAGAAATCTGAAAATCGTCTTTGACATAGAATTTCTCACACAAAATTTCAGACCTTAGTTTATTCTTAGATTTCTAGGATCCTATTTGATAAAGATTTGATTACATTTACACCAACAAACTTGGCAATGTGTATGTTCATGACAAGGTAGAGAAGTCGAATAATGATGAATTTCCTAAGCATTGTTATATTGAAGAAGCAAGTGAAGAAGATTTGGAGGGATGCAATCAAGTACAGGTTTTGGTCATGTTGGAGAGAGCGGTAATTTGGTAGATCTATCCACTAAAATTTATCAGAAAATTTATATGGGTGATATTGTTTATCAATGTAATCCAAGTGGTACAAACCATCTTCCTAAGCACCTAAGAGTTCATCATAAAGTTGCCTTTCTATGCCCTCCTTTTACAATGGCTGTTCAGCCCAGCAAGGCAACTCCAATGGATCTACGCAGGTTTCTGCCTTGATTCCTACACTTCTTGCAGAAGCAAAGCTACTGACAGAATAAGCAGTGAAGCAGTATCAACCCATAGCTTTCTTGGAGTGGGACATAGACTAGGTGATGGAAGATACAACATAGAAACTGGAAGCCAAGCTGCCATTGAGCAAGCCTTCATCAATACTTTTCGTATTATTTGATTAGAGGCCACAGGCATCCTTTGGTAATGTCATGAAGATGAAAAAAGTGGAAAGCAAAGCTCTGGTAAAGACAAATGCTCTCAAAGCTGTGTTTTAATGTTTTAAGGTAGCTCAGCTTTTGTGTAAGGGGCTTATTCAATTACTTTTATTGAACCTTTGTGCTCACAGTGCAACAAGGGCTATTATAGTTGAATTCTGGCTGGACATGCAAGGATTGCCAATAGAGTCCAACAATATTTCATCTCAGATATTTTATGGATGTCAATGGAATGTGGTCTATGCAATCTCTCCACTTTCAGATTATGTCAATGGAATGTGGTCTATGCAATCTCTCCACTTTCAGATTATGTGTCACCTCTTGTTTCTCATTGTGTAGTTGAGAATTTAGCATAATTAGCAATAAATCATTTCTGTATCACCAATATTTGTTTCTACATGGAAATATATCCCGCATTGATTCTATTCTCTTGAAAACAGTAGCAGTTGAGATTATCATCCCATCCCCAAGTTAGTCCCCAAGTCCTAGGTTAGACTAATAATAAACTATAAACTTCCCATAGGAAGTTATTCGGGTGGTGTCTATGTAGTTACTTATAAATATATATACATGTTATTCTATTAAATAAAATCATTGCAGCATTTGGACCTAACAGTAGTTGATACCAGCAAAAAAGGAAGGAGGGTGATAGAGAAGAAACGTGGTGGTTGAAGATGATTGATGCCCCATCAAGCTATTACCTGTGCATTAAAAATTATTGAGCAAGTTTTTACTTGGATCCATCAATCATAAAAAAAAAAAAAAAAAATTCCAAACAATCTGCATGTTTTTGGAAAGATAATACAGAAGATTTTAATTTTCTTATTGGTTGGTTGAAAGAATATATGGCTAAAATAATTCTAAAAAGAAAATTAACAGATTTGGATAAAACTACTAGCTTTTGTAAAATAAGTTCATGAAAGGAGAATTATTACTATTTGATGGAGCAATAGCCATATAAAGTGGGCATATAGAAGACAACTAATTTGGATTAAAAGGGGGACTTTTCCGCAGATTGTGTTAGTGTTTACTTTAAGTAAAATCTTTTAGCAATAATAGTTTTGTGCTTTAAAGTGGTGTAAAATTCTTTAAAAAAGCATTTCAGATTGGCATAAATTTCAAAAGCTATTTCGCTGCCAACATTTGGTAACAGATAAAAACATAAGATAAAATAGAGAATGCATGCATGAATTGATAAATGGCTGTGTATAGGGGAGAGAATATTGATGGTAGTTTTGGCATTATAGTTATTCGCTCAGTGATTTGTTTGCTTGGTTAAGGCAGCAAGTAATTATTTTTTACTTGGTTTCAACCAGTGTTACGAAACTCGCCCGGACTCGGCAAGTCCTGAGCCACACACCCCTGGCCGAGTCCTAGGAGCGCAGGCGCAGACAAGGCCGCGTCCAGCCGCGTCCAGGCCAGACACGCTGCGTCCAGGCGAGTCCCGATCCCTAGACGCGGCCGGCAGCAGCAAACCAAAAACTCAATAAAAAAACAAAAAATCAAAGTTTGAGTTTCTTTTTTTTTGTCTTATATTATCTCCCCAACCCTAAAAGCAACCTCATTTCATTCATTTGGCAAAATAGGAGGAGAAGAGAGAGTTGTGAAGAAAAATAAGAGGAGAAGAGAGGGCAACCAGCAAGCTGTTGAAAACAAATCCAGGGTCATATATCATTTGGGAAGCTTCATACCAGCAAGGAGTGCATTGAGAGCTCATTACCAGTGATTGGGAGGAGTTTGCATTGCATTCCAAGCCAAATCTAAGAGGTAAGTTTGATTTTAATTGGTTTTTTTTGTGTTTTTTTAACAAATAATTCATTGTAATTTGTAAAATCATTGTTTTTTTGAGTTTGCATTTTTTTTTACAAACCCTACTTGCAACTTAAATAATTTTAGAAACCCTACTTGTTATTGCAGCCACGTTCATTTGCAAATCAAACCATATTATTATTTTCACAATGTCTCAAACCCCAGTAGAAAAGACCCTGCTTGGAAACATGCTGAAATCTTTCCCGGAATGAAAAGAGGGGAAGCAAAATGTAACTACTACAAAACAATATATCATAGAGGCATAAATAGATTAAAATACCATCTTGCACGCATACCCATCCATGATGCAGTGGGTTGCACTGTAGCACCTCTTGAGGTTGTTCCTGAAGTGCAGGTGCAATTAGAAACTTTTGAAATGCAAAAAGAAATGAAAAAGAAACAGAGGCAGGAGTTGGCGAGTGTTGGAGTTGGACAGGGACTTGGTGATGTTGGAGATGCTTCTTCCATGCCTCCAAACCGTCCTAGTGCTAGTGCTTCTGCTTCTGCACCAGCTATGCCTATGCGTACTCCTAGTGCTGGTGGCGTTGCTACTACTAGTGGTAGTGGCAGTATTAGCATTGGCCCTAGAGTTCATAAATCTAGGGTGGACTCATATTTTGTACCACGCACTACTCTTGGTTCCCAACCGTCGCTTGAGAGCATGGGTTGGAACAAGGATGCACATGATGCAGCAAAAAAGACAATTGCAGACTTTTGGTACTACTGCACCATTCCCTTCCATGTAGCCAGGTAATTCTTTTTCGTTTAATTGTTTTAAAATTTATATTTAAATTTTAGAATCTAGATGTATCTCATTATCGAATTCAAATTTAAAGTTAAAAACTTAAAACTTTTCATTTTATAATACTTATGTAACTTATTAATTTATTTATGACATGTTTTAGGTCACCTTTTTGGCAAAACATGATTGATGCCATAACCATATGTGGGGCGCGGTTCAAAGCCCCTAGTGAAGATGAATTAAAGCCCCTAGTGAAGATGAATTAAAGGGCCCACTTTTGACTCAAAAGGTGGCAGATGTGAAAGCACAATTAGAGGAGCAGCGCTTGCAGTGGAGGAGGATTGGTTCCACCATCATGACTGATGGTTGGACCGATAGGAGAAATAGGACGCTGCTTAATTTCCTAGTTTCCTCCGGAGGTAATTGTACTTCCCTCAATGCATTGAAATTTGAATTTGATTTAGTGATTAATAATTTAATATGGCTGATTTATTTTTTAATTTATTGAATAATTGGTTTTGCTTATTTTTTGACACTCTTCATGAATCCATTGATGCTTCGCCCAATTCAAAAATAAGGGCTATAGAGGAGGTGATAGGATGTGGGGAAGAGAATGTAGTGCAAGTGGTGACAGATAATGCAGCAAATTATGTTGCTGCTGGTAGATTATTGATGGAGAGGCACCCTACTATATTTTGGACTCCAATGTGCCGCCCATTGCATTGACCTCATGTTGGAGGATCTTGGCAAGCTCCCATGGATCAAAACATGTGTGGATGCAGCAAAAAACATTTGCAAATTTGTATACAATCACACATGGGTGCTTAACCTTATGAGGCAATACACGGGGTTGAGGGAGTTGTCTCCTCCTGCCATCACTAAGTTTGCAACAAATTTTATCACGATGCAATCCTTGATTCGGTCAAAGGCAGCTTTAAGGCGCATGTTTACTAGTGAGGAGTGGTCTTCCTCATCCTTTTCTACAAGCACTGCATGGATTGTTGTGGCTGATTGCATTTTTGATGAGCAAGGGTTTTGGACACCAGTCTAGAGGAGGTTGATCCACAGTCTGAGTGGATTATTGAGGCTACAAATGCAGTCTTTAGTGACGAGGACCTTGATTGGGTGGACCAGGCAAAGAGAGAGGCTGAGGTTGTAGCCATGGCTGAGGAGGAGGCTAGAGCACGAGGAGACATAGCTACTATTGGTGAGAGTGGCATGGAGAGTCAGACACAGGCAGAGACTATGGCTGCAGCTGCAACATCATCCAGGACCCTTAGACGCCCTCGTAGGAAGGATGCTGGCTCCACTATGCCATAGAGTCATAGACTTATAGCTATTGTTTTACTTTTGATATTTCATATTTGTATGGAACATTTGATGTCGGATTTCATATTCCATGAGTTTTGTATACATTTGACTAATTTTATATATCTAAGTATGCTATTTCCTTCAGCAGCGCAACTACAATTTGTGTACTTTATACTTATGTGATCATTGTATACTTGTGCATGTGATCAAATTTGTTTTTATTTGTGTTGTATTCAATAAAGGGTGCTTGAAACAAGTTTTAAATCCTTAAAAATCTCTAAATTTCTAGGGTTTTTTCAACTTTTTTTCATTTTGCCGAGTCGCGAGTCGCTGAGTTGAGTCACCCGAGCCGAGTCCGAGCCGAGTCCGAGTCTCGTAACTATAGTTTCAACCCTTAAACACATGATTTTTATGTATAACTATATGTTTTGATGTTAGAAGATTTAAATAAATAGTGACCAAATATAACCACTGGTATCTCTACTAAGAAAAATCTTATTGTAATTTTTTGGAAAATTATTTTGTAGTGGATGCATTATCAATGGTATCTAACACCCATATAAACATGTTCTGATTGGGAAGGGGTAAGTACATTCTCATGGAGGAAACAAAAGCCATAAAGTATTTTGCCAATGCCATCAGGGAACATACTAAGACTGGCAGGGAGCTTCGTGATGCATTTTGTAGTCAATATGATCATCTAGATTGACCAAGTTGAGTGAGAAGAAATTCACAAGAGGTTGGATAGAGGACCATAGGAGGTTGGAAGACAACTTCCAATCTTGGGCTTGCTACTAGCTTGGAGACAAGATCAATGCCTTAGTCCAAAGTTGGTTCAGGAGAAAGTTGTTGAGTATGGCCCAAATCGATTGAACACCACTTTCATTGCCAATTGAAGTAGTGGGGCCCAATATAACTACTTAGCTTTGCAAATAGTTGTGTGTGCCCCTATTTGTAATTGTAATTGTGGACAGTAAGTATGTCTCAACTCACAAGTAGAGTGGTGTACTTGTGAATAATGAGTGTATCTCAATTCGCAAGAGTTAGAACTTGTTAATAATGAGTGTGTCTATTCACAAGAAGAGGTATTTATAATAATATATCAATAAGGATCAACACCGACTAATGATTTTGTGAGTCATGGATTCTAGTGTGTCCTAGTCCATGAATTATTTTTGTACCCTAGTGAACCATGGGGATGTTCTAGTTCATCATTAGAGATTATTGTTGTTGGTGTCCATTTAATTATATAATTGCATCTTATATTAAGTTTTCTTAGGTAACTTATGCTATTTACCTGGATAAATTAGAAAAGAAGAGGACATGTCAACTCCTTTATTGATGGATTATTTGCCACCTCTAACTCATTCATCTCCTTGATTGACACTACTTAGGTGCCACCTCTCCCTCATCAAGATGAGTTCACTTGACATCTTTGCTCCTACATACTGAATCAGTCTTCTAGTTCACTACTCCTTCAAACACTTGTCCTAACTTGTGCATGCCCAGAGTGTATATATTGTAGTTCATTTACTTTGTTTTATGCTCCACTTAGTTTCATCTTGTTTGCATTTGAAATAGTCCCATTTGTTGTTTTTGCTTCTAGGGAGATTTAATCATTGCTAGTTCTTTATTAAATCTAGCAATTATCTCATCCCTGAGTTAGTCCCTAAGTCCTAAGTTAGATTAACAATAAAATTCCAACTTCTCATAAATAGCTGATTGCTTGGTGTCTATGTACTTAGATGTAAGTTTGTAACTACATTTTCTCAATGTACATATACATGTTATTCTATTGTCAAATCTATTCAATGGTATTATTGCAGCCACTTTACCTAACGTTAGCAATGTCAAATAGAAAAAGAGTTAAAGAAATAATAATTGCTTAAGTCTAGAGTACCCCTTTAGTTGAAACTGGCCCGGTCTCGTCTTCACCGTTGAAGATGGTTATAGAAGAAATAATATTATGGTAACTTGGATGTCAAACTGGATTTGTGTCGAGAGCTATGTTTTTGGGCCTTCAAGCCCCCCATAAGTAAATGTCCAAAGCTGCTTTCGTAATTTTATTTTCTGGTTATGAAGTACATTTCTACCCAAGCAAGAAGACAAAAGAGAATTAATAAAATACCTTCACCGTGGCAATTACATCAGTTGAACCTATTCTCACTCTTGCAGAACCATTTGCCTGTGCACGTAGCCAATAAGAACAAAATACCAAACTTTAGTCAGAGGCTACAAGAACTAAGTAAAATCCAGGCCGAAAAAAGTCATTCTAACAAGTTCAAAAATTGAAAATTTGTAGGAGAAATTTTTTTAAAAGCCCATACACAGTGAAAAAATATGGAGGTATACCTGAGGAATAACTCCAGATTCAATAGAAAACGATCGAAAATCTTCTCGACCACGTCCATCTGACCGTAAATTCTGGGCAATTCCTCCCTGTATAAAGCGTTGTTCCGCAAGAGAAAGCCCCACCATGTCTCTGCACCCAAACTGAAAAAACAAAAATAACCTCTCTAACAAAGAAGACAATCAGTACACTTTCCAACTTAAGATAAGCATCTTATAAACAAATGCTGCATTTAGTTTTTCAAAACGTATTATGCATCTATTCCTTTTCCAAGCCTAATTCATATGCCATTTGTGGGCTGCTAAAAATATTTTCTCACTATTCTCTTGAAATAAACAAACAAAAAAAGTTTTCATAAACTTTGATTCGACCTTCTCTTTAAAAACACCCGAGACTATTACTCAGGATTTTTAAAAATTGTTTCAGTGGTCACAGAGCAGAAACCCTAAATTCAAAACATCAATACAGAAGAGTAGAGCAATATTATTTAGTACTACACGGTAATGCCAGGAAAATACCTCTAACCAGCAACAAAAGTTGAATTCGTATCTTCACAACCTTTAAATCAAAATGTCTTCACTCCACAACTGTTCAAACACCTGAGTAACTCGAAGTTCAGCTGCAAAACTTTCCCCCGCCAATTTGTTTTTCTTTTGTTTTTTTCAAGGGAGAAGAGAAAAAATAAAAATAATACTTTCTGCCACTTACCGGCAGGAATTCTTGAGAATGCCAGAGTTCAGGGGCGTTCATTAGGTGCGGAGGGAAGGAAAGTTTGATTGCAAGTATGTTCGAGATAAAAAAAAAAATTGAAAAAATGTTTTCATTTGATGAGTGAGTATGTTGACTCTCGAATCTCAATCGATTGAATTAAACTAGCATTCTAACGCTGATAGAAAAATACAATTCAATTTGTGCATAGAAGATATTAATGATAATAGATTTCTACAATCCATGAAGATTTGCTGTAAGTGTTTGTCGAATAGATTGTGTTGTATTTTTTGCATCAATTTTTGGGATCACACTAGTGATCCATCATTAGGATAGAAGATATATTATTTTCATTTTCAATTTTCTCTATATAAAAATATTTAAAGAATGATGCATTAGATTGTTATGTTTGTGTATAAAATATTTTTTTATAGGATTACTTTTATTTTGTACATTACATTAATAATTAAGATAAACATATGTCCAAAAGTGGTATTCAAATTATGCTTGCATATATATATTTTTATAATTAATTGAAGAAATGTTTTTTAACAACTTTACTTTTGTTTGGAATAAAAGTTAACAATACATACACAATAGATGAAGATAGCTACTTGTCCAACCATCTTGGATAGAAGAGTTATTGTTCTGAAGGGATGTTTTGGGCAAGATCAAGTGACAAAGGCTTGATAGGAACCACCAACTTCCCACTGGCTCTCTTGAAATAGGATAAACTTTCTTTCCATTTTGAAGCACAATCTGATTATAATAAAGGAGTGTCAATACACTGATTTAAAGATACATTGTAAGTTAGATATTTGTCTACTATTGTCTTTTAACGCTTCAATAACATACAATGCTTTGAAGGGCCATCAAACAACTTGAGTAAATGGGAAATTTGAGTTTCACGCATCGTGATCAATCAATATTAAAGCTCATAAATGTGGAAATTTGAAGCCATGATATTTTATGCAAGCAACTATAATGGAATACCAAACAATCATGTCAGTATTAAATGAATTTTCTAACCACTTGAAAGTTGGTCCAACTTGGGGCACCTAATTATCTCCCAATCTTGAATGTTTACCAAGCCATCATGAATACCCTTATGTTCCCCTTTCTTACACTCCTACATTTCTCTTGGCTATTTGATAGATGGAATTCCAAAATATTTCATAAATTCTTAATGTTGGAAGGAATTGTAAGATGCAATTTCACAAAGTCCTAAAGCCTTAGTACCATTATACAACAATCCAAGATTGACAATTTTTTGCCATATCAGATAGAAAAAATCAAAGACTTTTACAAAAAATAGTTCCACCTTATTTGCAACCTCTACAAGTTCTTTTCTTATCCATTCTTACTAATTGGGGTCATTGAGTTCTAACTTTTAAGGTGGTAAATACACCAAAAGAACATTGATGGTGTAAGGCCCAACCTTGCCTACAATTCTTGTGGCACCTTTCCCTACATTGGCCCTAATGTTACTAGCTATTGGAATCTTTTAGTGAACCTTGTTACTCTTGTCCTAATATACTTTTAACAACATCAACTCTTCAATGAACCCTATATATAATTCTTTAGATTGGAAACTTAATATTATAATTTTTTATTGTTATTAAGGTTTTGCACAATTGTTTCTTGATTCACCTTTTAATATGAAACCCATTATATCTCGTATAAATACCAAAACATGGTTATAGACTCTTTATAATTGTTGTCTGATATATGTCTATTTGAATTACAAGTTCCATTTGATGTGTGGTTGTGTCAAGTTAAGAGATAATTATGCTAATGCTGAGAAAGTCATTGTGATGCTTACATAAATAATTGAATCATATCGTGTTATATTGAATATGTGAATGCTAATCCTAATGGAAGAAAACACTCTTAAGGTGAGAATTTTAACATTATTATTATCTTGGAACTCCAACCCAGGTACCTATGGGGAGGAGACTTGAGAAAATGTGCTTCCTCAGGCTCAAGAAACCAAGTCTATCCATGAATTTTTTAAGTGTTGGATGGAGAAATCAACTCCAAATTTATATAATATGTATATCCTAAAACACACACACACACACACGCGCGCGCGCACACACACACACACACACACACACACACACACACACACACACATATATATACAGTTCATTATTTTTGGACCAATTTAATTATAATTTTTTAAAAATTTGTTTACAAATATATATATGTAATGATTGGACTTATTCACAATAAATAAAATCAACACACAAACTATTAACTAAATTGTTGGAAAATTGGGGTGGTGGGCCTAGCTTAATTGGCTAAAGCATCTTGTTGCAGGCAAGAGGTCACAAAGTCTAGTCTCCCCACCGTCCCCGTAGCACTAGAGGGTGTGTCGCGCCAGCATCACCAATCACGTGAAAAAAGTTTACCAGGCGCACTGCAGTTTATAGGGGGATGGATACCCAACCATTTCCTGCAATCTTAATAATAAGAAGAAAAAAAATGCTAGAAAATTAAAACCTAAACACAATCACACCTAACTAGTAGGAAGTACAAATGAATTAAAAAGCTATACCATGTTCTTAAATAACTGATAAGAGCAATTACACGACATTCATGACCTACCATTATATATAGCTTTATCAAATAGAACAAAGGAATAACAAAAATTGATGAGTTGTAGTTATTCCTAAGATCAGTGTATGGCATTGTAATGATAGGCCTACTTGTATCTTGAGCTACTAAAAAGGTTGATTCATGCTAACAATTCTCAAAACTTTTAGATCCAAATCAAATGATCCAATGCAACCAATGAGCATGTCAATCGTATTGAAAAGCCTTTTGTAGTGACCTTATGGTGTTCAATGTATTTGAATTGAATACAAGATTATAATGGATGTATTTTTGGAACTTGGGCTTAACCAACTTACCTAGTACATAAGCCCTTGATCTTATGCCAAATACAAGTTTCAAAGGAATGCCACCATCTACATCAAAACTTCTCAATCCTCCACCTACCCCATACAAAGGAACTTTCTTCCCTTCCAGCATTATGGACATAGTGTGGTGGATTTTTCTTGATTGGTAGTATTCTTATAATTGCATCCACTTTAAAAAATGTGATTGCCAATCTCTTGGACCTAATTTTTTCCAAATAAGATGACAACTTCTAAACATACACATCACCTAGTGGATTTGGACGTAGATAAGACTCTATGAAAATAGGTATAATGACACTATATAAGCATGAACTATAAACATTGATTTGGCCAAACTGGAGAACAAAAAATTCTTAAACAAACTATATACATGTTTAAGAAAAATTATGCTCTTTCCAAAAATATGGGCAAAAATGGTTGCAACAAAATGTGTTGTATAGAAGTGATACCAACTCATTTCCACCTCTTTGCAATCTTCCTCTTAATGTGTCACAATTAAACTCCGTGCACTACACTTAGCACATATAAAAAAATCCTCAAACCTGACATGTTTTAGGAGGAACCCAAGAGACGAGAAATGTCAATTTCTTTGCATTACAGTCATTAATTTATTTGTGGGTACAAAAACACAAAGATTATCCCAAGTCTATTGGATACCTCCCAATGTGACAAAAATCCAAATGAAAATTGATCTTTGTAGTAACCCTGAATCGGGATATCTTCTAATTTGACCACAATGTTAGCCTCGACCCCAAATTCTGATAATTCCAATGCAAAATATGAATATGTAGACGAGTACAAATAGCAGATATATACACATTCACTATTCACAATAACATCTTCATTCATGGATAAAATGGAAACAATAACAATATCAATAAAGCCAAATATGCATTCACAACATGAGTTGTTGTCTCACAATGATTGTTGTTAAATTACAGTAAGCCCTAGTTTTTGCACTGATGTAAAGTGGAAGATAAGTATACTTTTCCCAAAAAAAAATGTGCCAGCAAGACCTTAATTCGCCTAGGAGATTTAGCAATGAATTCAACCAATAGAACTGAATATGATTCTTCCCTAAATTTGAGTGTAACAAACTGTAACAACTTTTCCCTAGATCTAAAGATGACAAATTCGCCCAACATATGCAAAATATGAACATTAACAAATAGAAGCAATATGGAATATGATCACATGTCTAAATGGGTGTGACAACCCACACAGAATAGATTTCACAATATAGATAAGTCTGAAATTACTTGCAATGTGGACAATGAATGAAATATCAAACCCTAAGAGTTGCACCTAAACTTATCTCAAATTTGCATATACAATCTACTCCTAAATAGCCATTGAAGTCCAATTAGGCCTCCGTGACGAAGCCTTCCCATCAATGAATTGGGTTTATGTCCAATTCACCTTCCTAGCATAAGGGTTTTCATCCTTTTTCTACTCTGCTCCATAATGGAATAAAAATTGAATGTTGAATGATCCAAAACTGAGCAACGACCTCATATAAATATTGAATATAGGTGCCAACATAGAAGAGGTCGGCTAGAAGAAAATATAATTTAAAATATTATTTTAGGCGCCAATACTCAAATGAGTTGGCCAGAATTGATAATTTAAATATTATTTATTAATAATTTAAATTTTGAATATTATTATTTATTTATTAATAATTTTATTTATTTATTTATCTAAAATATTAAGTTGGCTGACCCAGCCTTAAATCGGGGACATGATAGTCCTCCCATCCCATAAATTGCTTGTCCTCAAGCAATTCCAAGAAGCATCATAGGATTTGTCCCACCAAAACTCGTGGATGAACTCGATTCTGCTCCATCTATACAATAGTGAAGTCCACTGTGCTACTCTGATATAAACATTACTTCACTCATAGTGATGAAACAATCTATGCATCTCTAAACAAACAACCCCACGGATCCCAGAGCCTCATGAAGAATCCACAAGGCAGTTGTTGAACTCACCTATCATGGATCATACCAAATTCCATGCTAATTCCCAGATCCCAAGTGAATCCCAAAATGTATCCACCATGTGGTTGTTGTCTTGTCTTGGTGTTCCAAGCATAGTGAGATAGTGTAGTGTGGAACACAATGCCCGAATCCCAAGATATCGTCCCTCCATGTGAGTTGATAATGAAATGGTTAACGTCTCTCACTATGCCAACACTGTCCCAATATGGTGGGATCTCATCATCATGTACCTCCTCTGCTTGTTTCTTCAAGTTCGTTTCCTCCTTAGTATGGTCTTCATGTGTGGAAACCTGGTCATCGTCATGCTCCATCGAGGGATCACCATCAAAGAAATGAGTAGAATCTTCGACCACATGATCCTTCGTAGCTATGACATCCTTATCCTCCATATTATCCTACAATGTCAAATCAATCTTATCCAACCCTCTTAGCTCATAATCATATGCATGGGCAACATTTGTCTCGAATAAATCCAAACCATGATGCAAAGGCAATGAAGGAATATCAAATGAAACCGTACCTCCTTGATATGGACTCAACATGAATGGTTTGGTGTCTTCTTTAGTCTTCACGTACTCCTCGAAACCTTGTTTCTTGCAATCAACCAAATCCTCTTTGTCTTGAACCTCCAAACATTCCTTTGAAGTACCATCAAGTAATTCTTTTGTCTCCACAAGGTGAGATTCTTCCTTGTCCTTATGATGCTCTTCTATCTCATGATCATGTGTAGATGAATAACTATTGTTCAAAATCATAACCTCTGAATCATCATACCTCATTACAGTGTCCTCTTGTACCTCCTTTTGCGATTCTAGCTCTGATATTTCCTTCATTGTTTTAGATTCCTTCATCTTGGGCACTAGATTTTATTGTTCCTCTTGCTTTCTTCTTCCTTTCTTTGGCCCTATCTTTGCCATTAAACTGTAATAGTTGGAAAAAGTAATATGTTTTCTGATACTTAGATCAAGATTGATGTAGTCTTCTATGTAGGCATTAATGTCATATGTTGTTGAATTTGGCTCATCTTCTTTCAGTGGTGGCTCTACTCTAGGCAAAAAGGTAGGTTGGAAGGGCCTAGGTGCTGATCCACTTGGAATCCAATTATTATTTGTAGAATTTATAAGAGCATTTTGCATTTGTTGTATCATCAAGGTGATTAGTTGGTACACTTGTTTTTTCCCTTTTAGGTATGCCTTAAAAACATCTTCCTGATCAGCCATTTCCTTTTTTAACCTCTATGTCCAATGTCAATTTGTATGCACAAAATTGATAGACCCATAGGCTGGTAGGATTTAAGTTTGATATCACTGTAGTATCCCTAAATCGGGATATCTTGTAATCTAACCACAATGTTAGCCTCAACCCCAAATTTTGATAATTCCAATGCAAAATCTGAATATGTAGATGAGTACAAACAACAGATATATACACATTCACCATTCACAATAACATCTTCATTCATGGATCAAATGGAAATAATAACAATATCAATAAAGCCAAATATGCATTCACAACATTAATTGTTGTCTCACAATGATTGTTGTTAAATTTCAGTAGGCCCTAGTTTTTGGACTTCTGGGGACTGATGTAAAGCGGAAGATAAGTACACTTTTCCCAAAAAAATTGTGTCAGCAAGACCTTAATTTGCCTGGGAGATTCAACAATGAATTCGACCAATAGAACTGAATATGATTATGCCCTAAATATGAGTGTAACAAACTGTAACAACTTTTCCCTAGATCTAAAGATGACAAATTCGCCCAACAGATGCAAAATACGAATATTACCAAACAATAGCAATATGGAATATGATCACAACATGTCTAAATGAGTGTGACAACCCACACAAACTAGATTTCACAGTATAGATAAGTCTGAAAGTACTTGCAATGTGAACAATGAATGAAATATCAAACCCTAAGAGTTGCACCTAAACTTATCTCATATCTGCATATACAATCTGCTCCTAAATCACCGTTGAAGTCCAATTAGGCCTCCATGATGAAGCCTTCCCATCAATGAATTGGGTTTATGTCCAATTCACCTTCCTAGCATAAGGAATTCGTCCTTTTGCTGGTATGCTCCATAATGGGATAAAAAATTGAATGTTGAATGATCCAAAATTGAGCATCGACCTCATATAAATACCGAATATAGATGCCAACATAGAAAAGGTTGGCCAGAAGAAAATATAATTCAAAATATTATTTTAGGCGCCAATACTCAAATGAGTAGACCATAATTGATAATTTAAATATTATTTATTAATAATTCAAATTTTAAATATTATTACTTATTTATTAATAATTTTATTTATTTATTTATTTAAAATATTAAGTTAGTCAACCCAGCCTTAAATCGGGGACATGACAATCTCAACATCCTCTAAATCACCCCCATTGCCTTTGTCTTCATCGAAATTTCCATAACCAACACCTTCACAAGAGGAAACACCATTGTCATTGTCATCACCATCATTGTTGCAAGAAACTGCCACCGTTGTGGTATCAAATGCCATTATCAATAAAATAGATTATTATTATTTAAAAAATACATGAAGCACAAGATGTCAAAATCAATGAGAAATACACTCAGACATTCATACATATCATATATTTCTTTCACAAATAACATGATTTTAAATTTTAATACCGACTTTAGTTACAAACCTTTTGTATTAACTTTTTATTTTATTTAAGAACACTCTAATCTCTTTCTCTTATTTTATTGTACTAAAACTTTTTCTTCAATTCCATTAATTCTTTAAAATGTTTATAAAATAAATAAGTTTAATTTCTTTCAACATTTAATTTAATGCATTGATTTGAAGGCCAAACCCATTTTACATTATTCAATTTTTATTTTATAATTTTTCCCCTAACCCATTATTAGAGATACATAAAGGTTTTACATATATTTAAGAGTAAATACTTTTACATATATAAAACTTATACTACTATAACTAGACATTCAAAGCTAATGGTTCCTATTGTCTCATATAAGCTTCCACCAATATAACATCATATATACAACATATGACTTCATAGATCCTAAATTTTTATGGACTAAGAAATAATAGTATTTAATATATTCTCTGTAACTATTTCATTGTATTTCAGTTTAATTTTTCTATTTTAATTTTATATATATTTAATTTTTGTACCAAAGTTTCAGCTTCAAAGAATATTTTAAGAAAATCTAACATCCCCTCTGGCTGGTGGGAGGTTCTACAATTGTGTTACCAATCCTACAATAGTAGACATTTAAAAGCTCCAAAACAAGATTACAATGAGAAGTTATTTTATTCATAGCGTAATATTTGAAAATAATAAAAATATATATAAAAGAACTATTGCAACAATATAAACTTTGTTCTCTGATAAGAAAAGTACATTCATGGTTGTTGATGAGATTAGATTGAAATAGTAGATATTAAAATTCCTTAGTTCTACATGTTCAAATTCAATTTCAAGGTAAGAACAATGAGAAGGTAATCTTTTCTAGGAATACTAGTCCTAAAGCTTTCAGTCATCCAACTCTAAGGGATTGCCATTGCCTTCCAAAGCCCACTCAAACCAAAGAAATAGTTGAGCCATGATAAAGTCAATGTTTTCCATTGAAAATCCATCTCCATGGCATCTTCTCTTCTCTTCACCAAAAGGAATCATCTCGAAGTATTTCCCTTTGATATCAATATTCTTACCGATAAATCTCTCAAGCTTGAATGTTGAGGGATCTTCCCACACCGCTGGATCTCTTCCTATTGATTTCTTGCTACAAATTCAATTTTTGCCTTCAACTTATTGGAAATGTGGGGTTTCTCACCATCTCACTCATTTCCCACTCTAAGGTGTTCATCATTGTCTCTAATTCCCCTAGAAAAACATCCTATCAAAATCAATAAAAGTATTAAGGAAACCCTTCAATCCCTGGCACTAAAATAAAGAAGTTAACCAATTCAAGAAAATGTCAATTAAAAGCAAAGGGGGAGGCCAACATACAAAAAATTGTTTATCGAATGTGTTCTTGGGCGATTTTCATTTCATTTTCATTTTGTGCCATATCTAGAAGTACATCTACTAGGGGCTTAATATATTCTTCATTTTCCTAATTTCCCCTATGCCTACAATCTTCCATGTGTTCATCTATAATCTTCTCAACAACTGCATCAAAGAAATTGCTAACCTTCTTCATCTTTCCCTTTACACTACACAAGTCATCAATCCAAGCAATGGAAGGAATGAAGCCTCCAATGTTGAAATATCTGATCATACTTACGACCTAGTGTACCATTTTGTAAAGCTCCTTGCCTACAAAATCATCATCTTCAAAAAATATAGTGCTAGCCAATATCCTCCAGATTAAAGATGGGATGAGAGATGCTAGTCTTTCTCAAGGTGCTATGCTTGTTCTTCACCCACATGGATTTCACCACCAAAGAAACCTCCTCCTTTCACATAGACCTAAAACTCTCAATTCTCCTAGCACTTGACAACTTAATGACACAAACTCTCCTCATGTGCCTCCAATAACCTCAATAAGGAGCCAAACCCACATTCTTTTAATTACAAGCTACATTTTTTGAAGCAGTAGATTCAATCCTAGTGGAAAAAACAAAATTATAGGTCTTTAAAAACTCTTTGGCCATCTTAGAGGAAGAAACCACCACTGTAGGAGCAAAACCCAATCTCAAAAACATAATGAGACAATATTACTTAGAAAGGTCCTAAAGAGAATAGTGAGGGAGATCCCCCAATTTATGCATGTTTCCTATGATGGGCCAAGCTAATGGCTTGGGTGGAAATCTAGATGTCTTTCCATTTCCCCTCTGCAAACTTAACAATTTGTACAAAACCCAAAAACCCAAGATTGTAAATGATATGGGTATGAATAGAGACCATGTGGGTGGAGCTCCTACGATTGCAGGTGGAACAACAATAGATGAAATCACATAACCAATGTCTTCATTTAACAGATATAAACATAGTTATTTTTAGAATGAAATAAAACACAACAAAAAAATATCTGACGCATACATATTCTTAAAGAAAAACTCATTGAAATCATGGCAAGTGACTTACCTCAATATTTTGCACAAATAGTGTTGTGCTATTGACAATGTCGATGAGAAAACAGGAAAAAAATTATGGAACCCCACCAACGCATAAATTTATTAAAAATGAGACAAACCAAAACCAGTCTTCGTGTAGTGGCTACTTCAATCTATTTATGACAAGAAAAATTATATCTAAAAAGTTGCTTGATTCTTGAGCTCAAGATAATATTTTTGTAGGACTCTTAATGAAAATATTGGTTGCGAACTAAAATTTGCTTACACATGACATGAGGAAATCCAATATGATTTAGGAGATCCAATTTTATTTGACGAAGTTCTAAACAACAAACTACTTCACAGTTTAACAACTTAAGAGTTGTTTGATAGCATGAGACAAGTTTTTGATTGGAAGTTCACTATATATAGCCTATCAGCTAACTAGCACTTGCACCAAAATGAGGTGCAAGAGTTACACCAATAGAAAATTGTATATAAGTTAATATGTTAGATATTACAATTTTATATATGCATAGAAGATACATTAACTTAATTTGCAATATCTTATGTATAGAAGAGTATTTTTCAAGTATACAATTTTGAAATACAATCTTGACTTGAGACTAATGATTTGTGTTTGAGCTATCATTTCTCTCTATGAATTTTGCTTCATGCTTTTAGTGGTTTGTTTGTTTTGGTTAACAACTTGGCCATTTTACACCAAGATTGTAATGGAGGTACAATGGTTATGTCAATTTTAATTTATATAGAATGTCTTATAAATTTGAAAGTAGCATTGGGTCAATAGAGAAGCCAAGAATTTTATATTTGCATGTTAGTTTGGAGGATACCTAGAAGGTTGCATGTGCCTTTTTGATGCATGTCACATCGATATTTCACTAGAAGTAGGTCACTTCATCAGGAAGGAGTTGATAATAACACAGTTGAAGCTGAGATGGTAAAAAAATGTTTATTAGCACGCTAATCTAAGATAATGTTGAAAAACTAAAGAACTATATTTGAATAACTATTGGACAGAGTTGCTCAGTGGAGCATAACTATCATCTATTGTTCAAAATTAAATCATTAATAAGTAATTATTCTTTTTCTTTTATAGCTAGAGGTTTGGGTTTTCCTTGGGTTCACTTGTAGGGGTGGTTGTTTTCCTAACAAAGTGGAAATTTTTTATCAAGTGCTACATAACACTTAATTGAATATAAAGACATAAATTGACTTTTCATCTCAATTTGCATTCCATGATAAGAGACACAAGTTATTATAGTATGGTAGAGGAATTAGAGGAAGAAATTAACAAAGATGAGCTTGAGCTCTATTCACATGACAAAAATGTCTTTGAGCACAACACATTATATGGATTCTTTGAGCTACAATGGTAATTTCCCTACAAAACAAACAAAGATGAGCTTAGGCTCTATTCACATGTTGAAATAACTTCTTTGAGCACAATATGTTCTACTACTCAATTTTTTCAGTTGCAATGAAATTATATTTATACCACTAAATTGGTGTGTGCCCAATTTACCATAAAAATTTGTAGAAATCAAATATTTACAATGATAACATTGTGAAATTTTATAGCATGAAAGAAAATAATTTTAAAAAAGATGTAAACAAACTTTAAGGAGGGTTGCTTCTAAAATGAAGTGAAGTGAAAGTAAGCAACCAATGACAAGGGAACACAAAATTTGGCAAGAGATGAGGTAGATGTCCACATTGAAATTTCTTAGCAGGTAAGAGCAACATGAAAGACCTTGATGATAATGGAACTTGTAACCCAACCAATGAATTAGAAAATTGAAATTGCAAACCCAAGAGGGCAATGATGGAACATACAAGGATCATTTCTTACCATGCTTGTCACAACATCCAATCAAGAGTTTGCTACCACCTCTTTACCACATAATTATGGAAATTCATGCCATGACTTGAAGTCATTTGATAATCAATGAAAGGAAAAACAAGAAAACATTGTAAAGCATACATGTGGTTGAAAAGTGACAAAGAACCAAATATGGAGTTGTAACGGAGAGGATTCACTACTCCCTAGTCTCTAGGACAAGGAAGAGTCTACAGGGAGCGAATAGCCCTCGATTACCTCAAAGTACAAGCTCAAGTGACAAAATGCATAATAGAGAAAGTATTGCAATGATTTGATTAAATGAAAGACTAGGTTGAGGGGATAAAACTACAAATTAACAAAAACTGGTACAAAATTATAGAATATAAATTACAAAGATGAAAAGATCTGGACTTATAGATTCTTCCCCCAAGAGGACAGAGTCATGACCAATGGACGACAGTGCACCACAGGGACATCTACACTCTGTGCTATCATCCCTATCAAATCAGGAGCTGAAAGTCTAAAAACTACAAGTACCCAATTCTCCAAATCTAAAAACCAACACACAACAAGGGCGAGGAAAAATGTTGGGGCTATTTCGGGGCTTGCCTCAAATAAACCCCCATTTTGGTGTTTCCACCTCCACGAACAGCCTAATAAATAGAAATAGATGAGACATAAAAAGTAATAGACTATTTGTGTGATAGAAAAAAACCCCAATGTGGAGGAGAACCCCCATCACAAATAAAATAGACAAGATAAATCAACAAGAGAGTGTTGCCAATAATTTGGGGCTCCCTCTTGGCTTGATAGATGAGACGTTGTATGCTTGCAAGAGAGCCTTGGCTATTGGTGAAATGAGAAGTTGATAGAGCTTCGCTGTAGAGAAGAGATGTGGAAGAGAATAGAGCAAGAAAGCAAGATCGAGTGAGAATGAATTTCAAGAAGATGAGAATGAATGAAATGAGAATGAAAAATAGAGTTTTGTGAGGTTGTATGGATGGGAAGATTCGTTACACCTGCGATTATGCCGCAATGACACGTGTCATAAGCAAAGTTTTTGAGATTCCCTTATTTGAAACTTGGAAAGTTTGAGGACACTTGCATGCCGTGTAGCAACCCAAACAAATTTAAGAAATGAGGGGACAAACTGCTAATGCTTCGTCATTGTCCCTTGTTGGAGTTGAAATCATGAAATTCTAACTCATAAGGTTTTGTCATTAATGCGACAAGGTGCCATAAAAGTAGTGGGCTAAATGTACAAGTGTGAAATTTCCACAGGGTGCAATTTTACGACACTACAAGACTATATAGATTCATTGTAGTCATCACTGTGTGATAAAAGGAATCTTGGAAATTCATCAAAATTGGATGTAGGTACCATGAACATGCTTAAATTTTGTTACATTTCAAGCAAGAAATCTAATGTCACGATTTTACAAAATAGAGACATATAGGAGGGAGAATTCATTGCTAGTTTTTATTGACTTGTGAAAAGCACAAATATAAACAATAATAAATATATTTTATACTATATGAAAGTGAATAAGAGATTAGAGATACACAATAAAAAACATACATCTTTTTATCTCGTTATACTTTTGCTCCACCTCCAACACTTAATCACTTACTTCCTCATAAAACTATTCGATTTACAATAACCATAGATCATAATAACATATTTACCTTACTTCAATTGTATGTAGAATTGGATATGCTCAATTGATAAAGTAGTGAAAATTTACCAAACAATTGCGCCATATAAATGAAAATTACTTCACTTTACAAGTAAATTTTACCAAATAATCAAATGGAGATTCCCAAATAAAAAACAAAACCCCCATAAATACGTTTTTCTTAATTTCTCAAGCTCTTATTGAATTTGCTAAAGCTTCTCAATTACCAAAATGAGTTCGTTGTCAAGATTAATTTCTTTTGCCTTCACCTTTTTAGCTTTGTCTACCATACTCGATGAAAATTCCTCAATACCTTCCACTTGATGAAACTCAAAAAATGGTAGGTGGCATATAATGAGAGAAATCTATCAATAAAGTACAAGAGTGCAACAAAGCCGATCATTTTGATCTACACTCCATCCTAATGAAATAAAATTCCCCTAGTTCAAATCATGTAATGGCTAGTTTGAAGCAATACTATTATTTGTAGGAGCCAAAGGTAACCCAAGTTTATCATTGAAACACTAATTAAACCTTAACGCTAACCGTAAGTGATCCTAAGTGAACACTATCCCTAATTGAACTCTAACTCTAACCCTAATAAAATCCTAACCACAATTGAATCCTAAGCTTAACTGAACCCTAGCCCTAACCTTAATTTCACCCTAACCCTAATTGAAACTTAAGCCTAACCTAAATTAAGCCTAACCCTAACCCTAATCTATTGGTTTGGGTAGTGAACTAAAAAAGCGTTGTCATACCATCCTAGTGTTTCAACTTTTACTACCAGTCCACATTTGAATTGTTGAAGCTGGATTGTGATTTTCCATAGTAGACATGAAGCTTTCAAGGGATGTGATTCCTTTGATACTCACTTGTAGCAAAAATAGTAGGGGGAAAGCAAAGGGAGTAGAGCAATACCATTAAGGCCTCGTAGTGTGACTATTACCAAGTTTGATGCAGTAGGAGATGGAGTTATTGTTAATACTCATGCCTTCAAAATACCATCTTCTACATTCACATTTTGTTGATAAAGGTGGGGCACAACTTTTTGTACCTAAAGGAAAATTGTTGACTAAAATATTTAACTTGATGAGTCACCTCAAACTGTACTTGGATGTGAAGGTTGTAATCCTTGGATCGCAAGTCGTTCATTATGCAATACTTTCTATATTATGCCTATGATTTCAAATGACATGTGAATGTTGATTTAATGAAGTTAATCAATAGAGGGACTTGGTATAATATTTAGAATTTAGAATTAGGAAACTTGATTTAATTCACGATGCTACCATCTCCACATACTACTCTCAGTCATAGAATGAAATAAAAACACAACAGAAAAATGATATGACCACATACATATTCCAAAAAATAAAAATCACTAAGACCATGGCAAATACCTTACCTCAAGATTCTACACAAATTGTGTCATGTTGTGAATGATGTCAATGAGACAAAAATGGGAAGAGTTTGCATGAAAAATTTATGAAGCCCTACCACAACAAAATAAAATAAAATGAGATGAACCAAAACCAAGCTCCCTACAGTTGTTGCTTCAATCTATTCACAGTAAACGTAAAGTGGATCTAAAAATATTAGGGTTTTAGGGCTAGACAAGATTTCTCCTATGCAAAAATCTAATTTTATTTTGAGATCTGAATATTAAATGTGAGGAAAGATTTATTTTCAAGTGCAAGGTAAGGAATTTTTAATTGGTCGAAGACAACCACCACATAACAACAAACAACCTCAAAAAATTGTTTGGTAGGGAGTTGCTTTCATCATGAGATAGGTTGAAGGTTGAAACCCCATCCATAATATATCCTATCAGCTAATTAGTAGATAATCCCAACAATGTGGCAGAGAAAAATTCCATCATGACAATTAATGTTGATTAAATAAACACGTCCATAAAAAGAGATGAATAGCAACATGGAAGGAAGTGGAATATCCCAACCAAACAAACTGGTAGGATGTTCAAAGTAGATTGAAGACTTTGGAATCCATAACACTTGACCAACTGATGAGTAAGTGGTTTCTAGTAAGTTGATGCCTTAGATTCGTACCATCAACAAGATTTTCCTATTAAAGTAAGACAAACTAGCCTTTTACATTAACCAAGACAAAACTAGAGAAAACAATCATAAAATACATGATATTTTAACACAATGTAGCAATGCCTCAAATAAGAAGTTCAACATTGTGATACCCATACCAAAAGGTGTGTATGCTTGGCCATAACTTAAATCCTACAAGACAACCTATATAAATAAGGAAAAAAATTATCAAATGACAAACTCTAGCATGGACACAACTTAAATCCTACAAGACAACCTACAATATTGATATCGAGTGAAATACCACATTCAACTCACTTAATTAGTTCTAAAGGAGGAACTGAAACATGCCTACACACACACACACACACACACACACACACATATATATATATTAAATTCATCATTCAATTTGAAGATGCAATAGCTCATACTCCATCCAACTCACTTGGTGAGTTGTAAATGAGGAATTGAAATTGAAAAATTTATCCACAAAAACAAAATCACCAAATTAATATATATATATATAGTAAATTCATCAATTAATCTAAAGACGCATTAGTTCACACCCCATTCTAAAAACCCTAATAGCAACAAAAGAATTCTTGCATAGACACTACTACCATCAAGTTTGCAAAAAAATATTTTCACCGTACAAAAATAAAATTCAATGCACAGGCAACCACTAAAAGTTGCTAAAGCTTTAAAACCATATAAATTCCTTAAAATGCATTACATGTGTCATCAAAGAATCCCAAACCCAAAAAGCACAAATATGTATGTATGTATGTGTGTATGTATGTGTGTATGTGTGTGTGTGTTTGTGTGTGTGTGTATGTGTGCATGTGTGTACATGTGTATGTGTGTATGTGTGTGTCTGTGTATGTGTGTATGTGTGTATGTATATTTGTCTTTCAAATCTGAAGATGCATTGGTTCATTCTCCATTTTGAAAACCCTAATCTAAACAAAAGAAGAATTGTGTAGACACTACCATTAAGTTTTCGAGAAATATTTTCACCATATAGAAATAAAACTCAACTCACAAGCAACCGCTAAAAGCTGCCAAAGCTTTAAAACCATATAAATTCCTTAAAATACATTACATGTTTCGAAAAAGAATCTCAAACCAACAAAGCACAAATCTAGCATATTGCTTGTTCATACCTTGAAATCTTATGCAATCTCTCAAACCAATCTTTGGAAAGACAATTTTTTGATCAAAAGTTCAATGCTCTTCCAATACTTATGAATTTCACTGAAGCATGGCAAAAATAACAAGACAAATTAACAACTTCTTAATTGCAAATATATGATCTTCACAGTCCACAATATTATTGTGCATAATTTCTGATTTTGAAAAAAAAACTTATACGATCAAAACCAAAAACTATGGACAATAACTTCATGTCATGCCCTCAAAATTGCAACACTAAAGTATAAAAATAACCAAGCATTGAAATGCAATAAATAACAAAATACATATTAAAAATATAATTATAAATATTAGCAACTTAATATTATTATAATTATAATAATCATAATATAATACTATAATTATAATTATATAATATTAAAAATATTAGTATTAATATATATAAATACATTAAAAACAAAAATATATATAAGGTATTACAACAACGATTTTAATTTCAATAGATAAAGGCAACGATCATGAGTAAAGACAAGTAAGCGATTAAAGGAATATGTCAGGAAAATAAAGTGAAGGGCAGTGCTTGAGCTAAGGCAAACATTAATAAATAAATAAAAAGAACCTATATTAGTCAAGGCATCGATAAAGTTAAGCAAAGGGAGCATGCCTCTTCAAGAGGTTATCTCCCTTCTAAGAGATTGTGGATTCAAGTCCCAAATAGACACTTGGACTTAGGTCCAAGTTTGCTTCTTCCTTCTAATCCTGCTCTTCCCTTTTCTTCTTTTAAACTAATTAGGACTTCAAGTCCCAATTGAACTTTCAAACTTAGTGTTTGAAAGGTCCAAGTCCAATCAAGATTCCTTATCTCAATTAACATCTTCTTCCATCCTTATCAATACTTCAAGTCCAAATCAAAATTTTCCAAGACTTTGAAATCTCACCCCCACCTTTTCCTCTCATCCCATTAGGAAATTGGGTCCTAACGAAACCGTTAGACTCAAGTTTTGTGAGCCTATAGACCTTCTTGAGATAACCTAGTTTCTACCCGTGAAAACATGGAAAGTTACCACATTGCACGCTTTCAGCAATTCTGCAAGCCTTTTTTGGTGGGACCCTCTTCATCCCATAAAAGCACAAAAATATTCCACGTGGCATGCTAGAATTCTCTCTAAGTGATCCAAGTCCAATCACATTTCCCACACCCACTTGGCCTATTTCCACATGTGCATTTTGAAATAACTTAAGCTTTTTCATGTCTGTTCCTTTTTTTGTCCCACTGCTTGCCATGTGTCTTGTCTCCATTGGATTTTGCGAGTTTGTGGGTCATTATTCTTTCATCTAAGTGAACTTCACGAAATTGTGAAAAGCCTTGTTAGGACTTCAGATCTCAACCAAACTTTCAAACCTAAGGCTTGAAGGTCCACATCCCGTTGGGATTCCTGATCTTGATTGGGTTTTCCCTATTTCTTCTTTCGACCAATCGAGACTTTAGGTCCCAACATGACTTTTAGACCAAAGGTTTGAAAGGTCCATTTCAAGGCAAGATATCCACTCTCGATCCCTCTTTTCTTTCTGATAGATTCCTATCGAGATTTCAAGACCCAATTGGAATTTTGGATGAAAGGCACAAAAGTCTAGATCCATTTTGGTTTCTCGAACTCAATTTCCTTCTTTATTAGGACTTCAAACTTTTTTAAATTTTTTGGCTTAATAGTCCAAATCTAATTTTTGTTTACACTCCCACCCTCTAGTTCTTTCCGCCTTAGGTTCTTGTTGAGGTTTTAGACCTTGATTGGACTTGTGCACCTTTTGCCAGTTTTCACGTTTTCACCATTAATGGTTGCAAAAACTCTCCCAACTACCAAATTTAATTCTTGGGAATACAAGGATGATCTGAAATACATTTATTGACAACTATAAGTGGGCTATGGTGGCACCCATGCTCTTTTATGGTTCACAGGCCTCCTTTTTGTCAAATATCCAATCTTGGACATTATTTTCTACAAATTTTATGGGGTTTTGTTCCTCATTTGTGTGCTCATTAATGCAAGGGCATGGCTTCATCATTAGAACCAGATGTGTGTGGTACACATAAGCATGAGGGTCTATCTAGTTTCTTAAATTATGGCTCCTAATCCTAATGTACCTCAATGAAGTAAAAGTTTGAAGTCAACTTATTTTCAGAGGATGGTGAAGAGAATAGAAAATAGAAGAGAGAAGCAATTGTAGAGCTAACAAAATAAGATATTCATAGAAAACCCTAGGTTTCAATATCTTGTTTCGGGTGTTGTTATTTTGTATTTTGGGTTTGATCCCAATCTTGTAATAACATTTGTAAACTTCTAATATTGTGTGATTAAAGGTAGAATCGACCTTAGTAGAGTGTCTCCTTATGTATGGTATGCATTTCCAAATGTATGATTGATTAGTTTTTCCACCAAAATTTTGTAAAATTTATGCAAATCCTTTGCATGGCATCTTTTCAATAGAATAATGTAGACACAAAAAATATACCGATTGATCTTGATTTTACTAACACCACTTTGTCCTAAATCATCCCCTTTGCTAGTCATTTAATTAAATAATCTGCATTTGATTAAATTCATCACATTTCATCTCTTAATTAAATAAATCAATTTTATCTAATTAAGTTATCATCTCCTATTAATTAAATAAATCAATTTTATTTAATCCTATAGTCCCTTTTTAATTAAATAATTCATTTTATTTAATTAAATCTCTAAATTCATTCTATTAAATTAAATAAATTAATCTTTATTTGATTTGATCTAACATCATCCCTCTTTAATTAAATAGATCAAAATCTTTATTTAAGTCTAAATCATTTTCCTCTCATTTTTATTTAAATTAATCCAAAAGTCTACATCAAAATGGTCAAATCAACTAATCTCCCTCTTAATTAATCAAATCTTGATTAATCTTAATCTTAATCCATCAAATCCTCTAGATTTTGCAACTTGCTCAAGTAAATCATTTTAATTGATTTATTAAATCTCTATTTACTTTCAAAAAGGCATAAAAAAGGGAATATTCTCCAAGTTTGAAAAATCCCTCCAAAAGGGTTTGTACATCCAACAAGGCATTTAAGTTTCTTACATGTCCTTTGCCTTGAGCCAAGTGGCATTAACTTCATTTTCTTCTCCCTCCAACTTGTCATTTCATCCATTTTGAAATTCTGCCTAATTGCATTTAATTGCACAATGACCAAAATGTGCTCCACCTTTGTCCACTCACATGTTGACGAGTGGCTTTATGCTATTGGTTGGTCTTTTATCCCACATTCATCCTTTTTGCCTCATCCTCCGTCTCTCTCATCTATAAATAAAAGGCTCTCATTTGGATTTTGGATCCACAACTTCATGCAAAGACATTATCTTGAGATTTTGAATTTGCTCATCCATTTTCACATTCTCATAGCTAGGTTATGCAAGAATTTCACCAAGGAAGCATCAAATCTTCATCAAGTCATCATTCAAGCTTAAAAGGGATTGGGAAAGGGCCATTTTCCACATCAAAATGGCACCAATTCCCCCATGGGATTGAGAGTTTGTTTGCATTAAATAGGATTTGAAAGCTTTTATTTGTGTTCTTCATTCTTTTTCTTTTTTTGTGCATTTCAAATAAATTCCATGAGGAATGATGTTTTTAACTTGCATTTGGGACTAATTGTGTGTTTGTTCTTTATGTTTTTGTAGGTCTAGGATCACCATTCACATTTTGGCACTAGGAGGGCTAGATTGGAGGAAATTAACACGTTCTTATTCAAATTTTGTGGTTTTTTTAAACTTTTTGTGTCTACAAGAAAAGTACGTTGTTGACAGAGAAACTGCATCGCTATTAGTCTAGCAGTGCCATATAGCACCGATATCAAACTCCAAGTTGTGACACTAGCTTCTTCTTGCCTAGAAGTTTGAATTCCAAAGTGCAATGCTTGGCCATTTTTCTTGTCACTGGTCAAGTCAAATTCCAAACAGTGCTGCAATCACGCTCACTGGTTTATGCACAGTCCACCGCAATTAGTCTCAGTGGCGCCATACAACTCTGTTGACTCTTCTAAACTGCGCTACCTCTGTAGACTGCGCCGCTGGAGTTGGGTAAAGGGCAGTTTTCAAATTAATTTTGACATATGCTTTTTCATTTTGGTTGCTTTTTGACTACCAACTAGTTTTTGGCTTCTGTTTATGTAGTTTTAACCAGTTTTTGCAGGTTGACTTGATCAAAAGCGAAGGGAGTAAACAAAGACGAAGGCTTCTCTATGGCATCATCATTTCATTGTGTCAAGTGTTTTTAAATACTTTGGGGGAGAAATTATAATCCCTTTCCAAGGACTTTGTCATCTTCATGCTTTTTAGGACTCACTAATTTTTGTTTGGGCTTAAAAGGGACAAAACAAAAGGATTAAAAAGAATCTTAGGCAACTTACTAGATTTTTCTTTGGACTTAACAATTGAACAAACAAATCTCACATTTCCTTTTGGTGCTTAAAAAGAATCCAAGTCTTGCTTTGAAGGATTAAAATGAACATGTGCCTTTATGTTTTGTAATCTCTTATCCAAAGTAATATCATTTAAAAGACGTATGCGCTTCTCACGCGCCTCACGGTGATCTTGAGAATCAAAAGGATTTTTGTGATATTAAGTTGTATAAGTGATTACCTTCACACTTCAATTTGGATTCTTAAAATTGAACAAAATCTTACTAGTGTGAGTGGAGTATATCGTGTGTGTTCTCTCTTTGTTTCTCAACGAAGATTCAACGAACTATGGATGTAATTGCTCGCCTTTTTATCTTTAGAGGGCCTTCCTGGTGGGAAAAAGTAATCACCCTAGGGAACGACCCAATCGAGAACACGCTAAAGCCAAGTGACTTCTAATCGGTATATACTTGAGGAAAGTTCAAGTATCACAAGGATTGTTCCGACAAGAAGGGAAACAATGGTCTCTTGCCATATGGATGATCCCCCACGAAAGGAATGCCCCTACTAGAACCTTTTGTTTAGAAGGCTCAAATCCTTAATCTATTTGTTGGTGCAAGAATGGTCATTTGAAGTCATCCCACATTTTTACGACTCCCAGTAGAGATGAGAAGTATGCCATGGGAGTTTCATGGGTACTAATGCTTCGCTGACCTGAGAAGCAAGTGCACTGTAAGGGGGAGCCTGTGTAGTCAAGCATCTAATCATCCGCTAAGAGTAGGCGTAGCTAGATTTATCCAAGTGGGAACTCAACAAATATTGTCTCTTTTATCCATAAGGTTGTGCATGTTCTTGGAATCAACACTTTTATTGGATCCTAAAACATTGGAAAAACAAAAATTCAACATGATCATCAAATTTCAAACCCTTTAGAGGAAGAAAATACCTTTGAAAAAATTCAAGTGTTATTGCTTGCCCTAGGGATTCTATCCTTAGAGGCTTCTAAGCATTTGAGTTTACATCAAAATTTGCTCTCACTAAAGTCAAGAATAGGAAAATTTTGCCTTAATTTCCTTGATTTCCACATAATGGACTTTGTGGGATGAGAAGAAATTTAGACATTAGACATCTAGTTTAAAAATATAATCAAAGAGAGTGTTTTTGGTAAAAGGATTTCATTAACCAGAGATAAGAACAATTGGACCCCACACATGTGCTCTTCCAAATGATTTCCCGAAAGATCAAAATCCGGAAACCAAAGTCCAAAGGTCTTAGTCAAAAATCTCTCAAGAAACATTTGTCTATGCTTTATGAATTCAGAGAAAGATTGGCATTCAACTTTTACAAGCGTGCATCAAGGAACAATCCAAATTTGTATTCATTTTATTATAGTCAAAATCTAGGTCTCTTTCAAAGGTTTGAGTATCTCACATAGGAAGTATTAGCATGTTCTTCAACACCTTGGTCTAGTAAACAAAGTCTCTCTAAGTCTCTTAGGATCAAAATCAAAACCTTCATCCATCTTCAAAACATCAAAAATCAAAATCACCTCACAAACAATTCTTGGAAATCTTGAAAAAATCCCTCATGCTAAACTTTGGGCAAATAATTTATCATCTTGTTTGATTAGATGTGTGTAGATGAATCCTTATTCACATATTTAGTCAAACTATCAATCCTTGTGAACAAGTCTATCCCTTGATAACATCCAGCATCTTGGGGTCTAGGAGTTCATTATCCCAAAATCAGAAGTCAAATCAAACCAAAATCATCTTGTTTGGCTAGGTGTGTGTAGATGAATCCTTCTTTACACATTTAGTCAAATTAACATCTTGAGGACAAATTTACTCTAGGACAACATCCAACCTCTTATAGTTTATGAGTTCACTATCCAAACCAAAACAAATCAAACCAAATCAATTCAAACATCAATCCAATTCCTAAAGTTTAGTGTCCTCCTTCAAGGTTTCCTAAGAGTTCCAATCATTCATCTTTCACATATCTCATCACCATCCTTTTGATCCTTAAAATCTTAGACTTTCTTTTTTGTACCTAAAGTTTAGATCAATCCAAAGAATTAGAGGTTCACCTCCCATATTCTTGAAAATTGATCCTCATTTTATGGTCCAAACTAGAGCTCAACACAAGAAGAACAACGAAACATCAACTTTGAGTGATTAAGTCAAACCGGTCCCGAAATCAATCCCATTGGGTCTAGCAATCCCACAATCAATATTCTTCCACTTCCTCAAGATCATCAAGAGGAGGGTCAAGTGGAAGACATCACCAACAATGTTTTAGGGATGACTCAAGATGAGATTATTGAAATGGTCCAAAATCTTGAAACTCACAGAATTGTCAATACCATGATGAAACTCAATCCCTCATAATAAATGCTACAACTGGCCAAAGAAGGGGCTAAACTCCCTTCTAATATTGATGTAAGCACTATTGTGGAAAAATCCCTTGGGATCATGCCTCTAGTTTCATTCACATCCGCATTCCAAAGCATCACTCAATCCATCCCACAAATCACATCATATATTTCTCCAACTCAACCTATTGTTAACAAGGGAAGCTCATTGCTTCATGCTCTTCAAACACATCCCCTTGTTAACAATCAAGATTTGGATGCAAACACCATCTTGGGTCAATCTGTCCCATTGAATCTGTTACACCCATACATTTCACTCACCTTTCATGACCCCAATGACCCATCCTCTTTTTGTGCAACACCGGTATATTCTCTCAACACGCAAACCTCTCTCCCTATGACCTCACAGGGAGAAGGTGGATTATTTGGGCCAGGGGGAATTTTTGACCCCTCATCATCATTGTCATTTGCTCAAGAGAACACACCACCCACTTTCCCACCACTTCCACCTCTACCATTAACATCCACACCTCTCATTGGTTTAGGGAAACCCCCTATACCAACCATCAATAAACAAAGTCAAAAAAACCCCCCAATCACAAATCAAAACATCATACGGAATCCTTTGATCTTGCCATCGATATCGCAACAACGGATGGCAACCATCCCAGAAACACAAGTGATCATTACACCATCCATAAATGTGGTCTCTCAAGGACCAAGCATATCAATCGTACCATCCACTACACAAATCCCTATCATCAATACAACGGTGCCTTTCATCACAACAACAAACACCGTTCCAAATCCACCACCACTGCCACCACCAAGACCAAATGTGGCTAACCAATATAGCATCACGTTGCAAGTAGCTCAACAAGCACAAAACACGCAAGCTGCACAACAAGTTTCTCAACAAGCACAAGCTGCTCAAGTAGCTCAAGTCGCACAACAAGCACAACAAGCATAGCAAGCTGCCCAAGCTCAAGCTTTGTTGCAACAACAACAAGCAACCCAAGTTGCACAAGCAACTCAAGTCGCTCAAGCTACCTAGGCTACACAAGCAGCCCAACAAGTAGAGGCTCAAGCTCAAGCCCAATATCAAGCTCAGCAAGCGCAAGCTCAATACTAGGCACAACTGCATGCAACTCAACAACAAGCATATCAACAAGCCCTACAATAGTATCAAGCGCAATAAGAAGCAGTCCAATTAGTAGCCCAACAATAAGCTTTGTTGGAACAACAACAACAAGACCAACAACAATAGAAAGACCAACAACAAGCATTATTAGCGCAACAACAAATGCAGGCATATCAACAAACCTTGATCACATAATAGAGCTTGCAACAAACTCCCACCAACATACCCAACACTCCACCCATCACTCGAATGAATCCACCAATTCAAAACACTTTCACTCCACCCCCTGATCCGCAAAATAATGTAACGACACAAATCAAGTTGCTCTCGTAGCAAGTGCTTGATCTCTAATAAGGGAAAACAATGAAAACACCAAGCAACTTGTGTCCCTATCCTTTTGACATGAGCCTTGCAATGGTACCATTCTCAAAGGGGTTTGAAATCCCTAAGTTCAACAAATATCACAGATAGGAAACCCTAAAGATCACATAAGGGGATTCCAAGTACATTACATGGAGGTTGCATATGATGACACGTATCTGATGCGGCTATTCCCTAGAAGTTTGGCTAGTCTTGCCATGGATTGGTTTTCTCACCTTCCTTTTGGAATCAAAAAGTTCCAAGAGATTGTAGACACATTCATAAAAAACTATGCATTCAACATCAGCATGGATGTTAGTCTAGAGGAACTATCTGCGCTCAAACAAGCCAAGGGGGGAAATGTTTGCTTCCTTCTTGCAACAATGGCGATCCAAGGCCAACATGAGCAAGTGGGCCATGCTAGAGGAGCAACAAGTTTTCACCATCATTTCTAATCTAGAGAAAACCTTGGCATTCCATCTCAAGATGCAATGTATCATCATGTACAACCATTTGATCCCCAAGGCGCTCGATATCGAACAAGCCCTTATTGCACAAGGTGGTACACCCATATATCTAGAAAATCAAGACAACCAACCATCCACTAGCTATAATGAAAAACCTCGCACGTGGGCGAAAAACAAAAACGTCACTAATGATGGTGTGGTGGATGCCAAAGTCATAATCAGTACTCCAAAACAAAACACACAACACATACCAGCAACCACAAAACAACAATCGAAACAACACCCAAGCTAATGTGGTGTCACAACAACCACCCAATAATTAAGTCAACAATCTGAATAATTAAGGAGGACCACCTTCGTGAAACAAATATCCCCACAAGTGAAAGTATACAACCCTTGGGGAATTAATCAAATCTGTCATGAAGAAACTGGTAAACGAGAATCTCATCAAAATCACCACCTATGAAAACTATAAGGAGCCCCAAGTGAAACCACCATGGTACTGTTGGTGTAATTAATTATTTAATTACACTTTAGCATAAGTTTACTTAGGCATATTTTATTTCCTAGGTTAATTATAATCCTTATCTAGTTGAGTTGTATTTTTGCTCAAGACAAGATTAGGGTTGTGCATGTCTTTCTTTTCTGCATGATTGCCTTTTTGAAGGCTTTTGTATTATTTATAAAATAATTACATTCAATAATCATTAATTCTAGTTTTGCTTGCACATATTTGCTCTGAGGTTTACAAAACATCTTCATTGTTCTGGATATCTGTTGCACGTGATAGGTGATTGCATGCAGGTGATTCTTGGGGACTATGAAGTTGGATTCCTCAACTTCTACATGGTATCAAAGCTCCAGACCTGTGGTTGCTTGTTTCGTGATTTGAAGATATTCTCTCACAACATTTTTTTCTCTGCAAAGGTTTCAAGCCAAGCTGATTTTTTGTGGATCTAGGGTGGCCTATTTTTTTGGGAATTTTTGGACAAAATGGACCTCGCCATTGAGTCCGTAGCACCCAAAAACCCCTATTTTCACGTAAAATTTGTCCATTTTGGACACAGTCATCTGGAGAGGCAAAAATTTTTTTGCCCCTAGGTCGTAGACCCTAGGGCATGATCTTCGAGGTGAAATTTTTTCAAAATAAATAAATAAATAAAAAATCAGCGTTTGAGTTTTGCGCCGCTAGTTCTAAAGGGAGTGTCACCCACCCGCCACCCGACGGCCTCCCATTTGCCACCTTAGGGCCACCGCCACCCCTTGCACTGCTCCGCCACCACTCCTGTAGCCCCCATGGGCTTTTTCTTGCTTTGTCAAGGTCACATCAGCGACCTAGAGCCCGAGTCAGACCGCCAGGACCGCTAACCGTTGCATGTGACCAGGAGAAGCCAAATTGCTAGCGGTTATTGGACCCAATTTTTTTTTTAGCTCCTACAGCGGTCGGTCATATAGGCGACCGAGGGCCAGAGCTGAAGGCACTTCATTTTTGCCCTTGATTAGTGTTCCAAGTGCCTAATATAGGCCTTTATTTTGTTTTTGCATAACTTTTGCAAACAAAGGCCTTTTTTTGAAAATGAGATATCGTCGAAAAGTTGGTTCAACACTCTATCCAGTGGTGGAGGTTTGTTTTTTTATTTTGATTTTTTGATGCCTTTTTCGCCTGTCAAAGTCAGAAGTTGTTGTTTTCACTTCGGGAGGCATAACTTTTGCGTCCTAACTTCGTTTTGTGAAAACACGTAGGCATTGGAAAGCTGGTTCAGTGCTCTACACAAATCTCAGACCTATTTTTTCAGAATTTTTTACCAGGTATCTAATATTCTTATTTGATCTCAACCTTTACCTTTTCAATTATTTTCTTGGGAAGCGTGCAATCAGGCTATTTTTTTGAGATCAACAAGCATTGATTTTTGCTTTGAGAGTATATATTGTTGTCTTCTATCATGGATACACATAATATTGCACCCCTTACTCCATTCAACTATTTTGGTTGGAAAAAACAAATGCAAATTCATTTGAAACACAAAGGGTTGTATAGGGTAACCATGGGTACAAAAATTGAACCTTCAGGTGCTACTAAAAAGAGAAAGTGGTTTAATAGATGTGATGAAGCTTATGGTACCTGTCTCTTTCATCTAACCTTATTTTTCATATTGAGTCTTGCACTACACCCAATGAGATCTGGACTACTTTAGAGTCTTTGTTTGGGAAGCAAGATACTATGAGAGGGTTTCAGTTAGAGAATGAGCTTATTAGCTTAAATCCTAGGGATTTTGACAACATCCAAGATTTTTTCACCAAAATCAAGTCTCTTAGATTGTAGTTGTCATAGTGTGGTGTTCAAAAGGAAGACTCTTAGTTGATATTGTTCATTCTTTCTAAGCTTGGACCAGATTATTCAGTTTTTGTATCTACCTTTTATGCCACTAGGGATGCACTTGGTACGAGATTCACTGTGCCATCTCTTGATGAATTTGCTTCATCTCTCACTCGAGAGCAAGCTAAGTTAGCTAGCATGGGCATGGTGAAACCTTCTTCATCACAGACACTCATTGCATCTCAGGAGCCCAGAGATCAGAAGGCTTCTACAGGAAAAGGCAAGAAACATAAACAAAAGGATTCCAAACCTCATGAGTAGCAAAAGGAGTCCTCAGATTCATCCTCCTCTTCTAAGGGGAAATCATCTCAGAAGGAGAAAGGTCCATGTGCATATTGCAAGAGGGAAGGACATGCAAAACATAATTGTTACAAGAAGGACATTGATGAGCTGAAACATCTTCTTCATAAACATCAGACTAATTTTCCTTCTAGGATGTCTGCATCATCTCCTTCCTCCCATTCTTCTTCTTCTTCAGAGCAACATGATAGGGGCACAACTGGTTTACATACTTCATCAAATATGAAGGGACATGCTCTTTGTGCTTCTTCAGGTATTGGATCGGGGAGATGGCTTCTAGATTCAGGAGCATCTCATCATATGGCATCTTCACAATCTATGTTCACTTCCTTTGAGCCTTGCACTATGTCTCCCATTTTTATGGGAAACAACACTTACATGAGTGTTATGGGGAAGGGGTCTATTATTTTTGGGGACAACTCCTTTCAAGATGTCTTGTGTGTCCCTTACTTGACAAACAACCTTCTTTCCATCTATCAAATCACACATGGAGGCACTGGGAGATTTGTGGAGTTCACACTTAATTCGGTTATCATCAGAGACTTGGAGAGTAGAGCAGTTATTGCTATGAGGGTGGTGGATCACTCATCTCGGTTGTATTCCTTTATCAATTTTGGTATTGATGGTGCTTCTGTTCCTACTGCTGTTCCTCACACTTCTAGTGTGAATCATCATTCATAGGAGACATTTGGCTTCTTGAACATTGGTGTTCTCACTTCAGACCGAGTTCTTGATTCTTCTATTTCACCTCTTGTTGCAGTTGCTAATACTTCTATGACTACAGATGTGGTTTCTTCTATTTCAGTGCAGCAAGACATAGTTGATCATTCATCTTTGGAGGTTTCTATCCAGTCTTCACCTAGTTTGACTTCTTCATTTGTTGAGGTCACACTTGATTTTGTGGAGACATCTTGGGCTACACCTACTTCACCTTCAGAGATTGCATTCATTCGGCCTCTTCCCTCTCATTTCTTTCAGGAGATGCAGTTTCTTCAGTTCTTTTGGAGATACTTCATTCTAGGGGGGATCTTTGGTCTCTTCATTCCTCTCTTCTGGGGGGGTTCGTTTATGTACCTTTGTGATGGATGGTGTCCTTGGGGGGTCTTATGGAGTCCTCCATATTTCATCACTTAGTTGTTTTTTGCATTCTATTTTGGGGAGGAGTTTTATTCCTATGTGGTTTTCTCCTTTACCCTGTTTGATTTAGTTTGCATTGCATTTGTAAATGGGTACTTGATTAGGCCTTGTTTTCAGGACTCATCTTTTGCATAATAATTTGCTTCTCCCTAAGTTGTACTTATGGGGAGCTGTTGGTGTAATTAATTATTTAATTACACTTTATCATAAGTTTACTTAGGCATATTTTATTTCCTAGGTTAATTATAATCTTTATCTAGTTGAGTTATCTTTTTGCTCAAGATAAGATTAGGGTTGTGCATGTCTTTCTTTTTTGCATGATTTCCTTTTTAAAGGCTTTTGTATTATTTGTAAAACAATTACATTCAATAATCATTAATTCTAGTTTTGCTTGCACATATTTTCTCTAAGGTTTATAGAACATCTTCTTCATTGTTCTAGATATTTGTTGCACGTGATAGGTGATTGCATGCAGGTGAATCTTGGGGACTGTGAAGTTGGATTCCTCAACTTCTACATGTACAATGAAAATCACCTTTGCAATTTTCACAAAATCAAGGGGCACACAATAACCAGTTGCATGAGGTTGAAAAATCTAATCCAAGACCTCATTGATGATAAAGTCATAAATGTTGAACAACCCATGGGAAATAAAGACCTAAAAATATACACGAATCTGATGCTTGACCATAATAAGGGAAACAATGACAAGGGAAAAGGAAAATACAAAAATGTGAACCACATGTATGAACATGTTGTTGCAACACTTGATGAATGTGTCCCTGTTGTTAACATTAAGGGAGCCAAAGCTGATTGTGGAGTCACCACACGCAGCGAAAAAGTTACCATTGTTGGGCCATCACAACCTCCTAGGGCATCCACCTCAAATCTGAGATCTGTTCCCCATTGCTACAATGTCTTAGACCAACTAAAAAGAACCCCTACTCAGATCTCCATCATGGAGTTGCTGAAGATATCGCCCGCACATAGAAAAATCCTTGAGGAAGCATTGGCTTCATCCACTGTCTCTGTAGATCTTGATGTTGATCAGTTCCAAGCTATGGTCAGAAACATCACCACCCCAAATCTCCTAACATTTTTCAATCAAGACTTTCCCACCCAACCATCTCACAATCACACGCTTCACCTTGAAGTCTAAAAAAAAAGTCAAAAGGGTCTTGGTGGATGGGGGTGCAAGTTTAAACATCTGTTCTCTCAAGCTCATAAAGAATCTGGGATCCTCTGAGGACTCCATTGAAAAAGACAAGGTCATCACAATCAGAGCTTATGATGATCAAGAAAGAGTGTCTTAGGGCACTATCCAACTCCCTATTCAAGTAGCACCAACCATTATGGAAACCACACGCTAGGTTCTCGACCTTGATTTACCTTATAACATTCTCTTGGGGCATCTATGGATCCATGGGATGCAAGCTGTTGCATCAACCTTCCATCAGTGCATCAAGTTCTCATATCAAAATCAAGAGGTCATGATCTACGACAATCCTGAGCCCTTTGCTTATTGCAAGAACTTGGAAGAAAAATTCTATAAAGTCCCCCAAGTCCCAAAGAATGATGAAGGCCCCACAAATCCATATGTAGACCTAGCTACTTTAGCCTCCACATCTGAGACAAAGACACCCGTCATCCCTGATATCTCCAAAATCAAGGTCATTATCCAAGACAATGGGTGTGGGAATTACAAAATGAAGAAAAGTGATTTCGTGGTAGGAGAGTTACCTCAATATCCTAGGTCTCATGGGCAGCCCCAACCAGCTGAAATGTCATCCCAAACCTTCAGAGCAAACCCTTCTAGATTCAGGTGTTGTAGAGATCTAAGTCATGAAGTTGTAGATGAAAGAGACATATCAAGCTTACTATACCAAGATGAAAGGCCCGTGCTTGATCTTCTCATGGATGAAAGTAACAATGGATTACAAATGATGCTTGGTATGGGCTATGACAGAAACAAGAAACTTGGAAAAAATGATAATGGTATATTTTAGTACCTATCATCCAGGAAAAGCGTATAAAAAATCTTGGCCTCGGATGTACCACTCAGAAGGTAACCATACTTGGCAGAGGTGCCCCAGTTAAGACAATTAAAGCTTCCCCCTCAGTTCTGGTATCGATTATTTACCCTTTGAGGATCCCCTAACTGACTTACCCATGCTATTCGAGGATACCTCCCTTCTCATGATTAGTACCCTGTTGTTTGAATCAGACCATCAAACCCATGAAATAAACCTAGTCTATCCCCAACTCATCGATTACGACCAACGAGGACCACCAATTTTGGACACGTTCGAAAATGATGAGGCACTCTTAGAATTAATGGGATTACATGATACAATACCATATGGATATCACAAAGTTGGGTTTGATATCATACTATACACACATGCCTATTATAGGGAAACGATTGAATCCTTCAGTCACAAAAGTGAAAATATGAGAATAATCTCTAGGTCTTTGAGTGAAAACCACACTATGGCACTCTCTGACTCAAAAATAGTAAAAATAAAGGACGCATCCAATGGTGAAAACCTCTCTGAGGTGTGAGAGGATGAAGGATTCAATCTTCCTCTTAGTGCCATTCATCAAGAGAAGTCAATAATCTTAGTGGAGACGTGAAATATAGTCAACTTGGGAATAGAGGAAATGCCACACATGACATTCTATGTAGAATCCCTCTTGACAGAAGAACAAGAACTCTTGGCTACATTTCTAAGAGAAAGAAAGAAAAAATTTGCATGGACCTATGCCGACATGCCTGGGCTTGATCTAGAAGTCATGGTTCACCACCTAGCCGTATATCCTAAAGCAATGCTAGTGAGACAAAAACTAAGGAAGATGCATCCCCATATAGCATTATTGGTCAAAATGGAATTACAAAATCTCCTCGATGCAGGATTCATATGGCCGATAGATTATCTAGAGTGGGTCTCTAATCTTGTACCTATCTCAAAGCCCACTGGGGGCATTTGTATCTGCACGGATTTCAAACCTCAACAAAGCATGTCCCAAGGATGACTTCCCGCTCCCAAACATTGATATGATCATGGATATGACAATAGGACATGAGATGCTATTGCTAATGGATGAATTCTCAGGATACAACCAAATCATGCTAGCAAAATAAGACCAAAACAAAACGGCTTTCACTTGTCCATGGGGGACATATTGCTGGAATATGATGCCATTTGGGCTAAAGAATGCAGGAGAAACTTATCAAAGGGCCATGACATTAATCTTTCATGATATGATTCATAAAATTATGGAGGATTGTGTGGATGATATATTGGCTATGTCAAAGAAACGTCAAGATCATATACCGGCTCTAAGCTCTATCTCTGATAGACTAGAGAAGTACAAGGTCTGACTAAATCCAAAAAAGTGTGTCTTTGGGGTACAATCAGGTAAGCTCTTAGGGTACATTGTATCCATGAGAGGAATTGAGGTAGACCCCACCAAGGTCAAAGAAATCCTCAAAATGGAGGCACCTAGGACATTGAAATAGCTAAGAGGTCTAAAAGGAATACTTTAGTCCATCCGCCGATTCATAGCGCAACTAGCAGACAAAGCCATCCCATACTATCATCTACTCCATAAGGGGGTAGCATACAAGTGGGATGATAAATTTGATTAGGCCTTCAATAAGATCAAGGAGTACTTACTCACACCGCCAGTTCTCATGCTGCCGATTCTAGGAAAACCCTTGATCTTATACATATCAGCAACAATAGCAGCCCTTAGCACTCTCCTAGCACAACACGATGAAAATGGGAAAGAGAGAGCCATCTATTACATTAGTTGAACCATGGCAGGACATGAGCTGAACTATACACCAATTGAGAAATCTTGCTTGGCAGTTGTGTTCACAACACAAAAATTTAGGCATTACATGCTAGCACATCAAATAAAGCTCATTGCAAAGATAGACCCACTCAAGTACCTACTATCCAAAGCAACTCTCATAGGCTAGACAGCCAAATGGGTTATGATCCTGAAAGAGCATGACATTGAGTATGTGGAACTCGTGGCCATCAAAGGACAAGCAATTGCAAATCAACAGGAAAAAGCACACATATATGCAGAAAATCCACTTGTGTCAGAGTTCCCCAACGAATCAATCTTCAACCTAAGAGTAGAGGATCACTGGAAAATGTACTTTGATGGATCCTACACACAACATGGGTCAGGAGCAGGGATCTTCTTCATCACTCCACAAGGGGACTGCATACCTAAATCATACAAGTTGTCATTCCCTTGCACAAACAACATTGCAAAATTGAGGCTCTTGTCATAGGGCTAAGGATTGTAGTGCAGTGGCAAATCATGACACTTAAGGTATACAGGGACTCACAACTCATAATCAATCAGGTAAATGGTGAGTACCAAACAAAGGACGACAAGTTGACTCCATACAAAAAACTGGTGGAAAGTCTCAAGGAGTTTTTCATTGATCACATTTGAACAGCTACCAAGAGAAAATAATAGAGCATCAAATGTTATGGCTACAATTGGATCACTGCTAGATGTCCCACACAATGTCCTGAAGAAAAAAATCCTCGAAGAGAAGCTTATCATACTAGCATTCGAGGTACCAAAGTCCGAATTTGTGTGCGAAATCGTTGGTCCCAGTGATCCCTAGTATCATGATGTATACACTTACCTAAGAATACGAGTCCTCCCTGCCGACATAACCTTGAATCTTAAAAGATCCTTTGTTAAAAAATCATCCCATTTTGTCATCCTAGGAGATACACTATACCGTAGGAGCATTGAAGGAACCCTGTTATGTTTCCTAAATGCAGAGGAAGCTTTGATTGCCTTAACCGAGGTAAAAAATGACATTTGTGGTTCGCATTTGAGTGGTATGACCTTGGCTAAGAAATTGCTAAGGGTCGGGTACTATTGGCCTACCATGGAAAGGGAAGCTCATGATTATGTCAAAAGATGTTTGTAGTGTCAGCAGCATAGGGATCTCATCCATGCACTAGCTCAGGAGCTTCACTTGATTATTACATCTTGGCCCTTTTCACAATGGGGGCTCGATCTTGTTGGCAAAATCACCCCCACCTCATCCAGTGGGCATATCATCACCGCCACAGAGTACTTCACCAAGTGGGTGGAAGCTATCCCCATGACATATATCACTAGAAAGCAGATATCAAAGTTCATCCTGAACTACCTTATATACCGATACAATGTCCCTCAAGCCATTATCTTAGATAATGGGACACCTTTCAAGAATCAAGATGTCTGAGACCTTTGCCAAAAATTCAAAATCCAGCATCGCTTTTCCACTCTATACTATCCCCAAGGCAATGGCCAAGCAAAAGCTACCAATAAAACCATCCTGAAAATCCTCAAGAAAACATTCAATGATGTTGATCATGACTGGCATCTGCAGCTGAATCCTGCCCTATGGGCCTACCACACAAGCATCCGTACACTAATAGGTGCCATCCCATTCTCCCTGGTCTACAGATCAAAATCCATACTTCCCATTGAGATCGAGCTCCCATCCTTGAGAATATCACTGCAGAATCTCATCATGGATAAAGAATACTGGGTATCACAACTGAATGAGCTAGAATTACTAGATGAGCGACATATGGATGCCTTAAACCATTTGCAAGTCTACCAAAACTGACTTAAGAGAAGTTACAACAAGAAGATCAGGAGTCAGACATTTTAGGTAGGAGAGCTTGTACTGAAGGAGAATTAGAAAAATGTGCCAAATCTAGATAGCAAGGGAATGTTTGAACCCAATTGGTTGGGACCCTTCATCATCACAACAAACTACAAGTCAGGGGCATATCGGTTATCAACACTAGAAGGGGAACCTCTGCAAGAGCCCATGAATAGCTCTCATCTCAAAAAAAATTATGCCTAAACTTTCAAGGTATAAAACCAAAAATACAAAAAAATCAAAAAACATAAAAATCCAAAAAAAGAAGAAAAAGGATTAAAAAAAGTAAAAAAAAAATCGTCCTTTAGTGAAAACCATTTCGGTGGCTCTTTGGGCAAGTACCTTGGTGAAAACCTGGCAAACAGGCACCTTGTGTAAATAAGCACCTTCCATCCACTAGGATCTCCACGACTCATTTTGCATCACCCATCCATTTATCATCATCCATCACCCATCCGCATCCGCATCATAGCTTGGTCTAGTGTTCATGTCATGATCCCTCCTAGTACTACTCGGCCCATTCTCAAGGTCAGTTTGTCCTGCCTGTATCAGAGTAGTCTATTGCATCACGCTAGGGGCATGTTCCCATTGGATCAGATTCGTGTATATTCTAAAGTCTTCCCAAAAATAGAAAATCCAAAAACATCAAAAAATCAAAAAATCCAAAAACATTCAAAACATATCAAAATCCAAAAACAGGTCAAAAATTAGTCAAAAAGTCAAAATAGAGTTGTCTTGTCGAACTATGGGTCTTTGAGCTTTGAATGTAGGAAAGGTTGATCTTTGATCTTCCCCTGAGACACTTAGGTCAGTCCTTTAGGAGTCCATCATAATAAGCTAGCAATCCATTTGTTCATATATCATCAATAATCGAGTCTATGTCAGTCAAACTACGTGGTCTCTGCATGTATAATGTAGGAAAGGATAATCTTTGATCAGCCCCCAAGGCCCCTAGGATAGGTCTTTAGGTTAGTCTCTTGGTCAAAATCTCAGAAAACCACAAAAACATTAGAAAATTTGAAAACCAAAATATTTGTTAAACATCTTGAAAATACCAAAAAAAACATCCTCAAAACATTTCAAAAACATCAAAAAATCCAAATATTTAAAAAAATCCATCCATTCCCATCTCTCAATCACCCAAAATAAACCTCCACTCATAATAAATCATCATCATCCTCAACCTTTGGTGAAACAGTCAAAAACAAGTCTAGCAGGTTAGAAAGCGAAAACTTAAACGTCAAGGTTCAAGTCTAGGTCAGTAAGTAAACAAGTTGGTCAACTCTTAGTATTAATAGCCTATCATCCAATCAAATCCCAAATCATCTGATAACATCATGCCCTAGGATGAATCCTTCCTACAATGGACATCAACATCAGGCATCACTGTAGTTTAGTTTTGGCTAGCGGTATTGAAGAACATTAGCTTGTTTGTTTACTTTATCTTTGTCTTTTGACTTATCTTATTTTGCTCTCATTTCGATGACCTCTTGATGATGTCCAAACAAAAGGATTTAGAGAGAAATGAATGGATCAACAATCATTATCTTTTTATTTGTTGTGCTTGTTGGATATTCTTGTAATATAACCTTGGTCATGCATACTTTGTTTGGGTGTAGGGAGGGTGTTTTAGGTATCTCGTTGACCACATAGGAAGGCTTTCCTTTCTATGTTTTGGTCTGAGATATTTGGAATATTTGAACTGCATTTTATATGAGGTTTCGTATGTCAGGTATGAACAAGAGTAGTCCTATTTGATTGTTGAGTCAAAATCCATCACACTAGGTGTAGTGCCATCCTAGTTCATTATACCTTGATGCATTGTGCCTATGTGTATTATCAAACATAAGGTAAATAGCCATTTTAAGGTCCCAATTCTTGGTAAGAAAAATCATCATCCTCATCATCATTATCATCATCCAATAAAAGTTGACTTGTTGGATTCTCTTATTTCTTCTATCTTCTTTCTGGGCTAACATGGTACCATGACAGTTAATCAAAATCATTGCTAATGTATCCATCCTACATCCACAAACCATCAACATAATGCATATCATATCATATCATGTAGGAAACATTAATCATCTCACATGCATTGCATAATATAGATTGGTTATTATAAGCATCTCATAAACCATACATTTACATCATCATATAAACATCACATATACATCATATCATTCATTTGCATCATCATATAAGCATTTTCATACCATGTGAATCATATCATGTCAAATGCATCATCACATAGGAATCATTTTTAAAAAGCATCATCACATCATATCATGTGCATCATCATGTCATCCATAAATGCATCACCATATCATACACGAGAAAGATATTGAAAAAGTGAATATGTCATAGCATTTCACACATCTCATGATCATAACATATATCATCATCATCCATTAGGAGCATAATATAGATCTGTTAGTCTAAGCATTTTAAAACCATTTGCATATCATAACATTTGCATCATCCATACATCATCATATAAAGCACATAAGAAAGATACTAAAAAGGAAATGCATCCATCCATCCATGAGCATAATCATCACATAATCACATAAAATAATATCATACATAGCATTGCATCACATAAAATAGAATCATCGCATTGCATCACATAGAATAAAATCATATCATGTCATTGCATAATAGATATAAAGCATTGCATATAGGAAATTAAATACATCCATCCATCATGCATAAATAAAATAGACACATCATACATCGTATCAAATCATCTCATATCATATATATATCATCAAATATGCAACTGTCATGATACATAAATCAGGATCAGATGTCTATGTATCAATCAATATAGTACAATCACCCACGGGCCTATCAAAAACGAGCCCGTGGATCTCAAAAAGAGCAATTTCTGATAAAAAATGAAGCTAGCCTTGCTGACTGCTCCCCTTGCCAATCGGCCTCTCCCCATGATCCTCTAGGGGCCTGTATCCGATCTGTTGTGAATAATTTGGAACTCGAGCTACTCGAGGCATTGCCTGGTGGTAATGCACTTGATAGAACTCTCCCTCTCGTATGGCCTCTCGGCACACCCACATGGAAACTGTGCTCCTGGAGGAGGATGCAACCATACTCTCCAACTGCTATCGTCGACCCATCTCCTATGCTACCTATAGCTCGGTAGCTTGTTGCTGTTGGATGGCCTAATCTTGCTCGACTGTTAGGGCCAAGACTTGATATCTCGCCTGGTCCCTCTCAACTGTCAAAGTGGCAATCTATGCTTGCAACTGCTAGATCAATACATCTCTCTAGTCCAGCTGGGGAGGTGGCAGTGGTGGTGGCTGCTACTGGTGATCTCTCAGAGGATGCCTGTCCTTGTCTCTTTGCTGCCTGTCATCATCCCTCTGCTGGTGACCATGCCCCTTATCTCCTGACCCCCTCTGAACATGATGCTGGTGCGGTTGATATGGAGGTGGTCCACCTCCTCCTCTTCCACTACCACCATCTCCATCTCTATCTCCATCCCCATCTCCTTTGCCTCCTCACCCCCCGCCTTGCTGATCGACCTTTGGGTCTCCTCCGTAGTAATAGTGCATTGGGAATTGTCAATCTCACAGGAAGACGAAACCAATATCGGTATGCCTGGGTCATCCCTGGATTTGTTGTGTTGGCATATGGCTTCTAGTGTTGTCATTGATGGCAATTGAAGTCATTATTTTTGTCCAAAAATCATAATTTGGTCATATTGGCAGATAAAGTAGAGAACAAAGTATTACCGACAAGCAGCAGGAAGAATAGGGTATCTAGTTACTACGTCAATATGTTTACTTCACTAGATCATATTTTTGAGTTGTGGATCCTTGGGATAGGTTTTTAAGCATCTATGATATCTTATTATTGAGTTTTGTGACATTGCATTAATTGGTGTATGAGTTAGGAGATTCAATAGGATAATTTTCTATTTATTTGCTCATTGTGGCTGACTTAATGAATGTGGCGTGTTGTGGATGTATAAGGAGTAATTATTTAAATGTTTTTATGTTTAATAATTTTATTTTGGGTCCAATCTATGTCATGGCCGACTTGTATAGGTGTGCATAATTTTTTTTTAATGATTTGAGCCGTCACATGGAGAATATTTTGTACTTTATTGAAGCCAACTTATAGTGACTTAATTTCTAGATGCGGATATATATAAGTCATCTGTTATATCATTTTGGGTGTGAGTAGTAAGTGCAGAAGTGTGTTGTGATCATTTGATGATTATGCACAGTTTCACTTGTGCATTAAGGTTTTTATAGTGCAAGTTTGTGCAGAGCAGAATAGAATTGTTGTATTAGTCAAAAGGACAAAAGATTGACTATAGAGCTTAATCAGAACTGTAATCAAGCATTGTAGATGCTACTCTATCAGTTGACTCTTTTGGATCTAATACAAATCATTGTAAGGCAGTGAGCATATCTAATTTTAGCAGTGAGCTCTAGGCAATGTGCCTGAATGCAAGTGCATTCTCATTTTGTAATCTTTCTTTTGGGTATACTCATATTATATTGTGGATTGGCCATCCACCGTGGTTTTTCCCCTAATAGGGTTTCCACATAAAAATCCTGGTGTTATGGTGTTGTGATCATGTTCTCTCTATTCATGCATATTTATTTTGTTGAATGCTTAAGTGAGTTAAAGATCAGAATAATAAAATTAAATTTTTACACAACACTGATTCACCCCCCTCTCAGTGTTGCGTGTTTCCAACAATTGGTATCAGAGCTAGTTCCTTAGAAGAAGTCTAACAACTTGGGGAGATCTTGGAAGGTATTTTTCAATGGATACAAGCAGTCTTCAACAACAGCTCATGGTGGCTTTGGATGATCTTGACCAGTCAAAATCTGAGAACTGGGTGTTGCAAGAAAATCTTGAGCAGAGAAATTCATTCAATCACTAAAAGACAAAATCAATGAATCAAGGGAGAAAATAAAGGAATTGTGTGATCAACTTAAGCAGAAGAACAAAATCATGGAAGATGAACAACTCAGTCATGCCCTGAAAGAGAAAACAGAAGAATGTGAATTTTTTTCTAGAGAGAATGTTGCCTTGAAGCGTGAGATGGAATCTATCATGATGAAAATGACCAAGGAGATTGAGGATAGAAAGAAGAATGAAGAAAAGCTTGCACAATCTTTGAAAGAAAAATCTAAACAATGCAGTCGATTGGATAGTGAACTGGAGGAATCTAAAAACAATGAAGAAGTGCTTGAAAAATGGCTTGATGATCTTAGAAATGAACTTTATATTGTGAATGAGTACAAGGAGAGATTCAAAGCAAGCTCAACCAAACTTGATGAGTTGATTAAAGGATAGAGGACTGATGGTGATAGGTGAGGGCTTGGATTTGAAGAAGGAGAAAGTTTTGGATCTGGACAAAAGAAATCTGGACAAAGGAGATTCAGGCAAGGAAACCAAATGAATGGAGCTAGAAGGAATCTGGTAAGACAACCTAATGCTCAAAGATTTAATGGCTACTATTTTGCTTGCAACAAATTTGGTCATATGGCTTCTCAGTGTAGGAGCAGGATGAACACAAGTGGACAATCATTCTCAAGTCAGTGCTTTAATTGCTATAAGAATGGTCATAAGTCAAGTGAATGTAGAGTTGTGATGAATAACTTTCATAGAGATGTCATATGCTATGCATGCAATAGAATTAGGCATATTGCTAACCAATGCAATCAAGAAAAATTTAGTGGAATAGTTGGATTGGACAAAGAAGTGTTGTGTGCTACAACTGCAACAAATTTGGTCACACTGCTAGTTTCTGTTGGAACATAATAGGTCCAACAAAATAGAACATGCAATAAGATGTTAAGGGAAAAGGTATAGTCACTACTAATGTGATCAGAAGGAAAATGTAGAATAAATGGATGAAGAAGAATCCCTCTGTTGAAGGAAATGCGCTTGGACCGGAAGCAACTTCTGGTAATTCCTTTGAGAATTAGTTTTAGGCCTTTGGTCTAGGGGGAGTTGTAAAGAAATTTTTTTAATCCCCCTGTTGGTGATTGGTACTAGAATCTAGATGAGTCCAGTAAGTGCATTGATAATTTTCAGACGTTGTTCAATGAATTGGAGGCACTACTGAAGAATTTTGGAGATCCATAGGAGAATCATCTATCTTTGTATATGAGAGACAAGAAACCAGATGAATTAGGGTAAAGGAATTTATTGTGACAAAAAGGAGTTAGGTGTGAATGATAAAAGAACACTTTCATCCCTCATTTGTCACTTTGCATTTTGGAGGAAAGCAGTTTGGAGATCTCTGGAGTGAACATCGTCGAATTGTGGAGAGATTCAAGCATAAGAAGAATTTGCAATCAAATTTCGTTGCGACCTCAAAAGGTATTTATCAAAAAGCTTGTGAATTTGTGAGATTGCAATCATGTCCACTCCACTGGTAGTCGAAGTAAAGGATAGGCCATGTCCAAAATTTAAATGGCATCCTTATAAGTCTATAGAGACTGAGCCCTTAAGTGCATTTTCATCTGTGTCGTACAAAGTATTGCACATTGAGGATATTAGGGCTTAGATACATGCAAATATTGAAGAATTAGGAAGCTCTCATTTAATGAATATGTATTCTCATCATATAATTCAAGAAGATCTTATGGTAAAGCCATAATTTAAAACCCTAGAGGAAAAGAAGTTCATGCAATTTGCAAAATTTCCAATATTTGAAGAAAATTAATGGGTCCAATATGTGTTGATCCATGTTCATGACAAATTCATGTGGTTGGATGTGCCATTTAAAATCACGAAAGAGGCTATATATGTAGTCACAGGTTTGAATTCCACTGGTAGACTTCCAGTCTTGAAGTTTGTAAAGAATGATAAGGTCACTGAGGCAACAGGTGCACAATGGGACAAAAGGGAAATGACAATAGAAGATATTTCCGAAGTGAACATAAAATTTGCATCAATGGTTATTGGTTATAAGATCTATCACTCAAGCCTAGAAAATTATGTATCCGTTATGACTATCTATGTAGCTTATGAGATGGTGAAACAAAATGCAGACTATGATTTGTGTGAATTGCTCAGAAGTCAATTAATGGAGAATCTGGGGAAAATCAAGAAAGATAAGAAGAATACATTCAAATGTGGTAATTTGCTGCTATGTCTATTTTTCTACTTCTTGGATGAGGTTTCAGGAGTTGGAAAAGTTCGTTGGCAGATTGATGAGCCGGTAGCTATTCAGATAAGGAACATGTTGTTTGGAATTGGTGATCATTAGAATCAGAATACTACCCTATTGGGGGTACTTTAAAAACTTCCAGAATATGATGCTTGTTAGGGAAATAATTCCTACCTCAATTGTGGAACAATACAAATACACTATTTGCTTCATGGTGGACATTGATCAATGCCATATGGAAGTTGTTAATACCAGAACAATTTGGATCATGCCTATGGGATATGAAGTAGAGGAGAAGATTTTGAAAATTTATGCAGAACACTTACTGAGTTCACCTCGTATGTGGAGAAAAGTTTGCAAGTTCATTCAAAACTAAAAAAGCCGATGATAGCCAAAAGAGTAAGAAAATAAGTAGAAGTATTTGCAGAAAAAAATGGGCATACCTGTGGAGAAATTGAAAGAAGAGAGAAGGAAGAGAGATGAGACTAAAGCAACAAAAGCGAAAAAAAAGAAAGAATCTAATAGTCCAGGAACATCTTCTCCCCACACTAGATATACCAAGAGTTCCCCTACAGCCCAGCCTGCTCAAGCCAAGGCTTCCAGAAAAAGAAAGAAGAATAAAAGCACAAGAGCATATAAAGCTATTTCTGAAGATGAAGAGGTGGAGACTAAATCATAAGAAGTCATGAAATAAATAAAGGCTACTAGAACTCAGGTTGTCAAGCTAAACAAGAGAAAATCTTCTAGTAAAGAAAAAGAAGCAAAGAAAAGGGAAAAAGTTGACAAACTTGGTATGTCAGTTGAGGAAGTTGTGAATGCAGTTGTAAAAGATGGTAATCTCAAACCACTCTGTGATTGGTATGAAACCTTTGATGAATCCGATCAGAGAACTCTTGAAGAAGCTACAATAAAGCATATGAATATTTTCAACAAATTTCTTGTTGAAATCATGTTTGGTTTGCCTGAGAGTTTGTATAATGTTTTGGAGTCTAGAAGGTTAAGTGCCAAAACAAAAGAAGAGAATATGAGGAAAAGAATTCTTGTTGATTTATGTCTGGAGATGTCAATTGATGAGATGGATTCACTCCTTGAAAAGGTCAAAAAGGAATTTAAGAGCAAGACAAGAGTGAATATACTCATGATTGGTGAGATTGATGTTGTTGCTGGTGAAACAAGGAAAATATTGGAAGAGTTTCTATCAAGGGATAAGATAAATGTTGAAGAGGTGTATACTGAAAATGATCTAGAAAATGAGGAAGTGAATGTTGATGCTGAGAACTTTCAGATTCCCCCTAAAGTGGAAAACACAGAGACACCTATAGAAACTGAAGTTCCTAAGGTGGTGTTGGCTAAAGAGAAGGAGGTGCATACTAAAGAGGTTGAAGTGCCTAAAGGAAATCTAGAAATAGTCTTTATAGAACCCAAGGTTGAAGAAGAAAAAGTTTAAGAAATCAGAGTAGAGGCAAGAGACATTTTCGAGGCAGTGAAGAGATCTTTGATGGAGCAACATGAAGAATTAGATCCTAAATTGGATGAAAGCTCAATCAATCTATCCACTTTGTCCCCAATTCATATGATGAAGGTAGCATCAATTGCTCAAGCCAAATCCAGTGAGAAGATTCTAAAGTATCACATAGAAGATAGTGAATTGCTAAGCCTTACATCAGGAGTTTTGCAAAAACTAATGCCTACTCATGTCATGGATGCATCTGGTTCCTCTTCCAATGAGCTAAAAAAGTTGATAAATTCTGTAAGTTCTTACTTTGAATCTTTTGAGAAATCAGCCTTGATTAAGGTGCAGAAGGAGTTTAAGGAAAAGAGATTTGGTAGTTTGAGAAAACTGATTGCAAAAGACAAAAATCTATTAGCCACCTGCATGAAAAATGTTCAAGATACTTTTTCTGGAGGAAAAGTGTACAAGTCATGTTTGGTTTTGTCTAAATTCATTGAAGTGAATGAAAAACAAGTGAAGGATATTGAAAAGCAGTTGGTCACTATTTCTGATGCTTTTGATCCATTAGCTAGTAATGTTGATGAGCAAGAAGGTCTGGTAATGTCTTTGCTTGACAAGATAAGGAGTTTAAAGCATGAAAATGAGGATTGTTGGGAGAGTATGCGAACTCAGAGGATTAATCAGTCTGAAGATTGAGTTAATGTCAAATGCAATAAAAGAGGCCAAAGATGCTATGGCCGCTTGTGACCTAGTAAATCTTGAAGTTGTAGAAACCCTGTCTTATATACTTTGTGGTCACATAACCATTTTTGAAAGTTTCAAAAGAGTTTGGGACACAAACTTAAGTGTGTTGAAGAATGACTTTGCAGATGTCTTCAAATTTCTGTAAGTCACAAGTTATGTTTGTACAGTTTTGAAATTTTGTGTTTTGGAGTTCCCAATTTTGTCATTGATGTCAAAAGGGGAGAGAGTGCAGTGAAAAATGCCTTGAAATTCTAAGGGGGAGCAATATTTTGAAAAGATGCAATGTTAGATGTTGTGTTTTGAAATTTTGAATTTTGGCAGTGTACCTACTAGTCTCGACACTTAAGTCATTTTTCACTAAGTGTTGCCATCAATGCCAAAGGGGGAGATTGTTGGCATATGGCTTATAGTGTTGTCATTAATGACAACTAAAGTCATTATTTTTTTCCACAGATCAGAATTTGGTCATACCAACAAATAAATTAGAGAATAGAGTATTACCGACAAGAAGCAAGAAGAATAGGGTATCTGGTTACTACCTCGATTTGTTTACTTCACCAGATCATCTTTTTGAGTTGTGGATCCTTGGGATAGTTTTTTAAGCATCTATGATATCTTATTATTGAGTTTTGTGATGTTGCATTAATCGGTGTACGAGTTAGGAGATCCGACAGGATATTTTTCTATTTATTTGCTCATTATGGCCGACTTAACGAATGTGGTGTGTTGTGGATGTATAAGGAGTAATTATTTAAATGTTTTTATGTTTAAGTATTTTATTTTGGGTCCAAGCTATGTTATGGCTGACTTGTATGGGTGCACATCAAAAATTGTTAATGATTTGAGCCATCACATGGAGAATATTTTGTACTTTATTGAAGCTGACTTATAGTGACTTAATTTCTAGGTGCAGATATATAGAAGTCATCTGTTATATCATTTTGGGTGTGAGTAGTAAGTGCAGAAGTGTGTTGCGACCATCTGAAGGGAGATTAGACGATTATGCACATTTTCACTTATGCATTACGATTTTTACAGTGCAAGTTTGTGTAGAGCAGAACAAAATTGTTGTATCAGTCAAAAGGATAGAAGATTGACTATAGAGCTTAATCAGAATTGTAATCAAGCATTTTAGATGCTACTTTATCAGTTCACTCTTTTGAATCTAATCCAAATCATTCTAAGACAGTGAGCCTATCTAATTTGAGCAGTGAGCTCTAGGTAGTGTGCCTGAATGCAAGTGCATTCTCATTTTGTAATCTTTCTTTTAGGTATACTTATATTATATTGTGGATTGGCCATCCACCATGGTTTTTCCCCTAATAGGGTTTCCACGTAGAAATCCTAGTGTTATGGTGTTGTGATTGTGTTCTCTCTATTCATGCATATTTCTTCTGTTAAATGCTTAAGTGAGTTAATGATTAGAATAATAAAATTAAATTTGTACACAACACTGATTCACCCCCCTCTTAGTGTTGCTTGTTTCCAACATGTTGTCCCTTGATCATATGGCCATGGCCTAGCCACTAGCTGTCTAAATGAGTCTCTACCTGATCTGGAGGGATTGTATGATCCCATGTGGTCTCCCTCGTAGTCCGTGCAAATATCGCCATGTACTAGTCATCGAGTTTGTCTTGTGCATCTCTGAACTATCTGACAACTCAATTCGGTAGATAACACTCTATCATAGTGTGCTTCCTGCCCTGCATAAGTTAGTCCTGCTTAGCAAAAAAGAGTTGTTGTACATCGTCATACTAGGTGGGCATGTTGAGCCAAGGAATCCAAGTAAAAATGGTCATCTCATCGATGATCCTCTGCTAATGATGAAAGTCGGCTGCCACTGTATGTGAAAAACTCAGTCCACCCTTGTATCTCCAGATGACTAGGTCATCTGGCTCCATGTCGACCAGTGTGACTCATGGGCGGAGCACTGCATTGTGCTTCCAAGCCTAGATGTGCAATAATGTAACTCCTGCCCCAATAGCCCTACTGTCACAATATGCAAACTCATGTAAGTCATGGTAGAGGGAGGCCAACATCATTGGCCCCCATGCAAAGCACTCTCTCCATCAAAGTATCTGCTCCCAGGCAATGCCCCATCCTCGACTTAAGTATTGGCCACACCAATTTGGTGCCATAAGTCCTGAGATGATCGCAGCTACAATCAATTTGAAAGTCTACAATAAAGTCTTGTACCACTCTAACTTGATCTTTCTATCAGAAAAAAATGATCTCATCCAAGCCCATGACATCATAATAGGTGTTTGTCCCTACGTCCACATCATAGATGACCTACTCTCTATGGATCGACAAACAAAGAATACACCACACATCCTCTAGGGTCACTGTCACCTTGTCTGTAGGGAAGTGAAACAAGGATGTCTCACTATGGCATCTCTTCGTCAGTGCTGTCATCATCCCTAAGTGTGTCCTGATGGCTGGGGCATACGCAATGTACTAGAGCCCAATCACTCCCAAGTGCTCTTGGAGTAGCTTGTGCAAAGGGGGATTCTGAGTCAATATGCTTAGAATTGAGAACCTGTGCTCTCGTGAGTGGATGGGCTCCATGTCCTCCTACATCAGAAAAGTCACCGCGTCAAGTTTCGTAAAAAATTGGAATCCTGTTTAGCGTTTTTGTGACTGAAACAACAAATGCATCGATGTCTGAAAATTCTAAACTGCACCGTTGGAGACCAATAAGTCCCAAACTTTGCTGCGGCGGTGTAGTTTGATCACACATCAGTTTGGCCCCTAAATCTAAATTCCTAACTACGATATTGCGATGCAATTCGCATATGCGACAAACTTTAAACACTAAACCCTAAACTCTAAATTGGACCGTCGCGGTGCCAGACTCAATAGCAACACACTTTAAGGTTGCACAACACCAATTTAGCACTTCTAGAGGTGCCAAACTGTGCCACTTGACTTGTTTGACCTTTGGACCCTAATAAATGCACACAAAAGATGAAAAAATGAGTCAAGTAAGGGTCACATACTGCTGCTCCTATGCCTGGTAGCTGCTGGTACACTTGCACTCGCTTTGAAATGTGTCGTGGAAGCATGCGTTGTGCCATTTCGATCAGTGCTTAGAGCTCAAAATGCAAGAAATATCTAAAGGCTAGGTGTGCAAATGAATTGGAACTAGCCCCTCGAGGCCTATTTAAGCTTGAAAGTTAGGGTTTTTTCACCTTGTTTAGTTGTCCAACTAGGGTTTTGGACCCCCGATCCCATTTTCGCCCAACTAAGGGTTGTTTTGCATTTTTGCACATTTTTGGCATCCTGGACCCTTTCTGGACTTGTCGGGCACCTTGTCCTCTTTTTTTGTGAGATCACCCATAAATCAAAATTTTCATCCAATCTCTTGAGTGGGTAGTATACCAGCATAATCCTTCACTGCGGCAGCAGTGGGGAATCTAAAAAAATGATTTTTTTTTTTAATTTTGATCTTAGCAAGGCTATTCTTTGAACCAATGCAGCGGGTACATTGCTTCAAAGAGGGGCAAAATGTAGACACAAAAAATATACCAATTGATCCTATACACTTGATCCTGATTTTACTAACACCACTTTATCCTGAATCATCCCCTTTGCTAGTCATTTAATTCAATAATATGTATTTGATTAAATTCATCACATTTCATCTCTTAATTAAATAAATCAATTTATTTAATTAAGTCATCATCTCCTATTAATTAAATAAATCAATTTTATTTAATCATATAGTCCCTCTATAATCAAATAATTCATTTTATTTAATTAAATCTCTAAAGTCATTCTATTAAATTAAATAAATTAATCTTTATTTGATTTGATATAACATCATCCCTCTTTAATTAAATAAATCAAAATCTTTATTTAATTAAGTCTAAATCATTTTCCTCTCATTTTAATTTAAATTAATCCAAAAGTCCAAGTCAAAATGGTCAAATCAACTAATCTCCCTCTTAATTAATCAAATCTTGATTAATCTTAATCTTAATCCATCAAATCCTCTAGATTTTGCAACTTGCTCAAGTAAATATTTTTAATCGATTTATTAAATCTCTATTTACTTTCAAAAAGGCATCAAAAAGGGAATATTCTCCAAGTTTAAAAAATCCCTCCAAAAGGGTTTGTACATCCAACAAGGCATTTAAGTTTCCTACATGTCCTTTGCCTTGAGCCAAGTGGCATTAACTTCATTTTCTTCTCCCTCCAACTTGTCATTTCATCCATTTTGAAATTCTACCTAATTGCATTTAATTGCACAATGACCAAAATGTGCTCCACCTTTGTCCACTCACATGTTGACGAGTGGCTTTATGCTATTGGTTGATATTTTATCCCACATTTATCCTTTTTGACTCATCCTCCATCTCTCTCATCTATAAATAAAAGGCTCTCATTTGGATTTTGGATCCACAACTTCATGCAAAGACATTATCTTGAGATTTTGAATTTGCTCATCCATTGATCATCCATTTTCACATTCTCATAGCTAGGTTATGCAGGAATTTCACCAAGGAAGCATCAAATCTTTATCAAATCATCATTTAAGCTTACAAGGGATTGGGAAAGGGCCATTTTCCACATCAAAATGACACCAATTCCCCCATGGGATTGAGAGTTTGTTTGCATTAAATAGGATTTGAAAGTTTTTATTTGTGTTCTTCATTCTATTTCTTGTTTCGTGCATTTCAAATGAATTCCATGGGGAATAATGTTTCTAACTAGGATCACCATTCACAAATAAAGGAAATGTGTGGCTATGCTTGAGGATTACTAAGTAGACTCGCTTAATATTCTACAACTATCTATTGTCTTTCCAAATGAATGTGTAGAGTCGAGCTTTCCTATGCATTTCAAAAGGTATAGTCTTTGTGGTGATTGATTAAATCGTTGTCTTATTCTTAGTTATTGCATATTTGGTTAAATCTATAGACTTGGTTTCCCAATGGATAAAGGCACCATTCTATAATTGGATTTTTCTCTTATCAACCTCAACACACTCCAAACACATCAATTCAAAAAAAATTAAAGTTCTAGTTTTGTGTGTGTTTTATTGCCATATTTAAATGAATAGAGAAACACAAGGGCATACCATACACTTATTCTCAGATACTCTTATGGTTGATAATTTTTTATTTAAGTGATCATCCTTGTTTGTTCAAACTAGCACATAGGTATATTGCAGTCCACCTATATTGGGATACATTGTGCAGTGGGTATAGTTTGATATAAGGTATTGTTTAAGTGTTCCAATCACCAATTAAGTGTTGGAAAAACAAGGACAGACAACTGGGGGGGGGGTGAATTAGTTGTTGTAGAAATTTAAAATTTTCAAACTTTACTTAACTTAGTTTCAGATCTGATGAAAAAGAAATTAACCAAAAACAATTAACACATCAGAGAGACAAAACACCAAGATTTTTTACGTGGAAACCCTATTAGGGGAAAAACCACGGTGGATGTTAGTCCACAATATTATATGCTGTTAAAAGTATAATGAGAAATAATGGGAATGCACATGCATTTAGGCACACTTCCTATAGCTCACTACTCAAATACAAAAGAGGACTCACTGTCCAAAAAGGGATTAAAACCATCCAAATTGTGAACTGAGAAAATAGCTTCTACACAAGCCTAATTATAGTTCCAGTTAAGCACAGAAAAACCTTCTTCACTCTTCACTCAAACTTCTTCACACTTCGCTTAGTCTTCTTCACACTCTTCTCTACAATTGAATGATATTCACACATACACATATGGGAGCACACTGAGAACACTTTACACTAATGAAACAATCACTCTTATATATCCGCAACAAGAGATTACATCAACAACTTAGCCAACCAAAAAAATAAAACATGTTTACAATGTTAGCCCAAATTTACAATTAAATTTTCAATACAAATCCACCAAGGTCGGCCACAACATAGTGGAGACCCAAATTAACAACTCCAACATGAAAAGACTTCAATTAATTTCACCTCAAAGATCCACCACACATTACACCCATCATGTCGGCCAAGAACATGAGAAACTAAACATATAGAGAAAAATATTTGACCACGAGCACACTGATCAATGTGGATGTACCACAAAGATAGAGCATGATCTAGAAACATCCAAGAACACCAAGAAATAATAGAGAAACATCCGCAACAACTAGAATTACCAGAATCACACAACCTTCACTTAGGAACACTAACAAAGACCACATAAATACTGTCAGACCACAACATAATTAGATCTTCGCACAAACCTCTAAAAATTCTGGTAGATGATCTAGATACACTAAAAAAAAAACCCTTTAGTCCACAATAGCTAATCTTCAACGTACAGAACAAGATGCCTTTATGACCTACACAGTTCCACTGGGAACCTGGAACACTTTCTTTTACAATTTTCTCAATATCCTCAAGACATATACAACCTTCAATACACCAATTGCTAATAGTGATGACATCAATGACAACCACATATCAGCAACACATCCACAACATCCAACAATTTCCCCCTTTGGCATTGATGGAAACACATGATGTGAAAAATACCATCAACCCAACACACTTGCTTCACCTTAGATTCTGACTCTTCTTCTCAACTGCTCTTCTCCCACAAGGCTCTTTTCCTCAATTTTTTTTTCACATTGCACTTCTCCCCCTTTGACATCAATGGAAAAAGTAACCATGACCTTTCCATATGCATGCTTTGAACCACATATCTGCACATCTATCTACTCCCCCTGAGTAGTAGCCATGAAAACATCAATCTAGATTAGAATATAGCGATGAAGCTCATGGATTGATGCAAGTAAATGCATCTTTTAGTTCTTATCAGGAGGGGTAATCACCCCTAGCATTCCTCTGAGATACTCAAAAGTATCCTTTAGCAACAACTTAGTACAAATGTCTGCAATTTGTTCTTTGGTAGGCACATACTCCAATCTGACTTCTTTCTCATTCACTTTCTCCCTTAATAAGTGAAACTTGATTGATATATGTTTAGTCTTAGAGTGTAGCACTAGATTCCTTGAAATATTTATTGCACTTGAATTGTCACAGTATATGGAAATAGGCTCTTCATATATCACCTTGATATCTTTCAACATTCATTTCATCCATATCACTTGAGTACAACTATTTGTAGTAGCAATATATTTTGCTTCAACAATAGATAGAGAAATGGAATTATGCTTTTTCCTCAACTAGGACACCAGCTTCTTCCCTAGGAAGAAAGCACCACCACTAGTACTTTTCCTGTCATCTACATCTCTAGCCCAATCTACATCAATATATGCACTCAGAGTGAGATCATCATCCTTTGGATACCAAATTCCAAGGTCAACTATTCCTTTCATATATTTGAAGATTCTCTTAACAATAGTCACATGTGATTCTTTTGGATCAACTTGAAATCTAGCAACCATACATACAACATTCATAATATTTGGTCTAGTTTGGGTTAAATAGAGAAATCCACCGATCATTGAACTGTATCTAGTTTGATTCACCTTAGGAGAATCATCATTCTCTGTTAATTTACATCCGATCACCATGGGAGTACCAACAGGCTTTGATTCTTCCATCCCAAATTTCTTCAGTAGCTCTCTCACATATTTGGACTGAGATATGAAAATTCCCTTGTCTAACTGTGTAACTTGCAATCCCATAAAGAACTTCATCTCTCCAGTCATACTCATCTCAAATTCACCCTTCATCTCATCAGAAAACTTCTTACATAGATTGTCATCTCCTCCAAAAATAATGTCATCAACAAAAACTTCTATAATTAACTCTTTATCATGATCCAATTTGAAATATAAGTTGCTATCAGTAGTACCTTTAGTGAATCCAAGCTTCAGTAAGTATTTTTCCAATCTAGCATACTAGGCTCTAGGGGCTTGCTTAAGTCCATATAGAGCTTTCTTCAAGCGGCAAACCATATCTTCCTTGTCAGTCAGCTGAAATCCATCTGGCTGTTCAATATATACTTCTTCCAATTCTCCATTCAGAAATGTTGACTTCACATCCATTTGATAGACTTTATAGTTCTTATATGTAGCATAAGCAAGAAATAATCTAATAGCTTCAATTCAGGCAACAAGGGCAAAAGTTTCTTCAAAATCAACACCTTCCATTTGAGAATACCATTTACATACCAATCTTGCTTTATTCTGGACTTCACCTTGTTCATTTAGCTTGTTTTGAAACACCCATTTAGTACCAATCACATTTTTGTCTTTAGGTCTAGGAACTAGTGTCCACATGTCATTCTTTCCAATCTGTGTCAGCTCTTCCCTCATAGCTTCCATCCAGTGTTCATCTTGGCAGGCCTCAGCGACATCTTTAGGTTCAATCTTGGAAATCAGACAATACTCTTCTGCAATCTTTCTTCTAGTTTGCATGCCTTTACTCTTATCTCCTATAATTTGATTTTTAGAATGATTTAGCTTTACATACCTTGGACTTTTGGGACTTTCACAAGCTTCTGGTTCTTCTGATCTTTCTTCTACACTTGCACTTGTCTGTGCTTCTTGACTTACTTGATTTACCAGAACAAATTGAGGTTGTTTTACCATAACAAATGGAATAATCTGAAGTTGGTTCTGTGTCTGAGAATTCTTCCCTTAGATTGTATTGTCTTCATCTGAATCATAACCATAATATTTGGATGATTTGGCAGAGTCCTCATTAACTCTGACATTTGTACTCTCAACCATTTTTCTTAGTCTTATGTTATAGCATCGGTAAGTCTTGCTTTTAGTAGAGTACCCTAAAAAGATTCCTTCATCACTTCTTGCATCAAACTTGCCTATATCATCATCTCCCTTGATATAACATTTTCTTCCAAAGATCTTAAAATATTTAACAGTAGGCTTATAACCAAACCATAGCTCAAAAGGGATCCTACCAGAATTACCATTAACATTTACCCGGTTTAAAGTATACACAACAGTGCTTATAGCTTCACTCCAATAGATTTGGGGCACATTTCCTTCGATCATCATTGTTCTAGCAGCATCCAAAATTGTTCTATTCTTTCTCTCTACAACTCCATTATGTTGAGGGGTTCGTGGAGCATATAACTGTCTTTTGATTCCATGTTCTTCACAAAAAGTGTTGAACTCACCACCTCTATCAGATCTTAGACATTTGATTTTCAGACCTTTCTCATTCTCTACCATAGCCTTGAAACTTTTTAATTTTTCCAGTGCATCACGTTTTCCCTTAAGAAAGAAACCCATATCATTCTAAAGTAATAATCAATAAGCAACAATAAGTACTTTTCTCCATGAATACTTCTGACTCTGGAGGGACCACAGAGATCAGTATGTAGCAGCTCCAACAAATCATTTAAACAAAATTATTTTCTCTGAAAGGAGACTCTAGCTTGTTTACCCATTTGACACTCCTTACAAATTGTGTTAGTAGGCTTCACTAACCTAGGTAGATCTCTTACTGCTTGAGTGGAACTTACCTTGACAATGTTATCAAAATTTACATGACACAACCTCCTACGCCACAACCAACTTTCATCTACTTGAGCAAGTAAACAACTATCACTAGTAGTATTCGGGTGAAAAATATTACCTTCTCTCTTTCTACCTATAGCAATCATATTGCTAGAACTTCCATGTATCCTGCATCTTCCATCTTTGAATTGTAGATCATAGCCTTTTTCCACCATCTATCTAACACTCAAAAGATTGTGCTTCAGGCCTTCAACATAAAGAACATCATTAGTGTTATGCTTACCACCAAAAAAAATAGAACCTCTGCCACAAATCACACTACCATTGTTGTCTCCAAATCTTACAACAACACCATCATACTTCTCTAGACTTACAAATTTGTTCTTATCACCAGTCATATGATGTGAGCATCCATTGTCAATAACCCACTCATCCTTTTCTTCAATTCGGGCTGCAAGAGCTTTCTCATCTTTAGCAGATTCAGTAGCCACATGACTATTTTCAATGGTAGCAATGAAAACCCATTCATCTTCATTTCCATTGTCTTTATCAGACTCATCATCAGTCACTCCTTCTTCAACAAAGTAACATTTATTTTGGAATCTAGACTTGCTAGGCTTAGATCTAGGAACTCTTTCAGGACATCTTGATGCAAAATGACCTATTTTATTGCAAGAAAAACATTTAATAGGAAACACTCCTTCATACTTACCTTTTCCTCTACCTTCTTTCTTTACAATTAGTGCTTCCAATTCTTCTACCTCTCATTCTTTATCTTCAAGCTGTTTCAGTTCTTTGTCATACTTGGATATCTTTTTGGAACATTCTCTCAGACCATATCTTTGCTTGTTACTTCTAGATATAGTAGCCTTGAATGTAGATTCAGTCTTTGGAGTAGATTTACCAAATTCACTTAATTCAAAAGCAACAAGCTTACCAACCAGCATGTCTCTTATCATCTTTGTTACTAATCTGAGCTCTTTAATGGCATGAGCCTTCACTTTTTAGGAGGGGGAAAGGATCTGAGTATGTCAGCCACAATTTCATCCTCATCCAGAGAACCACTGACACATCTAATACCCATCACTATTTCATTTACTCTTTGCATAAAAGAAGTGATATTTTCATCTTCACCCATCTTCAAATTCTCATACTTGCCTTTCAAACTTTTTAGCTTAGCCATCTTCACCTATGCATCTCCTTCATACAAAGTTTCTAGCTTCATCCAAATCTCATGAGCTGTCTATAGAACTATCACATTTTCCATCTCTGAATCTATCAGAGTACTCACCAAAGCTTCAATAGCCCTAATATTATTTTTTAGCTTCTTTGATCTCATCAACAGTGGAGGGACCATTATCAGGAATAACATATGGATCTTTTGTAATCTTCTAGAAAGCTTCACCAATACACCTTAGGTGACATTCCATCTTGACTTTCCATAGTGAGTAGTTAGTTCCATCAAATCTAGGACTATCCTTCTTGTATGTTGCCATCTCAAATCACCTCAAGCTTTTAGAATTCTTTAGAGGAACCTTCTCTGATACCAATTGTTGGAAAAACAAGGACAAACAACTGAGAGGGGGGTGAATCAGTTGTCACAAAAATTTAAACTTTTCAAACTTTACTTAACTTAGTCTCATATTTGATGAAAAATCAATTAACCAAAAATAATTAACACATCAGAGAGACAGAGAACACCAAGATTTTTTACATGGAAACCTTGTTAGGGGAAAAACCACGGTGGATGTTAGTCCACAATATTATACCCTGTTAAAAGTATAATGAGAAATAATGGGAATGCACATGCATTCAGGCACACTGCCTAGAGCTCACTGCTCAAATACAAAAGAAGACTTACTGTCCAAAAAGGGATTAAAACCATCCAAATTGTGAATTAATAAAATAGCTTCTACACAAGCTTGATTATAGTTCCAATTAAGCACAAAAAAATCTTCTTCACTCTTTGCTCGAACTTCTTCACACTTTGCTCAGTCTTCTTCACACTCTTCTTTGCAATCAAATGATATTCACACATACACACATGGGAGCACACTGAGCACACTTTACATCGATGAAACAATCACTCTTATATATCTGCAACAAGAGATTGCATCAACAACTTAGTTGGCCAAAAAAATAAAACATGTTTACAATGTCGACCCAAATTTACAATTAAATTTTCAATGCGAATCCACCAAGGTCGGCCACAACATAGTGGAGACCCAAATTAACAACTCAAACATGAAAAGACTTTAATTAATTTCACCTCAAAGATCCACCACACGTTACACCCATCATGTCATCCAAGAACATGGGAAAATGAACATATAGAGAAAAGTCTTCGACCACAAGCACACCGATCAATGTGGACGTACCAAAAAGATAGATCATGATCTAGAAGCATCCAAGAACACCAAGAAACAATAGAGAAACATCCGCAACTAAAATTACCAGAATCACACAAACTTCACTCAGGAACACTGACAAAGACCACATAAATACTATCAGACCACAACATGACCAAATGTTCATGTGGACCTTTGAAACTTCTGGTATATGATCTAGATACACTAAAAAATAAACCCTTTAGTCCACAACAACTGATCTTCAACGTACAAAACAAGACGCCTTCATGCTCTACACAGTTCCACTAGGAACCTAGAACACTTTCTTTTACAATTTTCTCAATATCCTTGACATATACAACCTTCAATACACCAAATTCTAATAGTGTTGACATCAATGACAACCACATATCAACAACACATCCACAACATCCAACATTAAGTACTTTAGGGAGTACCCCCTTGGTCTTGTAGAGCCATACGTGAAGGAGATCTTATCTATATCAATCATTGGTCCTTATTTTCCCAACCTAAAGATAGGATTGTGGTAATTTTCCAAGTTTGACATCCTTGGCACCTAGAATATTATTGAACTTTAGGGATTTGGGATCAATAGCTCAGATCACCAACACATTCATTCCAATAAGACACTTCATGTTTAGAAAATAAAAGACAATGTATCCATAACAAGGATCATTTTCAACTTTGACACTCATAAGGAGTTTATAAAAATTGTGATGAGTTGCTCATATCTACTCATGTTCTTTTGAAGCAACACAATAGTTATAATATGAAATGAAAAAAAAGAGACTAGCGAGAAGGGCTTGGAGTAATTAGGGATGATCAAAATCAATTCTTCCTTGATAGATTTCTCAATTCCTACAAATGCTTTAGTTGGTTCATTAGTTGGAGTGATTGTATCTCCCTTATTTTTGATGTTGGAAATTTACTTAGTCTTCTTGGTGAAGTTTGTCATAAATCTCCTTAAGAAATTGATTTACCCAAAGAAGGATTGAATTAACAATTTTGGTCTTGGAAATTGATTACCTTGACCCTTCTGATCAATTATGATTTTTTCCTTTGATATAATGTGTCTCAAAAGTTTACCTTCTTCCATGTTAAACACACACTTTTTTGGGTTCAAGGAGATCACATATTCAATGCACCTTTGGAATATCTACTACGAGTTATTGTAGTTATCTCTTCTATATTTAGAATAGGATATTAGATCATTTTGAAAGGCAACCATTATCTCATTTATTAGACCTACAAATACAACATTCATGACTCTTTAAAATGTTGACCCTACATTCGTGAGTCCAAACAATATTTTGAAGTAGACATACATTCCCCAAGGAGTTGTAAAAATTATCTTGTGTTGTTCAAATTTGTTGACCAAAACTTTATTATACCTTAAGAATCCATCTATCATAGACATAAACTCAGAACTAGTCAACTTTTGTAATAGTTTTCCCATACTAGGAAGAGGACAATTGTCTTTAAGGGATTTTACATTCAAATTATTATAATCAATACATAGCCTTAGTTATCCATTCTTCTTCCTAACTAGAACAAGGCTTTAAACCCATTCTAATTACCTAATTGGTTTAATAATACTCCCTTATTTTAGTTTTATCAACTCCTTTTTCATTTTGGGGGTGAGGGTAGGACTAATAGGTCTATGTTTTTTTATGAAATAGCTTGGCATCTAGCTAAAGTGAAATTGTGTTTTGAAATAAGTCTTCCATGTATGCCTTTATATTGTGATATGATGAAGCAAAACACCTTTTTAATATATTTAATAATGCTACGAGAATCCTCTTCTATGTTAGTTCTAATCTTTTATTGATGTAAACCATTTAGGATTAGCCACTATACTTGGGCTTACACCTTCTACATTGTTTTCATCAATTGGATAACCTCTATTCTTATAGTTGGTCTACACTATCAAACATTATTTCTAGCTCAACTAGCTCTTTGTGGATCTTGTTGGTTTTCAACTATACTACCTCATTTCCTAGTAGCATCTCCTTTCCATCATCAATCTCTACTATATATTCCAAGTCCATTACCTAGCTATCAAACTCTTCCATGCAATTTAAGAACCTATATATATGTAGTTATCATTGAATATATGCCAACTATGAACATTGTGAAGTACACTAGGTCTTGTTAAGACCTCGATACTAAATTTGTACTAGAATAACATTGAAAAAATCAGATCTTGACACTTCAAAAACTATAGCATCATGAATATCATTCTTTGATCATCAACCCATTCAATACAAAATACACCAAACAATTATATTATATCCCAAACAGCACTCCTATACCTTTTTAAAGTCTCATCCTTTGATATATACATGTTTTTATCTATAGGTAATAATATTTGATCTCTTAGGAATTTTGTGTATTTGATCCAATGTTTATGTGCAATAGTCAAACCAAACATTAATGCCTCATATTCTACAATATTATTTGTGCACTTGAATATCAACTTGAAAGCATATTTGAATGTTTCAACATTAGGTGAAACAAGGACAACTCCAACCCTTGAACCTTATCTAAAACATGCACCATCAAATAACATGGTTCATATATCATTAGTAATTTCACTAGGGTTGGAAACAAAGAGAGGTTCTAAAACTTCAATGTTCTCTTCATCATAGTACCCAATGAAGTGATCAAATTTATGCCTATATAGTGTACATTGTTAGATGTATTGTATTGATCTTCAACTATATCCAAAACCTTATTCTTCTTATGCAGTTTGACAATATTACCATGCAAAAAAATAGTGGCGTAGGATAGGTCCATTTGTATACTACCACCCATTTAAGAAACCGATTTTTTAGATAACAACATGCCTCACTTATTTGGGTAGTTGATTTCTTGGGGTATGTGGCCAAATTAAATTCTACATTGTTGATGATGCTAACAACATTAACCTCATGAGGATCCATCATAAAGAATTTTCCACAGGACTTAGATACCTTCAACCCTAAATTGTTTGTGATTATGAGAGGTGTGAAATTAATTGAAGTACCAAAATATAGCATGTAATTATGGAAAATCCATCCATTGATTAGCATTATGGTATAAAAGGGATCAACATTTTCTTGACTAGGGGATAAAGAATTTCCTAAATACACCTCAATATTTTCCTCTTTATTTTTATGAACAATTTTAGAATTAGGGATTGTAGTAGATTGACCATTTTCTTTTATATTAGAAAAAATAGGACAAAACCTTATCCTTATGCTCAGGGATTCTACACAATTCACTAACTAATACAATGATTGTAATTTGACTTAGCACTTACACCATGCATATAGGGATATAAATAGGTAAAGGTGTACCTTGTGGGATTGTTAAATCAATAGATTAAGGAATTAAATACATCAGAAATCCACAAGATACAATTTTGTTACCTTTTACATCTTTCTTTTTCCCATTACTTATAAATCCATCAAACAACTAAGAAGGATTGTGTTGTTGCTTCACAATAAGATTATTCCCCTTTGAATTATCATTCACACCTATAAGTGATACATCCTTGTTATCTTTAAGAATGCACTTCCTCTTGTTAGATGGTTGTTGTAATGGATCTTTTCCCTTTTCAATGGTTCCCTCTTTAGGAGTTTCAATCTTGATATTATTCCCTATAAAATGCATTTCTTTCTCTGAACTTAGTTCCTTTACCCTTGTTATTGCAACATTGATTAGATATCTTTTAGGGGGACATTTTTTCTTCTTAATCGTTAACCATGTTGTGTATGGTTGAATGCACATTCAAAAAGAATCATCTTGTATTTATTTGAAGGTATTCTCGCTTGGTAATTTCACCTCATCATTTCTCTTGGGTGTTCAGAGTCATGAAGTGGTAAGTCATATTACCTTGATATAACATATTGATCATTCTGAAATATATAATCAACACCATGATTAGAATAATCATCTCCCTAATCACTAAACTAATATTCAGATGTATCTAATTGATCAATATCTTCATCATAATCTATATTTTCATCTTCATAAGGATTTTTTTCATTTGTCTTATCAATTGGGGCAGCCTAAAACTTGTAGGGTCATGAGGAAGTTAGTAAACCTCACACCACATAGGAGACTCTTGTAAATGTACATGATCTCTTTTGAGATGATCAAGAGTTACCTTGATATATTATTTTAAATCCCTTTGACCATGTAGATTCTTCCTTTCATGTTGTTGTTGTCTCTTAGACCAATCACAAATATAAGGCTTGTTGTGTAAACACTAACCTCATTTAAATGAGTTGCAACATTAGGAGGTGGTAACCTCTTTTTATTTCTTACAACCTTGTTTGATAGGTCCTTTGAAAAACCCATCATCTTGTCCATTTTTATTAGCAATTAGAGGTTTATCTAGGGCTTTGATCTTAGATTGAGCCAGTTTGACATCCATCCTCTTATTGTGTTTACTAGAATCTCTCATGTTACTGTCTATATTGATGGAAATGAAATATACTTCTTTGAGAGTTTATGCATTCTTATCCTCAAGAGAATATCCATTTTTGGCATTAAAGGAACCACAATACAATACAAGACAAAGAATAATTAGATCTTAATTTTGGTGGAACCTTTCTCATTGGCATAATGAATCTATTGTTAAAATTAACCACTATCTCATTCACTCCATTTTTATCGTCACGAGTTCATAAATAACAAACTTATGGTCAATTATCATCATTTATGTTTTGAAAACCCTCGTGAAATGCTCCAATATGTGAATATTATTGTTTGGGAGGCTTATATTCCATTCCTTTTCACTTTCCTTTAGGGATTGCAAAAATCGCTTCAACATCATGTCTTCAACTTTAAATTCATACTCATCAATTACATAAATGAAGTACCTAAGATGTTCCTCACATGTGATTACATTATTACCTTGAAATATAGGGATTTTTCCTCTAATTTCATTTGGAATAGGATTAGAGTAACTAGGTATGCCAAATAAATCCAACTATTTATATCTACCAATCCTAAGAAGCTGTCTAATTGGAGGAAACACTTGAGCCATTCTCCTAGGGTTTACTCTTGTGTTTTTCCTCATGTTTATGTGGTTATTTCCTTGTAGTCCTATTTGTTGGTTAGGAATGTTTTTATGTTGAATATTAGGGGCATTTTGAGGGTTCACTTGTTATTTTGTTGTTGAATACTTTAGACATGTTGGTTTTATTTTAACAACTGAGCATTTTGTGCATGTTGAGTCTGTTGTAGAGATATTTGAGCCTCAATTTATCTTTTTCTTTCTATGAGATAATCTATGAGATCAATTTTTTTAATCCACTTCTCATTCCCCTTTCTCATTTTCAGATTGTAGGCCTCCAACATCAATGAAATGAGACTCTAACTCCATTTCATTCCTTTGTGATGTACTTGGATAAGTAGTATGTAATCAAGAAATATTCTCCTCCATATTCTCATATCTATAACCATAATAATACCTTTGTGCATTAGCTCTACTTTGTCTACCAATGATTCTCTTATACCCAAGTCTGTGTTTTTCTAGTATCTCTCTTCATATTATCCATAGAATTATAATATGTATAGTGATATCTTATATTAATTAAAACATCACCTCTATCAAAGGTACCAAATATTTATGTATCATGAAACTCTTGAGTATGAGACTTACTAGTGTCCCTACCTTTCCAAGTGGTATTTGTTCTTCTTGGACAATTTTAAGCTTCTTCAAGTCTCCGTTCATGCTCAGGCTACCTTCTTTTCTCCATTTTTCAAATTATTTAAGTTTGGTTTTAATTTTTAAATTGAATTCGTAACAAAGTTTCCACTCTTCTTCTAGAAGAGACCTCTAATTTTCTTATAGTAGTAGTACTAGATGAATCTAGGTTAAAAAGTATATAATTTGACTATAAAATTAGAGCTCTAATTTCTCCTCCTTGGAGATTGCACCAAATGTTAGGTCCCAAAATTGTAGATACCTATTCCTAGAGATATTCTCCACCTTCAAGGCCAAGATTTTGTCTTCAAGAAGGTAAATATAGGCTCATCCAAAAATATAGCATGGTTAAAGGCTAACTATGAGAGTGAGAGATCTCTCCTATGCTTTGAGATCAACTTAAACTCAAGAGGTGTTCCTATAGGTCACCTAAAAAAAATATTATATTAGTTCAAAATGAATGATCAATGTATCAAACAACAACTTGTATTCTTGACCCCTAAAGTTATCACCAAGTTGTAGTAGACCTTTTTATAGCTGATTTATACCTTGTGTAATGTATCTTAAAATGATAAAAAAATTATGGTTCATAAAGATAATATCTTTCAATACATTTAACATACATAAAGGTATAATAATGTTGGACACGATTCTCAAAATGTTTAACAATTCAATTTCTTAATAATAATCCTTGGTTATATTGTTGAATCATGAAAATGTATATTTCCTACTTCTATTTTTATAAATACTAGTAAAATATTTTCTTTTTCTATAAGTGTGGAAGGGTGAAGTCTTCATTGATTGGTTCCTTAACCATTAGAGGCAAAAATTATAAGGAACAATGTAATTCCCACATGTTCCTTATCTTGAGATGTTTATATTCAACATTGTATTTTTGTATTTTGAGATACTAGATGACTTTTTGATGATCATATTTTCATGCTCATATAATGTATGTAATGTTTTACCCTATTGGGTGTGTATACATTGCTTTGATTATTATATATTGAGTATGCTTGATGTGTGCTCTAAGGATCTAGGTACATGGTTATTTCTCCACCTAATATTGTAGGTTTGACTTATTCCCCAACCATGGTTATTTTAGAGATATCACATTGGGCCTTGTTCATTTGTTGTTTTTTATCATACTTGAATCAAGTACAAGGTATATTTTGTGTGATCCTATACAAACCCAAATCCAAATTGAAGGCAATTTCAGAGTTCGTTCATGTTGTGGGTTACCCGTAATTGTTTGTTTTAATTTAATAGTTTAATTCCCATTTGTACATAAATGTGTTTGATAATTGTTTGCACGTAAATGTGTATGATGAATTAATTATTAAGTTAATTGTTCTAGGAAATTCTATTTTAATTGATTGTAATTAGTAATTTTATCTTTACAAAAAATCATTGGTATATGAAAGTATTTAATAGATTTAATTAGTTTATTTTAAAATTACCAAAGGAAATATCTTGAGCATTTTAAATTAGCATAAAATGTATTTTGAATAAAAATGGAATTAAATTGTAAATAAAAGAAAATAAAAAATAAAAAATTTGGAAAAGGGCATAAAGGAAAAGAAACTTAATTATTTTTGGGCATTCTTGCATTTTGGGAAAAATGGCTCTCAAACACTCTCCTTCGACAATTTAAAAATTGGTGAATTGAGATTGTTTTTGGATTGGATGAGCTTTGAGATTACATACGATTATTGAGATTGTAAATACCTAAAATTTTCCATACTTGACCATATTAGACTTTAAGTTATCATATCCAATTAAATAAATATTTAGCAATTTATTTAATCCATCATTTACCTTTATGTTTGTCATTACCCCTATTCAATACGAATCCTTCCTTCACGAAAAATCAACCTCTCTTGTTGAAGGAAAGAGTTTTCCCTGGGAATGGGATTGTCAATCAGTCATGGCATAGGAGACTCAAGCAAGAGGAACTCCTCAAGTACGAGAGGAGTGAGAACTCACACATCAATGAGAAGAGTAGAACCTACTAGCCAATACAAAGGGGGTTGCAAATAAAGAAGTGTAGGATATGATTATTCTTCTTAACCCTTAATTAAGCTTAACCCTCCATATTTAATTAAATAAATTTATATTTATTTGATTAAGTCCAACCTTATCCGCCAAATACTCCAACTAAATCAATTAATTTATACCTAATTAATTAATTGATTTAGGCTAATTAACCTTCATTACCATTTTCCCCAATATTTAATTCCACCTCACACTCAATCCTTGTCCATGTAATCTTAGTCATCAAATCCATATACATGGATCAAGATCTAAAATTGGCATCAGTTAAAAAATTTCCTAACTTACCTACCCTACCTATTTCTCACACATGTGTGATCATATTTCTAACACATGTGAAGCCACCTTACCTCCTATACATGTCATAAAGTAGTCACCCTACCTCTCTCACTTGTCACATTCATGAACCTTCCTATGTGTGTGCTCACACATGTGTGAGAAAACTTAGCTCTTACACTTGTGACACATGGAATTCTCAAGCCTCCACCTTGTGACACTTATCACAAGGCTAAGCCCTTAATCCATTCTCGTATGTTCATTCAATCCGAGCCATTGATTAGGCATTGCATCTTGAACCTCCATTTTCACCATCAGGAATCTATAAATGAAGGATTTTTCTCTCATTTTAATAATCTTCTATCATCATATGCTCATGTTATCATTTTATTCTATTAATCCTAATCTCAATATCATTTTTTTGGTCTAATAAGAAACTAAATTCCACCATCCATCACATCTCAAAAGGAGAAAATAAAGTGGAGAATTGGGTGTACTTTAGTTTGGCTCAATCCAAGGAGCAAGGTCATTTGAGGTAAAAGGTTTATTTTATGCTTAATCTTTGTCTTATTTTCTCATATACTTTTATTTTTCTCAATTTGGCACATTCAATGGTCTAACTCTATCATTTTTGTGAGTTTTTTTTATGTTTTTCATGCTCCAAGTTCTGGAATAGCACTTACATATTGCGCTTTAGTGCTTCCTTCTATGGAACAATGCTTTCGTGATTACTTTAGCACTTTCAATTTATGGATCAATACTTCTATGGGAAGGTATAAAATCTACTTTTAAATTTTTAGTTTTTAATTTTAAAATAGTGCTTTCATAGATTAACACTGATGAGCCCAAAATATGCTCATAATTTGGATATCATGGTGTACTTTTAATACCTTTACTTCTGTTGATTATGGTTGTTTAACTCTCTTGAAACCTTTTATTGGGGGATATCATGTAGCAATACACTTTCATGTTCCTGTAGCTTATCATGTTGACATGTCTACATTTATTACCGTGTTTGACTTCCCAAATGACTGGTATAACACATGTAGTTTTTGAATGATGAAATAGATTTAAATATGTGATTAATGAATGGATATTGTGTATGTGCCATGTGCCTTTCCTTTCGCATCTGTTACCTTGTGTTTCGCAGGTTGTTGAAGAAAGTATGATTGAGTCAAGTGCAGCCAATCTCAGCCTTGCAGTAAAGTCCATTTCCTGCACGACTTCGAGGAAGCTCTGGCGAAGACTCTTTGACTAAAATTTTTGGGAAGGATTTTAAATGACATTTAATTTGGAAAGAGTGGAGTGCGAGATTCTCTCTAGATCAGGTTGAACGAATAAACTCATTTATGAAGTTTGTTCCTTGATTTTGGGATACATTTTATATCCATGTCTTTCTCTGTTAGGGTTAGTTAGTTAGTTGTTCTCCTAATTTTAAAATAAGTGTTCCTCCTGTGCAGGTGAACAAGAAGGAGATATGTAGATAGATAGAGAAGCAGATTATGTAAGAGTTAGAGTTATAATATGAATCAGAGTTTTTGCTAGTTTTCTAAAGCAGAACAATCAATGTAAATGATTTCGTGTTATGAATAAAAGTTGATGGAGTTCTGAGCACAATCTTCTATGTAAATTAGTTGATGCTTGCTAAGGGGGCCCACTTAGTAAGTATCTGTAGGAGCGTAGTTGTTTATCCTTTGTTAACTCAAATCAGATTTCATTTTAGAAGTTTCAGCACAAGCTCAGTCTTATACTGTTCCTACAGCATCGAGAATCCATCCTTGTTTTTGTTCCTACAGCATAAGGCCAGTTTATAGTTTGTCTCTCAATTGTAGCTATTACGATTTCTGCTTTGGTTAGATTATGATTGAGTTAAGAAAACTTTGCATTACCTTCCTATAGCGTAGGTAGAATTTCTTTCCAAGTATTTATTTTTCAATAGGTTGTGACTAAAACCGGTTCTTAGTGCACATATAGTGCCGCTCCATTTAAAGTTTACGTTCCCTAGTTTGACAAGTAAATGAATGACTATGAAGAGGTATTAGTCACCTACTGTAATGTCCAATTCCCAGGATAGGTTTTTCCATGATTTTCATATCTTTTTGTGGGCACGACCATTTTTGGTGCCGTTGCCGGGGATGGTGTCAATCTAAGAACCTGCTGCAGTCATTGTTCGCAGTAGTTTTTCAAGTATTTTCAAAATCTTTTAAAATACCATCTATTTTCATTGCATGCATAGAAGGAGAGACGCTTAGGGAAGATTTCTCCCCAACCTGCCATTCATTGCTAAGAAAACTGAACCAACTTATAGCTTATTTGAGGATGAAGGAGACTTAGATATTGACCCATTTTCTGAAGGTCTTTATGCTAACTGCTATTCAGCCCATTTGATGAAGAACCTGAAGAAAATCCATTTGCTCCTATACTTGGTCAGGTGAACATGGCACGTAATCCACCGAATCGACCTCCTATTTTTGAATTCCCCATTATTCCTCAACAAAACAATGACAACCTTAAGAATATTCCTTCTTCATTACTTCCCAAGTTCTATGGCTTAGTTACATAAGACCCAGAGACCTTCTTGTTTGAGTTTGATATCCTCTGTTGTAGTTATGACTACACTTCAGATGCTCACAAACTGAAATTGTTTCCTACTACCTTGAAGGAGGGAGCTCTCAGATGGTTCATGAGTTTGGGAAGGGGTGTTGTCGATAGTTGGGCAGCCATGCAAAAAAAATTTCTTGAGAAATACAAGGAATATTGTAAGAGTGGCAGTAAAGGTGATGATATATTCTGAATTCAACAGAAGGAAGATGAAAGTCTGGAGGATTATATATGAAGATTCTTGTTTTCTTTAAAAAATAATTCAGACCATACTCTTAATGAGGAATCTTAGAAATTGCTTTTTCTAAGGGGAATCAATGATACTTGTATAGATGCCTTGGACATAATGGGAGGCGGTGATATCACTCAAACATCTTGGGATGATCTCATGAAGATATGTCTCAATTACTCCTGAGCAAATGTGAAGAAGGGTAGAGGTCATCAAGCTACAATGGGAAAGTATTCTTCCAGTGGAGTTTCTCGGATGGAGATCACAAATTTGATGTCTGATTTCAAGCAGGACATCATAACTACATGGCTACACAGTTGGATACCATGCAAGCTCGCAAGAAACATGAGGAGGCTGAGACAATCCTGGCTGAGTTCTGTCCACATTGTAGACAGAAGAAATGTGACTATAGATGCAAGTTGGTGGCCAATATGGAGGCTAAACAGTTACTTACTGATTTTAAGATGATAGAAGGTGATGATGACCAAGTCTTCTTTATTGCACAAAGGAGACCATGGGATCCAAGAAAAGGTATGCCTCAAGATCCTTTGACTTTTGATAATCCTTACTCTAATTATAATAACCAATGGCAACCTATGTATGGCCCATCTCCACCTTGGAATGCTCCTCAACCATACTGGCCTAACTATCAGAGCCCTCAATGGCAACCCCCTCAAGGAGGTTGGAAGCACCCACAAGGACAATGGAATCCACCTCCAAGTAACTGGCAGCAGAACCCTCAATGGAGAGGTTCTTAGCAATGGCAGAACCAACCCCTGGATTCCTACAGTCTTAGCAACCACAACCTCCAGCCCTTATGCCTCCTCCTACAGTACCAACAGCGAATATTGGCCCTCCAAAACAAATGCCTATGCCTGCTCAACCATTGCAAAATCCTAATAATAAGCAGCAACAACAACCTATGTATTCTACATAAGTCAACCAATATCTAGCTTATGCCCTGAATATCAATGATATCTATCTTAGGTCTGGAACCACTCTCCCTACTCCACAGCTACATGTAATAACAGAGATTCCAGACTCTGGTGTTGAACAACCCACTGATCATGCAGAAGATATACCTGTATCAGCTACTGCCTCTAAGGAACCTATCCTGCAGCCTCAGGCTACACCACCTTTTCCTCAAAGATTGCAAATTACTACACCTAAGACCATTGAAGAGCCCACCTTTGATATTTTGGAGTAGCTAAAGAATGTACAAGTCCAAATTCCTCTTTTTCAAGCTATTAAAGATGTTCCAGTTTATGGAAAAGCCATTAAAGAGGCTTTTTTAAAGAAACAAGGAAGAAAGAAAAATGATCCCCAAACTATCCATGTCCTAGGAAAATTAGCCGATATTATGTTGGGGAAGGTTGTCATTCCAAAATATACTAATCTTGGAAGTCCTGTAGTAAAAATAAATATCAATGGTCAAGTAGTAAGAAATGTTTTGGTTGACCTTGGTGCAGCCATTAATGTGATGACCAAGCACACTATGGAGTGTTTGAATATTCCAAACATTCGGTCTACACCGATTGTCTTGCAGCTTGCTGATAGTTCCACGGTTACACTTGATGGAGTGATAGAAGATGTCATTGTCACCCTTGAATCTTGGGAATACCCTGCTAATTTCACCATATTGTCCACTAAGGAAACCTTAGGAGGATATCCTATTATCCTAGGCAGACCTTGGTTAGCTACAACTGATGCCCTTATAGGATGTCATTCAGGAGACATGGCAATTTTTGATGGTCAGTCAAGGAAGAAATTGGCTTTATACCCACCTGCACAACCTCTGCCAGATTTGTCTCAACCAGTTTGGCCAGATCTAGGAGAGGAATCTGAAGAAGTCAATTCATTAGCTCAGTTAATAATGCTATGAACTAATCCATTTTCCCAGCTTCAGAGTGAAGATAACTTGCTTCTACACATTTTGCATTTTAGTTTTGGTTTGAATAGCCCATCTGTTTTGGACAGCCGTTCTCAACAATGTTTCCTGCAGCAACTGGATCTTGAGAGCCATCATGATTTGATATTATGTGATATATAGGCACCACCTTTATCAACAACCTCAATAAATGATCTCACCAAACAAATAGAAGTATCTTCAGGCCGCTGTCTGCATATTAATAATAAGTTGTCTCCGTCTCAACAAACTGCCCTAGCCACAATGCTGCAAGCCAACAAAAGAGCTTTTGCATGGGACTATGGGGATAGGAGGGGTTTAGACCCAAAAATCTGTACACATCGCATATATATTGATAGTGACTTCAAACCTATCAGGCAGCCTCAAAGAAGAATTAATCTAGCTTTGAGAGAAATTGTTAAAGAAGAATTGCAGAAAATGTTAACAGCTGGCTTTATCTACCCAATCTACGATAGTCAGTGGGTTTTCGCATTGGTCATTGTTCCTAAGAAAGGAGGAAAATGAAGGGTATATGTAGATTACAGAGAGCTCAACTTGGCAACAAAGAAAGATTACTTTCCTCTTCCATTCATTGATCAAGTTCTAGATAATTTAGCTAGGAAAAAGTACTTCTTATTCTTAGATGGCTTCAGTGGGTACAATCAAATCAAGATTGCTTCTGAGGATCAAGAAAATACTACTTTTACATGCCCTTGGGGAAAATTTTCCTATTCAGTTTTGCCTTTTGGTCTCTGTAATGCTCTTGCAACTTTCCAGAGGGCAGTCATAAGTATCTTCTCAGACATCTCATATGATTGCATGGAAATATACATGGATGACTTTATTGTTTATGGTACGACATTTGAGGAAGCTCAAGCCAACTTAGAGAAAGTACTACAGAGATGTGAAGATCACAACCTATCATTGAATAGTCAAAAGTGCTTCATGATGATGCGGGAGGGAATAGTACTTGGTCACTATATTTCTACTGCAGGAATTCAGGTTGATCCTGCTAAGATTAAAGTTATTTCTAAGCTACCCTCTCCTACCAAGCAAAAATAGGTACAAAGCTTTCTAGGCTATGCTAGATACTACAGAAGATTCATCAAGGACTTCAGCCAAACAACAAGCCCTTTATACAGTCTGCTGAAGAAAGATGCAAATTTTTCCTGGACAGAGGAATGTGAAAAAGCATTCCTTGACTTAAAAGTCACCCTTACATAGGCACCTGTTCTGAAAGGACCTGATTGGTCACTTCCATTTCATATTCATACTGATGCATCGGATTATGTCATTGGTGCAGTGTTAGGGCAGAAGGATGGTTCAATAGAACATGCATTCTATTACATAAGCAAAATCTGCAAGGGGCTGAATTAAACTACACTATTATAGAAAAAGAAATGTTGGCAATCATTTACACCCTCAATAAATTCAGGCATTATATCATCGATTATCAAATATTTGTTCATACTAATCATGCCACAATCTGGTATCTCATGAACAAAGCCACAATATCCGGGAGACTGACAAGATGGTTATTGCTGATGCAAGAATTTGACATTACAATTGTGGACAAGCCAGGTAAAGCCAATGTGGTTGTCGATTTCCTTTCTAGACTTCAAAGGAAAGATGAATCTGCAATTATTGAAGACTCCTTTCCTGATGAGCACCTGTTTGCAATCAAGGTTATTCACCCATGGTATGCTGATATAGCAAATTATCTGGCCACAGGAAGAACTCCTCAATTCTCCCCTAAGGAAAAGAGATTATTGATAGAGAAAAGCTTTAACTTTTCTTGGATTGCAGATTGCATGTTTTATACAGGGCCAGATCAAGTTATGAGATGTGTACCAGAGGAGGACACTCATGATATACTGCATGCCAACCATGATGAGCCGTGTGGTGGACATTTTGCTGCTAAAAGGATAGCGATGAAAATTTTAAATACTGGTTACTATTGGCCAAATTTGCATAGAGATGCAGCAAAATATACTAGGAGGTGTGACAGATGCCAAAGGATGGGAAGACCAACTCGATCTGATGAGATGCCTCTATTTCCACAAGTTGTAGTTGCACCCTTCGACAAATGGGGACTGGATTTTGTAGGACCAATTGATCCACCTTCCAATGGTAAGTCCTACATCCTTGTATGCACAGATTATGTCACAAAATGGGTAGAGGCTAAGCCTATGAAACATGCTAGGGACAATAAAGTGGCTGAATTCCTCTATGAAGAAATATTTATTAGGTTTGGTGTCCCTAAGGAAATAGTGACAGATCAAGGAGCACAATTTACTTCTACACTTATCACAGCTTTAGTCAATGAATATAATATATGGCACAAGAAATCAACTCCTTATCACCCCCAGGCCAATGGCTAGGTTGAAGTCACAAATAGGGACCTAGAGGCCATTTTGACTAAAACTGTAGATTTGCATAGAAAGGACTAGGCCACAAGGTTACCAGAAGCTATATGGGCATACTGTACTACCTGGAAGACTGCTACATGATATACACCTTTTGAAATGGTGTATGGTAAAACAACTATGATTCTAATAGAGTTTGAACATAAGACTCTAAGAACAGCATTAGAGATGGACATGGATTTAACAAATGCACAAAAGGATAGAATCATGCAGCTCAATGCTCTGGATGAGCTCCAAAAGAATTCCCTACAACACACTGAGATGATACAAAACCAAAGAATAAGGTGGCATGATAAATACATTAAGGAGAAGAAATTCAAAGTAGGAGATTAGGCTCTGCTTTATGACTCACGATATAAGGACAGTCCAGGAAAATTACAAACCAGATGGTTGGGCCCATATGAAATTGAGAATGTATTTGTTAATGGTTTAGTGCAACTTGTTACAATTGATCCTGTTAGATTCAAGTTGTTAGTTAATGGACACCGCCTCCGGTTATACCATAAACCAGTTTCAAAAGAAGAATTCATGTAGCAGTTCATTCAAGATTCTGCCACTAATTCTCCTATAGCTGAAGGCTTAAGCCTTTCTCCTATAGCTTCTTCGTGATTTTGTAATGCATGTTCATAATAAAGGTTTCCTTTTTAAGGGAACCCCTTTTTCTTCGTTTCCACTTGTCACCACATTTCACTTCTTTATCTTCCGTACCATCCATCCATTCCATTCATTCATCTCATCTGTCCACGTCACCCATCCACCTCATTCATCCACACCACCCCTAATTATCATCTCATTCCCAACTGTCATCTCATGCCAAAGCCGTCAACTTTCTCAACACGTACAAGCATTTAATGAAAAGTACGCAATATCTTTTGATTATCGCATTTTTGATTTATTTCATTTTATTCATTTACTGCACTGTCTATATCAGTCATTATTACTCGATTTCTGCCTATTCCTTGGTACATGAGGACACATGTCATACTCTAAGTAGGGGGCGGGATAATCCACTTTTTAAACTTGTCCTTTCGCTGTTGTCACAACTGCTCAGATAATCTTTCTTTATTATTTTTCTGGTACTTTCCAAATATGATCGCATATCTTTTTCATTGCATGTTTTTCATTGAAAATCACATTCAAAAACTACTTGTTTAAAAAGTTCATTTTTGGAAAAGAAGAGAAAAGTGACGGCGGAATAGAAAAGAACCATAGTAGAACAGAGGAAATTTTCATAAAAGAGTTGAGTTCAGCTAAGGAAAAATTGTGAACATGGGTGGTTAGCTGGTAAGACATGAGCCTATAGCTCATGAGTTATTAATGCAAAATCCTCAAATAGCCCAGGAATTCAGCCTCTATGGTTGGTTGAATTACTTTTTGAGTTTAGATGCTTTTAACGAGGAGGCTGCAGGAAAATTTTTGAAAACCCTTTCTGAAGGGGAGGCTACTGTATGGGGTCTAACAGTTGTTGTAACTGAAGAAAGAATTTGCTGAGGTAACCGGTTCCTAGCCATTGGAGAAATTTTTTCTTTAGATGCTGCCTCTGCAAGGGAAAAATTTTCAGTACCCACTGATGGACCTTTGGAGGTCTCAAAGCAGGGATGCAAGCGAGTGTCGTTGCCTCCTCCATACCTAGAATACACTACTTTCATAATCAGGTATTTAACTTGTGAAGGCCATTTCTCCTACCTGCATTCTTACCACTTCAAATTGCTAAGTCATATGAGGCATGGGTTAGCTATTAATGTTTTGAACTTTTTGTTAAAATTTCTGGAATAATGTGCCCACGAAACTCAACAAGGGAAAGATAATTCTATTGCTCACCATGGCCTCATAAAATTGTTGATTGCAAGCTCTTTGAGAGATGTATCACCTCTTTCCTAGCAAGAATTTGTTGCTCAGAAGAGCCTGCAATGTCTAGAACCCCCTAGAGCACTTACCCCAGAGCCTCAGAAAAAGAAAGAGGAAATAGTGTCCACCAGTAGGAGAATAGGGAAAACATCATCTGCTCCTGTAGCACCTGGTCCTACAGCTCTCACACCAGAGTCCTCTACCATGGTGCAAAATAGGGTTGCCAGTAGGAGGGAGAGAGGAAAAACAAAGGCCGAAGAGTCATCTGGGGCGGAACAAACCCCAAAATCTAACCCTCGTTCTCAGAAAAGTCAACATTCTTCTCCTGCAGCTTCTTCCCCTACAGCATTGTCTCCTACAACAATACCTGTTGCCGTCACCAGTTCACCATCATCTTCTGACAAGGCAGAACCTTCTAGGAAATTCAAAAAGAGGAAGGCTACGAGAGCACCTTCTGCAGCTGCAACATTGCCAAGAAGAGTTTCCACCAGAACACAATGTAAAGTATCCCCTACTTCACCTCAACCTGAGGTTATTATAATTTTAGAAGAATCTAGAGAGTTTGAATTTGATGTTTCTCAGAATGTGTCTGAAAGTGCTACACAAAGTTCATTTGTTATTCTTGAAGAAGAACAAGTTGGGACAAGGGAAGTTGAGCATAATGAAAGGGGAGTACCAAGTCTTGATGACTTGGCTGCTGCAGCTATGTAGATTTCGGAGGAAGCACAGTCTTCTCCATTGCAGCAACATGAATTTATCCTGAAGCAAGAGGAAGAACATACTGAACCATTGGAAGTGGCCAATGAAGCCTCAATTCCCCCTGCAACTTGTCAAGCCATTGTTGTTTATAAGAAGACATTTTTAATTGAATTTTTGGAATATGTCAAAGCTAAATGGAGACCGGTTACATTACAAACCCTGAATTTCTGCCACTTGGCCAAGACTAAAATGCAACAAAGTCTTTGGGAGGAGGAAAAAAAGAAACTGAAAAAGGAAATTGAAGAGAAAAAACTAGAAATTTAGGAGTTAAAAGAGAAAATGGATGAAATGATGAAGGTAATTGGTTAGATTATGGAATGCAGACCACCACCCAGAGTTTATGGTCTGTGCCTCAAAGAACAGTTCTTGTGGTTGCAACTGATGAGAATTTCCAGAAATCAAGATCCTATTCTTCACACTGCTAAAGAGTTTTACGATGCATATCAGGCAACCCCTAATTGGCTGAAAAATTCTTTGTGTGAATTTTATTTGCATGGCTTTTAGTTCCATTTGAAACATAGTGGAATCCCCTTCTGTATATTGGCGACATCCATTTGAGATCATTTATGTCTTGGGCAGAAAATGAAGCAAATTATGGCAGGCAATGGGAAACATATGAAGAAACCGAGAGGAATGAGCCTGTTCCATTGCGTTCTGAGAGTTCAGACCCCCGCACAATGTTGAAAACTTGGCTTACTCTCGCATATGGTTTTAATAATGACACAACCCGAATGAAAATATTTGATCTCAAGAAACAGGTATATGATGAATTTTAGGAATAGTCATACTCATTTTGGAGACTGTCATACTTCAGAATTGAAAAGAGGTGGGAAAGATTAATTGTTGGGTTAAGAAAGTCTGAACCTCACAGTCCACTAAATTTTACAGTAGCTCTTAAACGATCAAGCAAATATATACAGTTGGGACTTCAAAAGAGGTTTGAATTGTGGTTACCATTAACATATAGACCTCATGTGCTAATGTGGCCCCTTTATCCTTACTAGGCTACAAATCTTAATGAAGACACATAAGCCCGTAGGTATGAAAGGTGGCAGAGTTACAGAGGCTTTTGTTACAAATTTGGAATTCCATTTCAGGGTCATTCCTCAGCCACTGATTTCAGAGAGACCACCAAGAAGTTTAATGCTGGAGGACCAGCATTGGGTTAAGTAGGGGGCAAAATGATGAGCCCAAAATATACTCATAATTTGGATATCATGGTGTACTTTTAATACCTTTATTTCTGTTGATTATGGTTGTTTAACTCTCTTGAAACCTTTTATTGGGGGATATCCTATAGCAATACACTTTCATGTTCCTGTAGCCTATCATGTTGACATGTCTACATTTATTACCCTATTTGACTTCCCAAATGACTGGTATAACACATGTAGTTTTTGAATGATGAAATAGATTTAAATATGTGATTAATGAATGGATATTGTGTATGTGCCGTGCACCTTTCCTTTCACATCTGTTACCTTGTGTTTTGCAGGTTGTTGAAGAAAGTATGATTGAGTCAAGCGTAGCCAATCTCGGCCTTGCAGTAAAGTCCATTTCCTGCATGACTTCGAGGAAGTTCCGGCGAAGAATCTTTGACCGAAACCATTGGGAAGAATTTTAAATGACATTTAATCTGGAAAGAGTGGAGTGCTAGATTCTCTCTGGATTGGGTTGAACGGATAAACTCATTTATGAAGTATGTTCCTCGATTTTGGGATGCATTTTATATCCACGTCTTTCTCTGTTAGGGTTAGTTAGTTAGTTGTTCTCCTAATTTTAAAATAAGTGTTCCTCCTGTGCGGGTGAACAAGAAGGAGATATATAGATAGATAGAGAAGTAGATTATGTAAGAGTTAGAGTTATAATATGAATAAGAGTTTTTGCTAGTTTTCTGAAGTAGAATAATCAATGTAAATGATTTTGCGTTGTGAATAAAAGTTGATGGAGTTCTAAGCACAATCTTCTATGTAAATTAGTTGATGCTTGCTAAGGGGGCCCACTTAGTAAGTATCTGTAGGAGCGTAGTTGTTTATCCTTTGTTAACTCAAATTAGATTTCATTTTAGAAGTTTCAACACAAGCTCAGTCTTATACTATTTCTGCAGCATCGGGAATCCATCCTTGTGTTTGTTCCTGCAGCATAAGGCCAGTTTATAGTTTGTCTCTCAATTGTAGCTATTACGATTTCTGCTTTGGTTAGATTATGATTGAGTTAAGAAAACTTTGCATTACCTTTCTATAGCGTAGGTAGAATTTCTTTCCAAGTATTTATTTTTCAATAGGTTGTGACTGAAACCGGTTCTTAGTGCACATATAGTGCCGCTCCATTTAAAGTTTACGTTCCCTGGTTTGACAAGTAAATGAACGACCACGAAGAGGTATTAGTCACCTGCTAGAATGTCCAATTCCCAGGATAGGTTTTTCCATGATTTTCATATCCTTTTGTGGGTGCGACTAAACACTTCACTCTATATCTTAGCACTTTCGCAATTTTGAAACTAGTTGGTGCCTATTAATGCCAATGAAGCTTATTCTTTATTATTGAGGGTTTCATCATTTTCTCTAACCAATTTTGTAACCTAACCTCTATTTGTGCAAGTTATAATGACATACAAGAAAAATTCATAAACTACTAATATTTTATTTGTAGCTTATGTTTGTTGAAGACATCATTTTATCACTAATCTAGGAATATTTTGATTTATTAAGGGGAATTAATTACTTTATTCCATGTTTGTGAGGCCCTCTTAAGAATACTCTATCTCCTCACATCGTGATCTTGGAGATCAAAAGATTAAGTTGGTGTCTTTTCTTTTTTATCATTGTATCCTAAGGAACCTAATGTGTGTATGCTATCCCCTTGAAATTCATGTTTAATATTGGGTGAAAAAAACAACTTGGATTATTTATTTTAGGGGGCCTTCCTAGGAATTTCATCAACTTAGGGGATGACCTCAACTCTCGTATTCGAACAAAGTATAAAGAGTGGGTGGTGAATCAAAAGATACCCTTCTTAGAACCAAAATCTTGACAATGTTGGTTAAGCCCCCAAGAACTTTATACCTTAGGGAAGTGAAGGTGGAGAGTGGGTTACCATATCCTCCTATTTTTTTTAGAATTATTCCCTTTCATCTATATATTTGGCCTCATATATCATTGAGATATTTGGAGGATTACCTAACAACCTTGTTCATCCTAGTTTAAGACCTTTTGACCATTGTCTAATGTGGTTAAAGGGATGTGTATCATACCTGATGGGCCTAGATAATAGCTAGTTTTCTTCTATTTAATTTATGTTATTTTAACATTTCAATCTGTTAAGTTCACAAATAATCTTGAACCTTATACATCTTTTATGTCTTTCATGCATCCTAAACGAGAATTTAATATGTGGAAATATAATTATGATATGATGGTATTTGTATGCATGATGTGTGAATTTTCATAAAATTTAGTATGATTTTTTTGTTTAATTCATGGTTGTTAATTATATGTATACTTTAGATGAATTTAACCTCTTGCAACTAGAATTATAGCCCACAGCAAAACGATTGCAGGTAGTTGTAGGGGAGAGTCCAAAATGCTAAAAATATGATAGTTATAGGAAATAATGAAGATGATCATTGAAATGGTAAACCGTGAGTCACAAGATTACCAAATAAGACAATAGGAGGAAGAAGGAGTCTACATTGATAAGGAAATCCATGATGTGACAGTTTTCAAGGAGCACGTCTTTGTCAAACAGTTAGGGCAGAGTTTTAGTTTTACTTCTCTTCTTTTATCTATTTCAATTATGGTTTTCAGTTACAAGACAAGTCCTCTCCCTATTCTTGAGGGAGAGTGGACATATGAATTTAAATTTTGTTCTTAATTCTTATGTGAATAAAACTCCTCATGCGCTTGTATATTGGGATTAGTGGTTGAGGAGAAAATCTAGTTTAGGATATAGTTGCTAGTTCCAATTTTTATTTTATCAGACAATACTTCATTGTTAGTTTTTATGTTATTTAAGTTGCAATGGATATGTACTTTTGAATGGGAAATATGTTGAATATTCTTATCATACTATAATAAGTTCAATTTATATGCAATAAAGGAGTTTTAGTTTACTATCATGATTGGTCGATCTAGTAGCATATATTTGATTTTTCCTTGTGGGCACAACAACTCGAGCAAGGGCCACTCGAGGTACTACCACACTAGCTTATTTTTTGTTATATTACTACATTCATCTAAGATAATTGTCAATTATATGCATATGAATGATATTTTGTAGTATGAATTGTCTTCTATAACAACACATTGAGTTAATCTCCAGAGAAGTTAAGCAGTTATGAGTTAGAGTTAGTAGTGTTAATTAATTTCAGAGTTTAGATTTAATAGCTAATAGTTATAGTACTAAGTCTAAGGTACCCATGGCATAATTAAGTTATTTCCCCTATTTTGCAAGTTAATGCTTTATTTTCCTTTTTCCAACATTTACTATTTTTGTACATGTGTAAACTACCTATACTCACTGATGTAGGCCGTGTAGAGTCCATGAGTGAAAATAAAATGCTAACATCATCAAAAGCTTACAAAGTCCCGTTGAATAATTAAATGAAGCCTTTGTGAGGGTTTTGTGAACTATTTAGTTAGGAACCTATCCTCTGAATTGTGTGCCTACTCATACACCAAGTTTACTAAACATTAGAAAGGACTTACATTTTTGGTGTCATTATTAGGGATGGTGCTACATTCAAGATTCTCCTATGTAATTTCAAGCTTTCATAGTTTAGTGTTTTGTTTGAGCATTAGGGTAATTAGGTTTTAGTCATCAATGTACAAAAAAATGCTTTATTAACAAAGTGTAGAAACTGTTGATCCAAAGAGTCATAATAATTATATGCGAAGGAAGAAAGACACTCTAGGAAGATTTCTCCCCTCAACACACAAATTTATAGAGGATACTAGTGGACAAAGTGAATAGAGAGAGGGTATTTCTGAAGGAGAATCATCCCTGACACTAGTACCCACACCAAAAATAGAGGAGGCTTCCCACATACACATTAACATTATTGGTGATGCAATAGTGGAAGACCCACCACGTAACCTTTGAGTTCCCCATTGCTAACTAGGAGAGAGAAACTGCTTTGAAGAACATACCTCCTTTAACATTACTTTCCTTCTATGGGTTGGTCATAGAGGATCCAAATACCTTCCTTTTTGAGTTTGATCTGCTATGTAGAAGTTATTATTATACCACAGATGCACATAGGCTCAAATTGTCCTAGCAACACTAAAGGATGTTACTCTAAGATGAATTATGGGTTTGGGAAGAGATGTTCCAAATTGAAATCCCATGAAGATTTTTTTTTGGAAAAGTATCAAGATTATTGTAGAGGAATAGAAAGAAATAGAGATGACATATTCAAGATGTCACAAAAGGAAGATGAATCCTTAGAAGATTACATGGAGAGGTTTCAATTTTGCCTTAAGAAATCCCACCAAAATGGACTCTTTGATGAGTATTTAAAATTGATATTCTTGAGAGGGATTAATGAGGATTGCATGGATGCACCTAACCTCATTGAGTGGCAAGAGATATCTCTTAGGAACCATTTGAGGAAATCTACAAAGCGTGTAGGAAATTTTCAAGGTCTTTTACCAAGAAGGTTAGAGGAGATAGGACATGTTCCATAAACAAACCATCCAATGGAGTCTCTAGAGCATAACTAAGCAGTATTCTATCAAATATGAAGGAGGATATTATCATCCATTTGTCTACCCTCCATGTGAAAAATAAGCAAGAAGAGGTAGAAGCAGCCCCTACAAAATACTACCCACATTGTAGATAGAGAAGGACTAACTACAAATGCTAGAAGGTGGCGAGTATCTCTGAGGAGAAGCAAGGAACATCAAACTTTCATGCATTGGAAGGTGAAGATGGACAAGTATTCTGTATAGCTCAAATGAAATCATGGTAGCAAAGACAAGGTATGCCCCCAAGATCCTTTGAGTTATAACATGCCATTTCTTGGTAACAATGCAAATTTTCCTAGTTGAAACCCTCGATCTTAGGACAATATATAAAACCAGTAATGGCCAATGCCTCAATCCAATTAGAATAAATAATAGAAAAACATGTGGCCATCACAAAATTACCAAGGATCAAACTATAATTCTCAATGGCCACCCCAACAAAATTAATGACAACCTCAATGGCAAAGAGTTCAGCAATGGAAAAATCAAAACATGAATTATCAATATCCATAATAGTCCTTACAACCACAACAACAAGATATTATGCCAAACCCAACAAATCCAACACCACAACCTCTTAGAGCACCTCACCTACCAAATCAACTTGCACCCAACCCCAATAACAAGCCTTCTCAGCATGCTTATACTAATGAATCTATTCAATATCCTACTTATGGGGTTGAGGTGAGTCATGTCCACCTTAGGTTAGGGAAAATATTAGGTGGTCCTTCATCTCATCACATCATTGAATTGGTTGATGAGGAACCTCCAACAAATACCTTGGACAAACAACCTAAGGAGCCTGAGTCAAATAAGGTTAACCCAACTAATCCAAGTCCTAAGCCTCCATTCCCTAAAATATTAGCAGTTTAAAGGCATCAAACACAAGTTGAAACAGACTTGTTGGGACAACTTAAGGATGTTTTCATCAAAATACCCTTTATCTAGGCCATTAAGGAAGTTCCTATCTATACTAAAATAGTGAGAGAACTATGCCTTAAAAATCCAAAAGGAAGCAAAAAGACCCTCATATTGCACATGTCTTAGGACAACTTGCAGACATTATGTTGGGAAACATAATTGTCCCCAAGTGTACAGACCTTGGGAGCCTTGTAGTGGATGTCAATATAAATGACACTCTTATTAAGAACACCTTAATTGGATTGGGAGAAACTATTAATGTAATGACCAAAGAGACCATGAAGTTATTATAGTTAATAAAGAGCTTGGTAATAACATTGGATTCATGGGAGTACCATGCAAATTTTATGGTATTACAACCTAAAGATAATCTTGTAGGCTATCCCCTCATTTTAGGTAGACCTTGGTTGGCAACACCAGATGTCTTCATAGGTTGTAGGTCTGGGAATATGATCATTTCCAATGGAAATGTGACTAAGAAATTGGTCTTTTATCCACCAACCCAACCACATACAAACCTAGAAAAAACCATTTGGCTTACCCTAGATGAGGAAGATCAACACACCTTGCAAACCTTTAAGACTATTAAACACAACCACTTGTTAGAAAACTAAGATAAATATGTGTAGTGTAGGAAAATGCATATCTTTTCATTTTCACACACTTGTTTGGGCCTGCCTTGTTTTATTTATCCCTATTTATGTCTTAATTGGTCCTATTTTGCATCCACAAGCCCAATAACTATATATTTTTATGGCTAATCTTGACAAACATCAAAGGATAAATGATGATTTAATGATTATGGCTATGTGTCCCTAATTTTTGGGTTGGGACTAAGATGCCACTTAGAGTGTCTTTATCCCCCAAAGGTCTTGTGACCCTAATTTCATAGGCACCTTAAATGGGCCCCTTTTTGGAGTATGTGCCCCAAGCTTCATACCTCAAGACTAAGACGCCACCTAGGGCATCTTAGTCCCCCTCAAGTTATTTTTGAGATTTAATTTCAAATCTTGGTAGGATTTAGCCTCCTTTAATTAATGAATTCATATGTCAGCTTGTGGTGTAATTTTGGGATATTAAGCACAGATAAGTATAAATGCAAGGTTCTTTCAATCATTTTCACATCAAGACTTTTGTGAGAGCATTCCTAATAGCGTAATTGAGTTCACAAGAGCATTCAAGAGAAATTCATCAAGCATTTGGATCCATCATCAAGATTCAAGCATCATATCAAGGATATTCTTGCATCATGTGTGTTTTTGAGATAACATTTGTGATGTAGGGTTTTGATTCAAGTAAGTAATTCAAGTCAAGATCTATCAAGAATTCATCCAATTCAAGATCTACATTCAAGCTAGCCACTTCACACAAGTTTGTAGATTCCATAACAAGGGCTTGGTTAGTTGCAACATAACACTTTGTTCATTCATCATTTCCCTCCATTTCTATTTCATTTCAAGGTTTAATTACCAACAAGGGGTTTGACCAAGGAAAACCCCCATTTACTAACAATCAACCAGTTTTTCCTCTCTTGCATGTTTGTGTTTGCACAAGACTTGAAGATCATTTGAAGTGAAAATTTGCAAAGTTGCATTGTAAAGTTGTCATCTTCACGGAAACACACCTATAGGCCAGATCTAGAAGTTTGAGGACCTGAGATCTGAGAAGAAGGAAGTGAAAACATTGAGCCTCAAGATCACATTGAAAGATTTCAAAAATTCAATAAGGGACTAAGAAAATAGTAAGGGCGTCTTATTCCTCCCAGGGTATTTTGTAGAGATTCTTTTGGATTTTGTTCCGACATCCGAAGATTCTGCATCTCCCCCAAAAAATAGCAGTGAGACTAAGACAATAGTAAGGGTGTCTTAGTCCTTCCTAGCATATTTTGACAACATTTTTGCATTTCCAGAATCCTCATCACATTTCTAGACTTCCCAGGTACACACATCCTAACTTCTTGTTACTTAATTTTTCCATTTGCACTCATTATTTGGCTTGCATCATTAGGTTTTGTGAGTTTAATGTTAAGTTGTCTTTTCCAAGATTTTGCTTAGTGGTGGACCCTTCAAAGCCTAAAAGAACCCCTCCTAGGTCTTCCTTGTTGAGAATTGACTCATCTTTGGTTTGATAGTCAATCCAATTAGTATCCTAGGGAATATTTAAATGCTAATGGAAGAAGAGTGGTGTTATATGCCCTAGGCCATAAAGCCCCCACACATTTTCCCTATTATTCATTTAGGTGAACCTTACATTTTAGAACATTCATTTTCTAATTTGGAGTTCATTAAAGTACTAGATCTAGGTTACATTCATTCTTTCATTGCATCTTGCATTAGTGAAAGTGCATCTAGGGTTTCTCATATTTGCATTAGTGAAAGTACATATAGGTTACATTTTTTCTTTCTTGCATCATCTTATCTCATTGAAAAACTGAAAAGTGCATTGTCAATCATCCTAATTGCATTTAGGTACATTTTTATTGCATTCAACATTGAAAAAAAATTGCATTCAATTTTTCCTTCAATTACTTTTCATTAGTTACTTTTTCTTGCATTCATTTACACAATTTTCTATTTCTAAACATCAGGTCCCTGAGTAGGCAACGTAGGAACACTGTAAACAATCTATATTTTGTTGTTCTTCTGAAAAAACCTTTACAAGGACTAAAATGACCTTACTGGTATCTTAGTCCCTCTATGGGTTTTTTGCTCATAACCCTCTCTGTGTTTGTTGTCTGTTCCAGTTTTTGGAACCTCAAAATTTCATCAGTTGGACCAAGATGTCCTTACTGACATCTTAATCCTTGTTGACTTTGACTTTATAGTTTTTCAGGGTTTAAATATGCTTTTCTATGCTTCTGTTTGCTACTTTTAGTTTTTTGTTACAGTTTATTGAATTACTGTTATTCCAATTTCTTTCATTTCAAGTGTATTTTGAAATCATTTCAATTACAAGCATCATTAGATCTAAAAATTCTCACATTCCTGAAACTTTGCATAATATGGATAAAAGTACTTTTCACTTTTGCATATACAATGTTTACATTCATAAAAAATTGCATAAGTTTGATAAAAGTGCTTTTCATTTTTGGATATACATTATTTTCATTCTTAAAGTTTTGCACACACTAGATAAAACTGTTTTGCATCTTTGGACATACATTGTTTACATTATTAAAGCATTGCATGAGATGGTTAAATTTTCTTTTCATTTTTGGTCAAACAATGTTAGTACCTTACCTTTCTAAGTACACTAAGAAAAAATTCATATCCCCCTCCCTATGAGAGTGTTTTAGTGAAAGAGAATAATCTTGGACAATACTAATGATCATATTCATTATTCTCCTAATATCTCTCCTATTTGTGAAGAGGATATTTCAGTTTTAGAAGAACCAATCAATGAGAGTTTTGAGAGTCCTAGTTGTTTCTCTCCTTCTACTTCTCTTAGTGGACAAGACATTGATGAACAAGAAGAAAAAACTATAGGTAATCATGATGACCACATAACATAACAAGAGACCATTGAAACTACCCACATTCATCTCCCAACATCTTCTCCTCTTGTGATAATGATGAGGATATGTTGGTGTTAGATGATCAAACCTTTAAGATCTATGACAACCCTCTTTATATTCATTCCCTTACTTTGGAGAACATTATAAGACAAAGGAGTGAAAATTTAGACAATCTTGACAATCACATTTTCTCTTCTCCTAGTATCTCTCCTAGTTTTGAAGAGGATACTTTGATGTTAGAAAATCCAATAGACGAAGGTCATGAGAATCTTATGCATCTCTCTTCCCCTAGGGAAAACATTATGGAACAAGATAGTTCATCATTGATGAACAAGACAATTCAACCATTGATAAATCCCTTATGTATGATGAAGTCATCTTGGAAGAACCAATCCTTGAATGTCAAGAAAATTTGGTTTGTAGTTCTAAAAATTCTCCTACTAGGGAAGATATAACAATGGAAGAAAATGAGAAGATTGACAACAGTAATTCCTTAGATGAAGATGATGAAGTGACATTATACTCCCCTTCACTAAGAGATCATGAAAATAAGGATGTATTTTGAGGTTATGCACATTATAGGCCCCTTGAAGTACTCTCCCGAACCTAAACTTACCATTTATTCACCTTCTCAAAAAACAAAAGTTCAAAACAAACCTGTCCTTATCCTTGAACCACCTAAGAATAATATTTCACAACAATTGAGTTATAATACCATTGCTTATACATATAACACTAGAAACAATCCTCAACCAAGACAAACAACTTCAACATCCCTCCCTTTGCCTCCATTTTTCCTAGTGCTCCTCGTTTAACTTCATAGAGTGGGAAGGAGTATGATCTTGTTGAACAACTTAAGAATATTTTGCAAAGATATCCCTATGAGACCTAATTCAAAATTCACCTAATTATCACACTATGCTTCAAACATCCTTGCAATAAGTTGTGGTCCCCTCTAGTGCAAACCCGAATGACATAGTAGCAATGATTCAAGGAATAAATGCTGACATTATTTTCCACCAAAGTGAGCTCCCTCCTTTGGAAGTGAAAAAACAAAATGATGCTTTCGTGACCATAGTTCAATACAATAGCATACGGATAAAAGGAACCCTTGTTGACAATGGCTCATCCTTAAATGTGTGTAGTGAAAACCTTTTGGATAAGCTTGGTGTTGATAAATCAAAAATACAACTTGCTTATTTATCTATTAGTGGCTTTGATAACGTGGGAAAATGACTGCTTGGAGTGGTCAAATTACCTATTAAAGTTGACAAAGTTACATTACAAACCCTGATCCATGTTATGCTTGATGACCTTTCATACAATATTCTTTTAGGTAGACCATGGATTCATGAGATGCATGTTGTGCCCTCTACCCTTCATCATATCATAAAATATGTCCACAACAACAAAGTTTATACAATCGAAGCTGATCCTGAACCATACAGTTATTTGAACATTGAGAAAGGTAAGGAGAATCCTTTGAAAACATTGAAACCAATACAAAAGTATAACCCATGCAAGAACAACAAAAATATAGATGTCCTAAACCCTTCACAATGATATCACTAGATGATTTGGGATCGTTGAATTTTGAACCAACATTCATGGGAGAATACAAGATCACAAACAAAGATTCAAACAAGGGAAAAGAAAAAGCGTTAATGTCAACACAAAATTTGGAAGACTCTTCGAAAGCATCCACCTCAACCACTTTAGAAGAAATAAATTACATAAAAAACTTTGATGAAGCTGACTATCAACAACCACCGAATCTAAAAGAGATGCAAAATATTTATGGAAAAGGTTATGAAATGATGAAAACACTTGGTTATAGTGGAAAAGGATGTGGTGCTAGAGAACAAGGTATTTGTGTCCCTATAGAGCCTCACACACAAGAAAAACTCATTGTCTTGGTTATTGTCCTTTGATAGAAATAGACAAGCCTTCACTTAACATGAACACTCTCACAAAATATTCCTCTAAGCCGACTTTAACAATAGTGCATCCTGAATTGATAGAAACTAGTGGTGTTGATTGTTATCATTTGAAAGAAATAGAGAAGTCCTCACTTAACATTAATGTCATCACACAAAACAATAATGATTCAAATTTGTTAGATTTTACACCTTCCTTTAAAGAAGAGTACAAAATCTCACAATCTAAAGAGTCTTGTGTAAGTATGACATCATATACTAAGCAAGAGATATCTTTTTCGCAAAATAAAGAACAATTTTCTACTTTTGATCAAGAGAGTAACTTGTTGAGACTCCTACAAGATGGTTTGATCTCTCTTTCTCCAAGAACACAAAAGAAATTTTTACTACAAGAGTTCATTTTATGCATATCATAGGGTTCATGGTCTCTATAGTTTGTAGATAGGTCCACAATTAATCTTTAGGGTATCATTGAGACTTGGTAATAACATTGGACTCATGGGAGTAACATGTGTATTTTATGGTATTGCAACCTAAAGCTAATCTTGCAGGCTATCTGACCTTTGTTGGCAACACCAAATGCCTTCATAGGCTGTAGGTTTGGGAATATGATCATTTCGAGTGGAAATGTGACTAGGAAATTGGTCCTTTATCCACCAACCCAACCACATACAAACCTAGAACAAACCATTTGGCCTACCCTAGATGAGGAAGATCAGTACACCTTGCAAACCCTTATGACTATTGAACACAACCCCTTGTTAGAAAACTAAGATAAATATGTGTAGTGTAGGAAAATGCATACCTTTGAATTTTCACACTTGTTTGGGCCTGCCTTGCTTTATTTATCCCTATTTATGTCTTAATTGGTCCTATTTTGCATCCACAAGCCCAATAAACTATATATTTTTATGGCTAATCCTAACAAACATAAAATGATAAATGATGATTTAATGATTCTGGCTATGTGTCCCTAATTTTTGGTTTGGGACTAAGATGCTGCCTAGGGCGTCTTTGTCCCCCAAAGGTCTTGTGACCCTAATTTCAAAGGCACCTTAAATGGGCCCCTTTTTGGATTCTGTGCCCTGAGCTTCATGCCTTGGGACTAAGATACCACCTAGGGCGTCTTAGTCCCCCTCAAGTTATTTTTGGGATTTAATTTCAAATCTTGGAAAAATTTAGCCTCCTTTGATTAATGAATTCATATTTCAGCTTGTTGTGGTGTAATTTCGGGATATTAAGCATAGATAAGTATAAATACAAGGTTTTTTCACTCATTTTCACATCAAGACTTTTGTGAGAGCATTCGTAATAGCATAATTGAGTTCACAAGAGCATTCACGAGCAATTCATCAAGCATTTGGAGCCATTAGCAAGATTCAAGCATCATATCAAGGATATTCTTGCATCATGTGTGTTTTTGAGATAACATTTGTGATGTAGGGTTTTGATTCAAGCAAGAAATTCAATTCAAGATCTGTCAAGCATTCATCCAATTCAAGATCTAAATTCAATCTAGCCACTTCACACAAGTTTTTAGATTCCATAACAAGGGTTTCGTGAGTGGCAACATACCACTTTTTTCATTCATCATTTCCCTCCATTTCTATTCATTTCAAGGTTTAATTACCAACAAGGGGTTTGACCAAGGAAAACCCCCATTTACTAACAATCAACCAGTTTTTCCTCTCTTTCATGTTTGTGTTTGCACAAGACTTGAAGATCATTTGAAGTGCAAAGTTGCATTATAAATTTGTCATCTTCACAGAGACTCACCTATAGGCCAAATCTTGAAATTTCAGGACCTGAGATCTAAGAAGAAGGAAGTGTAGACGTTGAGCCTTAGGATCACATTCAGAGATTTTATAAATTCAAGACGAGACTAAGACAATAGTAAGGGTGTCTTAGTCCTCACAAGTGTATTTTGTAGAGATTCTTTCAGATTCTGTTCTGACATCCAAAGATTCTACATCTCCCCCAAAAAATAGCAGCGGGACTAAGACAACAGTGAGGGCATCTTAGTCCTCCCTAGCATATTTTGACAACATTTTATCATTTATAGAATCCTCATCACATTTCCAGACTTCCTAGGTACACACATTCTAACTTCTTGTTACTTAATTTTGCCATTTGCACTCATTATTTGGCTTGCATCATTAGGTTTTGTGAGTTGAATGTTAAGTTGTATTTTCCAAGATTTTTCTTGGTGGTGAACCTTTAAAAGTCTAAAAGAACCCCTCTTAGGTCTTCCTTGTTGAGAATTGACTCACCTTTGGTTTGATAGTCAATCCAATTTAGGATCCTAGGGCATATTTGAATGATAATGGGAGAAGAGTGGTGTTATATGACCTAGGCCATAAAGCCCCCACACATTTTTCCTATTGTTTAATATGATTTGATATCAAACATCATGCAAAATAATTATGGTAGGGACTCACAACACCATGATTATCTAACATGTCTACAATATCCTCTGCAAGATATGATTCTTTCCAATTCATCTGAGTCTATTTCCCAAATTTTCCACTTTTTTACAAAACCAATGTGTTCATATTAGTACTCGACCTATCATCTATTCAAACATCATCATTGAATTTAGAGATAATATTAGGTAAAAATTAAATATTAACGGTTAATTGATTGATATACAACACACCTCATTGATGAACGTGCTACAAGCACACGTAGTAACCTTTACATGGGATTATCATGACATGAAGGGGAGACCCAAAATTGTGCATGCATAGGATTTATATCAGCGATGGTTTTAAGCCAATTAGACAATCCCAAAGGAGGATGATCCTTGCAGTTTGAGATATAGTCAAATCAGAATTGCAAAAATTTCTTGATGCAAGCTTTATTTATCCCATATTTGATATTCAATAGGTGTCACCCCTAGTAATTATCCCTAAAAAAGGAGGAAAGTGAAGAGTGTGTGTAGACTACTGAGAATTGTATGTTGCTACTAGGAAGAACCACTTTCCACTCCCCTTCATTGACCAAGTACTCGATTTATTAGTAGGAAAGAAGTATGTTTCCTTTTTGGATGCATTTAGTGGCTACAATCAAATTAAGATGACACCAAAAGACCAAGACAAGACAACTTTCACACGCCCTTAGGGTACATATATTTATTCTATCTTTCCATTGGGCTATGTAATGCACTGACCACCTTTCAGAGGGTAGTACCAAGTATATTCTCAGACTTTGTACATGATTCCATGGAGGTTTAAATTGATGATTTCACAACAACTTATGTGAATACATATGATGAAGCACTTGTAAATTTAGAGAAGGTACTAAAAGGGTGTCAAGGACATAACCTATCCCTAAGTCATGAAAAATGCTTCATGATGGTGATTGAGGGGATTGTATTGGGAAATTTTGTGTCAAATGAAGGAATTCAAGTGGAACCCAACAAAATTGAGGTGATATCAACACTCCTCGTGCCTCAAAGACAAAGAGATGTTATAAATTTCCTAGGACATGTTGGGTATTACAAGAGATTCATTCAAGACTGTAGTAAACTTACAACCCCACTATATGTTTTACTATAAAAAAATGTAGAATTTGAGTGGACAACTGCTTGTCAACACTCCTTTGAAGCACTTAAGGAAACATTAACCAAAACCACTATATTGAGAGGACCAAATTGGAGCGTACCTTTCCATATCCATACAGATACTTATGATTTTTCTTTGAGTGTTGTGCTTGGAAAAAATGAATGAAATAAAGAGTATGCCATATATTACATTAACAAAAACATACAAGGGGTAGAACTCAATTATATAGTAACAGAGAAGGAGATGTTCGTAGTAGTTTATGTAATAAAAAAATTCAGTTGACCACACAAGAATAAGGTATCTTCTGAACAAACCAGTGGTTGGTGGTAGGCTTGTCAGGTGGTTACTGTTGCTTCAAGAATTTGACATAACCATTGTGGAAAAGCTAGGTAAAGTAAATGTAGTGGAAAATTTTCTATCCAAACCACCAACCAAATCAGAAGAGGATGTTGTTGATGACTCATTCCTAGATGATCATTTATTTTCTCTAGCTCTGCATACACCTTGGTATGCAGATATTTCCAACTATCTTGTAGCAAGACAGACACCACCCCATTTATCACCAAGAGAAAAGAAGCAATTGGTTTGAACAAGAGTTTTCCCTACTCATGGATAGCTGGATACAAATGCTTATGATTTTTCTATAAGACTTGTGCTTGGAAAAAAGGAATGAAATAAGGAGTATCCATATATTACATCAACAAAAAGTTGCAAGGGGTAGAACTCAATTATACAATAATAGAGAAGGAGATGTTGGTAGTAGGTTATACAATAAACAGATTCAGACATTATATTACAGGGTATTCAGTGTTCATACACATTTACCACACAATAATAAGGTATTTCATGAACAAACCCGTGGTTAGTGATAGGCTTATCAGGTGGTTACTATTGCTTCAAGAATTCAACATAACCATTGTGGACAAGCTAGGTAAAGTTAATGTAGTGACAAATTTTCTATCCAGACCACCAACCAAATAAGAAGAGGATGTTATTGATGACTCATTCCTAGATGAGCATTTATTTTCTCTATCTCTAAAAACACCTTGGTATGCAGATATTGCCAACTATCTTGTAGTGGGACATACACCACCCCATTTCTCACCAAGAGAAAAGAGGAAATTGGTTTGAACAAGAGTTTTCCCTACTCCTAGATAGATGGATACTTATTCTACGTAGGCCTAGATAACATAATGTGAAGATGCATTTGAGAAGATGAAGTGTATGATATCCTCAGAGCATTCCATGATGAACCTTGTGGGGGACACTTTGTAGTAAAGAGGACAACTCTTAATATTCTCAACACTAACTATTATTCGCCAACTCTTTATAAAGATGCAGTGAAATATACTAGGAGCTATGATAGATGTGAAATAATGGGAAGGACAACAAAAATAGATGAAATACCACTATAGCCACAATTAGCAATAGCTCCATTTGACAAATGGGCATTAGACTTTATTGGCCCAATTTTTCCAACATCAAAAAATAAAGAGTACATATTGGTATGCATAGATTACCTTACAAAGTGGGTAGAGGTTAAGGATTTATAGTTTGCAAGAGATGGGAATGTGACAAAGTTTCTCTATGGAGACATATTCACAAGATATGGAGTTCCAAGAGAAATTGTCACAAACCAAGGACCTCAATTTACGTAAGAGTTGACCAAAAAATTGGTTCAAGAATATGAGATCAGACACAAATTCCACACCTTACCACCCTCAAGCTAATGGGAAAGTAAAATTCACCAATAGAGAAATTGAAAACATCCTCACAAAGATAGTGCAAGTTCATAGGAGGGACTGGACATCCATATTGCCTGAGGAAGTTTGGGTTTATAAAACAACTTGGAAGACCACACAAGATTTACTCCATATGAAATGGTGTATGGAAAGAAATCAATACTTCCTATAGAATTTGAGTATGAAATATTGAGGACAATAGTTACATTGGGCATGGATTTGTCAACAAAGCAAGAAAGATTGCACAACCTAAATCCACTGGATGGAATCAGAATGGAAGCCATACACCACACTAAATTTATCCAAAATCAAAGAATTTGTTGGCATGACCAATTCATTAAGACAAAGGAATTCAATGTAGGTGATTGGTATTTGCTTTATGCCTCCAGATATAAAGGTTACAAAGGGAAATTGCAAACCAGATGGCTTGGTCCATATGAGATAAAAAAACTATTTCCAAATGGGGCAGTGCAACTATAGACAATTTATGAAGTCAGGTTCTCATTACTAGTTAATGGACACAGATTGAAGCTATACAAAAAGCTTTGCAGAAGGATGACTTCCTTCTTATATTATTTCAACAGTTTGAACGTATAATTAAAAATTCAGCAATAGAGACAACAAATTCTAAAAATGAATCAGTAGATGAGCTACACAACTCACCCTCTAATGTTCCACATGTATAATTTCCTCACATATTTCATGTGCACACACTGCACAAGTGACAAATGACAAAATTCATTTTCTGAGAAAGTTGCAATAGCAATATGGACCTACAACATCATGCCTAAAGGCGACAAACTTATAGACTTGGGACCTGATATTACAGGCACCCATAACACTTTTCTATCAAACATTTCATATTATATCTACATTCATTGCATTCCTATCATTTCATTTCATATTTCTTCATACATGCAACCGCACATATTTAATTTCATTACAAGCATCTGTACATATTCCATTTTATTACTTACATTCATTTACACATAGCCTTACTACTACCTTTATCAATTACAATGTACCATGCAATTAATCTCACCTCACCTATTTTGTATATTCTATAGCATTTTCAATCCATCATTTTCCATGTGTCACACATATTATTTCAAATTACCACTTCCTGAAATAAATTGCAATCAAGTCAAATCACTTTAAATCACACTATAGGTAGTCATCAATTACTTCACACAATTTGAGTTTCACTTCAAATTCCTATAGGTACACTATGCATTAACTTATCATAATTAATATAGTTGATTATTGATTTTTTGTATGTTTGTACATTCATTTGTGCATGCCTTAATTGATTTTCTACTACTTTTAATTTAACCCTCTACCAAAACCATTCCCACTAAGTGAGGACACTTAGTATCTTTAGTTGGGGGGAGCGGTGTTCTTTATTTAAAAAAAAAAAACTTTGCAAAATATTTTTGCCGTTTATTTTCCTCCATTTTCAAAACTGTTCAAAAGACACAAGCTTAGAGGAGAGAAAAGGGTTTGAGGCAATTGAATTGAGAGGTTATAGCATATAGACATAGTGGAAGTGGTGTAGTTTGGGTGGCATATAGAAAATTGAACAAGAATAAAGTATAATTGAGGAATTAAAGAGACTATAGAACAATAGAGCATTACCATGGGAGGTGATATAATCTATAGGGAACGACCAACACACAACCAGTTGTTAGATGATAGGCTGGTATTGCCTATTTTTTAACAAGTCAGCTAGTTGGAGTATTTTCTAAAGCTCACAGAGTTTAATGAGATTATAACCCAATAGTTTGCTGCCACATTACAAAATGATGAAGTAGTTGGGAGATGCTTAAGATTAGATTCTTCAGAAGCTGCCATAAACTAAAGTATCCAGATTGCTTAGGGAAGGAGAAGAGTTTCTAGTTATGGTAGATGCTATTATTGCAAGGAATGAATTCAGGCAACGAAGAGAAAACCTGGACTCCTCTTCTCAAGGTACTAAATGATTATCTTTACCCTAGATCTGGGATTTAGATGCTTCCTACATTGTTAAGTATTTGACATGTGATGGCAGACAATATTTGTTGTATATAGTTCATTTTAAACTGTTGAGTAATCTTTGCCATGGGTGAATGTTCCAAATTTTTTGTATAATTTTTTTAAAAATAATGTCATCTGAGTATAAGAGGAAAATGAATAATACAACATTATCTCATTTCTATTTGGTCACATTATTGATAAAGAGGAATCTTAGGACTCAAATTTCAAATGTTTCTTGGGAAATTTTTCTTAATTTTAATAATATAAACAATATCCTTGAAGAATCTTCTGTCCCAAAAATAGTGGAAGAACCTACTATTTCAAAAAGGGAAATTCCCTCTGACTCCCTTGTTGCATCACCTACCCGCAACACGGGAGAGCCAAAGGAGCAGTGCTTGCAGGAAATTCAACCTACATCCTCTATTGAGAAACTTGTAGTAGGGGACAAGGAATAAACCCCTTGTTTCTAGAAAAACAAAAAAAGCCAAGAAAAGAAAAGGTGGACCTTCTTCTACACCTGCAAAAAGGCAGAAGAAACTGAAAAAACCCAAGAGGCGATTACATTGCTTAAAGAGAAAGGGGGCCATGAGAGTGTTAGTTAAAAGTAGGAAGAGGAGGATGTTGTAATGGTTGAAACAAACCAAAAATTGGAGGGGAATTCCCTTGGAAATGTAAATACACTAGTTGCACAATCTTGGTACTATACAAGTACCTCTGAATCAGATTTAGAGGATTTTTTGTAGCAAAGAAAATGGGAAGATCCCCAAAGAGCCCTGATTCAGAGGGTTGTAAATACACCATTACAATGGGGGATGAGTAGTTTTTGGCAAAGGATGAAGAATTTTTTATAGAAGAAAATAATATTGGTAAAGAATTGCAGGAAGTGTTGGGAAATACCGTCTCAACCTTGCAATTATATAAAGGTTACTATTGATAGGATATATATGACTATATATATATATCCTAGTTACATTGGTAGGTGTAATATACAATGGGAGCATGGGGTGGAGGGGAGGAGTGCATGTGTGTAAAAAAAAATTGTTAACTTTTTTAGAAAACTCCTAAATGACTAACATACATTAAATAAATGATATATTGTAAATCTAGATCATTAAATATTAGGTCTTAGATCTAATGGTGGATATTTTGTTGGCTTGTCTTTCCCTAGAAGGTAACTCTATTTTATGAGGGAATTGTACTATGATTGTAGATGATGATGTATTTTGAGAGTCCGATAGCAATCGTGTTGTCTTTGGATCTTTGGTTGGTGATACTCCTGTGAGAAGCTTGCTTTGCAAGTATATTCTAATCTATGATTTTTGAGTAATATATTGAATGGCTTTTGGAGTGTGGGGTTTTTCTCCCGAAAGAGTTTTCCCCACATAAATCATTGTGTCATGGTATGCATGATATTTATGTTTATTTTTGATTAATTTTCTGTAACTATTAAAGATCTATAAAGTTTTGTATTATTCTCCTCTCAAGATTAGTGTAGGAAGTTATTTCACTACCTTAGCTCCCTTACAACTGGTATCAGATACTGATCACCTTTGATTTCAGTTGTGGGTTGTTGGGATTTTTGAACAAATCTAGATTTGAGTGGGAGCTTGTGTAGAAGATACTTTATGATCTTGTTGTGGGAATTTTCAGATGGCAAGTTCATCAGGGAGAATAGAGGTGGATAATTTTTTTGGAAATAATTTTGAGATGTGGAATTTGAAGATGAAGGATTTGTTGATAGAATCAGTGGATGAACCATCCGAACAAATCGGTCAAAATGGAACCAGATCTTTTCGTCAGCATCATTCCGGTAAATCATAGACCACCTAGAAGCATTCAATATGTTGGTGGCTCAATTGGCATAAGTTGGTGTCAAAATGGATGAGGAAGAGAAATACTAGGTCTTGCTTTGTTCTTTGCCTGATTTGTGGGATTCTCTTGTTATGGATATCAAGAGTACTATTATATTGAAGACTAAAGATGTCATGGGTTCTTTAATTTCTGAAGAAATGAGGAGGAAGGTATCCATCAATACCAAGGAGGCCCTAAATGTTCATGGAAGACCTAAGGAAAAAGAAAAGAAGAATGAGAAGCATGACAAATCCAAGTCCAAGGGGAGATCTAAATCTCTTGGAAAGTCCAAAGTTATTTGCTGGAACTACAGTAATCCTAGACATGTTCGTAAGGAATGCAAAGAAGAAAAGAAGAAGAAAAAAGAGAGATTTGATTATGATTCTGAGTTTGAGAAGGAAGATGGTGATGCATTCATTATAGCTTTGAAAACTTGTGCGGGTAATGATGCATGGTTAATTAAATCAGGTGCATCTTTCCATATGACCTTTAATAGAGATTGGTTTTCTAAATATGAAGAATTTAATGGAGGTAAGGTGTACTTGGGTGATGATTCTTATTTAAATATTGTTGGTCATGTAAAGTTAGAATCAGGATTCTTGATGGCAGAATAAAAAGGATGAATAGTGTGTTGCATATCCCTAAATTAGCACAAAATGTGTTATTTGTGAGCAAACTAATAGATGCAGGGTGTGTAGGTAGTATTTTCTGATGTAGGAGGTAAGATGGTTAGAGGTGCTATTGTGATCACTAGAGGTGTCAGATATGGCATATTGTATAAGCTTGATGCATGAACTATTGAGTGCAATAGTAATTTTGTGAAAAGAAAGTCTGTGAAAGAGGTGAGGGTTTCACCTTCAGTGGATGGTCAAAGCTTCTAGGTACCCAAGGGTGCTCTTTCTTCTGAATCAAAGTTACCTATAGAGAAAACTATGTTATGGAACTAGAGACTTGGTCACATTAGAGAAAGGGGTCTAAGGACCTTGAAAAATAAAAAACCTTGTTGAAGGTTTGTTTGATTGTAATCTTGAATTCGATTTTTGTGAGCATTGTATTTATGGAAAACAAAACTGCATTTAGTTTTACTCGAGTTCTCATAAATCTTATGGTTTATTGGATCTTATTCATTCTAATGTGTTTGGTCCTGTAGATGTTCCTTCGATTGGTAAATCCACATATTTGTTTCATTTATTGAATTTTATAGTAGGACATGGGTATACTTTGTAAAGAGTAAATATGAAAATTTCAGTCGATTTAAAGAATTTAAAGCAATGGTTGAGTTGTAGAATGGAAAGAAAATAAAATGTTTGAGGACTAATAATGGCAGTGAATTTTTGTCTAACGACTTTGATAGATTATGTAAAGATTGTGGTATTCATAGACAAAATACAACTTATTCTCTGCAATAGAATGGAGTTGCAGAAAGAATGAATAGGACATTGATGGAGAAGACTAGGAGTATGTTGAGTGATGCTGGCCTAGAATAAAGGTTTTAAGTTGAAGTTATTGCTATTGCTTATTACTTGATTAACAGGTCTGATACATCAACTCTTGTTGATAAGATGCATTTAGAGGCATGTTCGAGTCGCAAGCCTTCATTAAGAGATCTTAGAGTTTTTGGTTGCGAGGAATATGCACATGTGCCAAAGGAGAAATGAACAAAGTTGGAGAACAAGGTTGTGAAATGTATCTTCATTGGATATAGTTATGGTGTGAAAGGATACAATATTTGGGATCATGTTGCACAAAAGGTAATATATTGTAGAAGTGTTACTAATTATAGTAAGTTTCCACAATCCATATTGTAGATTTGTGTTGCATCTGGATTTGATTGTGTCAAAATTTTTTAGAATCAACATTTTGAATCACACTCCATGATCCATCATCAGGATGAAAGAGAGCAAGAGGAGAAAGTTTTTAGAAGTGTTAATTTTAGAGAAACTAAGCCTTCTTATGTTACATTGCATCCAAAACAAAGTAAATAGGAAGATGTGATTCGATTTCCTTCTACACTTGAGAAATTTGAATCGAGGCGCACATATAGACAAGAAGTTGAGGAGATCTCATCTAGCTCTGAATCTTTAGAAGAGGAAGAACCTCCAACTCAACTTGTTCATAGCTCTACAAGGCATAGACAACCACCTGAAAGGTATTCACTTGATGATTGGAGATGTATTTTTTCTTTGAATACTAACATGGATGAACCTAGATTTGTAGAAGAGGCATTAGGTATGAATAATGCAAAATCTTGGAAGATTGATATGGATGAAAAAATGAAATCTTTGAAAAAGAATGATACATGGGATCTTGTACCATTTCTTGAAGGATGAAAATTTACTGGTTCCAAATGAGTGTTCAAGAAAAATACTGGTTCAGATGGAGGTATTGAGAAGTAGAAGGAAAGGTTGGTTGTGAAAGGTTACTCTCAAGTTGAGGGTGTTGATTATGGTGAGATATTTTCTCTTGTTGTAAAAATGACATCCATTAGATTTTTGCTTTCTATTGTTGCTGCTTATGATTTAGAGGTTGAGCAAATGGATGTGAAAACTACTTTCCTTCATGGTGACTTGGAGGAGGATATTTACATGACACAACTAGAGCATTACATGGTGAAAGGTAAAAGTAACCCATTTTTCAAATTAAAGAAATATTTGTATGGCTTAAAATAGAGTCTTAGGATGTGGTACCAGAAATTTGATACATATGTGTTGAGTTTTGGATTTGAGAGTTATAAATCAGATCATTGTGTTTATTATAAAATTGATGGTGATCATTTCTTGTTTATTGCATTATATGTTGATGATATGCTATTTATTGGCAAAGGGAAAGGTATGATTTCAGAATTAAAATCTCAACTTGCTGCTAAATTTGAAATGAAAGACCTTGGTACAACTAGACACATTCTTGGGATGAAAATTAAAAGAGATAGAGTGAACAAAAAAATTTGGCTTGGCCAAAGTAAGTATGTGAATTAAATTTTACAGAGGTTTGATATGCATAATTGTAGACCATTGTGTGTTCCTGTTTTAGTTGGAACAAAGTTATCTATTTCAGATTGTCCAACATCCCCATTAGAGATGGAATACATGAGCAAAGTGCCTTACTAGAGTGTAGTTGGAGGTTTGATGTATCCTATGGTTTGTACTAGACCAGACATTTCCCAAGTAGTGGGAGTTCTTTCTAGATATATGTCTAATCCTGGTAGAGTTCATTGGGATGTAGTTAAAAAAGTCTTCAGATATTTGCATGGTACCTTAGATTATTCCTTCTATTATCATAGTAATATGACTAAAGACAAAATCTTCGTTGATATTCATGGTTATGTGGATTCAGACTAGGCAAGTGATATTAATAGCAGGTGATCCACTAGTGCTTATGTGTTTACTTTATTTGGTGGTGCAATTATTTGGATGAGTAAGTGACAGACTATGGTTGCTTTGTCCACTACTGAAGCATAGTATATTTCAGCTACTCATGCTTGTAAAGAAGCCATTTGGCTTAAGAGATTATGTTCAAATATTGGAATAAAACAAGGTGTAGTGACAATTTATTGTGATAGTCAAAGTGCGATATGTTTAGCCAATAACCCGACATTTCATGCCAGTACAAAGTGTATTGATGTACAATATCATTTTGTTCGAGATATGGTCGAAGATGGTAGGGTGAAATTGGTTAAGGTAGAGACTTTGATGAATGTTGTTGATTCTTTAACTAAGCCTACGAGCATGGAGAAGTTCAGATGGTGTTAAGAGATTATGGGCCTTTCGACCCCTAGCAATTAAGAGGCAATGTTTACTCCCTCCCGTTGCTCTTGCAAGGTGTTCAACAAGTGGGAGATTTGTTGGGAAATTGTGTCTCAACCTTGCAATCATATAAAGGTTATTGTTGATAGCATATATATATATGAATATATATATATATATATATATATATACATATGTATGTATATATATACATGATAGGATATATATACATATGATAGGATATATATATGAATATATATACATATATATATGAATATATATACATATATATATGAATATATATACATATATATACACATATGATAGGATATATATGAATATATATACATATGTATGTATATATATACATACATATATATACATATATACATATATGTATGTACATACACATATGTGTATATACATATACACATGTGTGCATATGTATATACACACATGTGTATATACATATACACATGTGTGCATATGTATATACACACATGTGTATATACATACACACACGTGTGTATACATACACACACGTGTGTATACATACACACACGTGTGTATACATACACACACGTGTGTATACATACACACACGTGTGTATACATACACACACGTGTGTATATGTATATACACACATGTGTATATGCATACATATGTGTATACATACATATGTGTATATGTATATACATACATATGTATATATACATACATATAGAAGTATATATATGTATGTATATATACACATGCTATATATTATTACATATGTATATATATATATGTATGTATATATACACATGTGTATATACATACATATATATATACATATGTATATGTATATATACACATGTATACATATATATATATACATATGTATACATACATACATACATACATATATATATATATATATATATATATATATATATATATATATATATATATATATATATATATATATATATACATACATACATACATATATATATATATATATGGCAAGATCATTTGACCATCCTTTGTTTCTATCCACCTTCATGCCCAAGGACTATAGCATAAGCCTCCCGAAACTACCTTTATCTCCCTCCATCCTTCACCGCTGCACCACCCTGAATAGGCAAAACGACTAGTTTCTTGTTGCCCACACCCTCGGTGTATTCACAATATAAGAAGGAAGGGCACTCAACTGTTAATAATATCCTGAATAATAGAATGAAATTGTAGGAGGACCCCTACCCGACCTACACAGTGAAGGATGGAAAACTGCTGCTCTGAACCAGGGGTAGAGGACAACTCCCAAATTCAATGAACGCGCACCCCCCTCCTTCGGGAAGGGCTCCTCTTGGGAGTATCCCTTCCTTGTGGTAGTTGGGGGGTGGGAAACCACCCAAGGATACACTCCATGGAAGGAAGGAAGGTTGGAAGGTAGGAACAAACATTATTTCTTAAGGAAGGCTCAGAGTTCACCTCAGGGTCGGGATCCCCTTGGGGGGATCCCTCCCAATTTTCGGCCTTGCACTAAACATCCAATGGACCATGGAATAAATGACCACTATCTGAAAAGACTATGTCCAGGTCGTTCTGCCCCCACAAGGTACATCTTGCACCCATGGGCTGCTATAACTATCCAAGAAGACACTTAGAACTGGAAGGGAAAAAAAACCCAGTGGACCGTCGATGGACTTACTTCCTTCGAATCGGATCTCGAAGAAAAAAGTGAATGGGGAGATTGCAATTCTATTCCCTTCTTCTAGTTCTAGTGGGTGGATAATATAGACTATTCTTATTATTGGAAAAATAGTAGGAGGCAACCATTTTATTCTTTGGATTATTTAGGTAGGATAAGGGAGAAACCCAACCCTCCCACTTCTAGTTCTACCTAGCCCTAGGGGAAATCGAATCCCCATTACCTCCTTGAAAGAGAGATGTCCTGGGCCACTAGATGATAGAGGCCTACTTATTGGTATAATATTCAAATCCCTAGGAATTCAACCCCACCACTATTTGCAAACCCCACTAATAAAAGCATACCCCACTATCCATAAGGCCCCAACCCCATCGACCATATAAAACTTAGGTGGGGTCCAGCCTTTGGTACCCCTATAATCTCCCACCCCCCGATACCAACCCCACCTAAGGACAATATGGTCAGTGTCGAAGGCAGGCCCTTGGTATCAACCTATTCACCCTTGGTAATGACCTATTCGCTTGAGAAAGAAGCCTTGGTTGGTGTAATATGTATGTGATATCACCAAGATCTCAAGACCAAGATTCCTTCATACTGATTCCTTGGGTGGGATTTTGGCCAATAGAATGGGTGGCCAATCAATCAATAGAATGGGTGGCCAATCAATGGAATAGGTGGTCGAGAGCATCAATTCCAGATCGAATAAGAGTTTCCTTGGGTAGCCACCTACCTAAAACGATCCCCAAACTCCTGTGCTTGGTGGAGAAGAAGCAAACAAAGTGCTACCTCCTTCCTCTGCCAAAAACAGATTGGGATTGCTCACCAGTTGGGTCAGATCAAAGCAACGTTGTAAACAAATTACCCATCTTCTTCCCATTGGGGACAAGGGACGAAACAACCTCTCAATCCAATCTATTCATTGCAGCCTAGGACTATGTTCTCTTCTTGTCACATGTGGCCGTGTATGGATATGGATGAATAAGGGTGGACATTGTCTGGGCCAAGAGCCATAGTGAGTTGCTGTTCCCGTTTCCATGAGATCAATCCAGTTGTTGATATTGACAAGACCCAACCAGATGATGTATGCTGGTTGGTAGTGGGAGGACTTTAAGTACCCAGAGTGTTGTCCTATGTGCTTATATATGGGTCCAATCATTTTATTCCCTACTCTTTCTCAATAGCAGGAAAGGAGTCTATCTATCTGTCTAGCTCAAGTGGAATTCCCTCTATGCAATCCATAACCAGACTTGGGGGAGGAGTTTGACAACTCAGTAGTAGTGTAGAATGAAGTTTCTTGAAGATCTGGTGGATCTTCAAAATCTAGAGTTCTGGGAGAAGGGGTAATACATACCAAAAGGAAATACAGTGAGTGATAGAAAGTAAGACCCCACCACCCAAGGCTCCAACCCCACTGACTATGTATATATATGTGTATATGTATATATGTATATATATATACATATATCCTAGTTACACTGATAGGTGTAATATACAATGGGAGCAAGGGGTGGAGGGGAGGAGTGGGATGCCTATAAAAAAAAAATTATTAACTTTTTTAGAAAACTCCTAAATGGCTGACATACATTAAATAAATGATATATTGTAAATATAGATTATTAATTATTAGGTTTTAGATCTAATGGTGGATATTTTGTTGGCCTATCTTGCCCTAGAAGGTAACCCTATTTTATGATGGCATTATACTACAATTGTAAATGTAACACCTCTCTAACCCCAGCCTGGGTAAGATAGCATTTTGATTTTAATTTGGTATCCTAAATGTTAAATGTTATCATAATGAGATTAGACATTGTTGATTAAGTGAAAGGTTATCATGATTAGCTATGCTAATACAATTAATTGATATACATGGTAGTTAACTGTAGTCAGGATGTAGTATGTGCTTCAACTATGTATATATGTATATGTACAAGTACACCGTTGTGTGTGTATGTTTACAAGTACTAGGTATCGATTCCACTTGGCTTCACAGGTCTAAGCGTACCTTCCCTGACAGTGGTTAACATGAGATAGCACATTGGCCAACCCTTGACCTAAACCCTTATTGTCATACTCAATTGAGTATGACTTGTCTTTGACTAAATAGTGCAAACCCTAGATACTGTGATTGGTCACATTCCAGAAAACCTTTATCCCCTATGTGGTCAATTTGTGAATAGTGTCTAAGCTTTTGAGATAAATTGCATTTTTTTGTAAATTTTTAATATAAGAAATGCATTTTATGATTAAATGGGGGAATTTAATATTTAAAAAGGATTAATTGGGCTTACATATATTCAGTTTGATCGTAATCACATAATTTGTGTGATTAGGTTCATTTAGGAAATTACAAACATTATTTTATTATTTAATTTTAAATTGTGCTTATGCTGAATGTTGATTTATGCTATAAATTGAATGTTTAAATTATAAATTGGAAAAAAAGGAAATGACATCAAATAATATATTTTAAAAGGTAATACTTAATATTGCATTTGAAAAAGTGAAATGTGAAAAATGAGTTTTAAAAAGGAAAATATATTTCATTTTTTGCTAGAGCATATTTTGGAGAGAAAATGTGACGAAAAACCTTCTTTTTGAAGGAAAATTTATTTGTTCATGTGGGAGCAATTGGGCATGAAATTGCATAGGGTCAGTTGCATTTGGATAGGAATGGGGAAATGAAGTGATGACTGCGATCTCATGTGCTCTCGTTTGCTTGTGTGCAAACATCCTCTCATTTGAATTCCATGCTTGGGAATGAAGGTATTTTATCATTTCTTCATATTTACTTGATTTTAAATGGTTTGAATAATTCTCATTGCATTGGTAGTATGTTAGAATCCTTCCATGTATTTTATTTGAATCAAATTGATAGTGTAGAATTTATTTTGAGAAATTTCTAAGAATTTTTCCAAATATAGGGTTACCATGCCCAAATTTTAATTGGAGGCTCAAATTGGTGTTTTTATGTTAAAAGTGTGTTGTTGGGCATTTTTGGATCAAAAGGGTATTCTTACATTTTTTATTTTTGAACTTTGAAATTTTAAGCTTTTTCATGCTTCATCAATGGTGGAACCTGAATATTTGTGAAAATTGGGATTTGTTTAAAAGTGGACAGTGTTTTTATGTTAAAAGTGTGTTGTTGGGAACTTTTGGATCAAAAGGGTATTCTTACATTTTTGATTTTTGAATTTTAAAATTTTAAGCTTTCAAGCTTCATCAATGGTGGAACTTGGATATGTGTGAAAATTGGACTTTGTTTAAAAGTGGATTATTGAGAATATTATTTCTTATTATAATAGAGAATGATAGAAAATGCATATGAATTATTTCAATGGGATCGTTTTAGATCCATTTGCTTGTTCAAATTCCCGATTTGCTATTTTAATGTAAAAATGTGAATAATGTCGCAAAAAGTGTGAATGCCTTGTGTTTTCGGATGTGAATTCCATTGTGAGTTGCATTATTGCTTTGACTATATTTCCTTGTTCGTATAGAATGAGATGAACCCTAAGACTAGGTACTAGAGTGAGTCATGGAATTCATACATGGTTTATTAGATACTCCCTACATGCCTATAGTGCTCTTATAGGCTAAGGATGTTTGGGAAGAAATGCCCGCTCATGGAGTGCAGGACTTGTGTAGCAGTGCATTCTTGTTTATATGAAAGGATGACAGTTTCTTTGATGCCATCCATTTGGGCACACGTTATGACTCTCCCTATGCTTGCACTCTAGCATCTAGATCCTATTTTGAGTAGCACCTAGAAGATGTATGTTCCTTCCTCTTTTGGTGTTGAGTTTTAATACAATGTTCATGTCATGTGTAATGGCTTATATGTCACTGAAATCCTCTTATGAGTGATTGGTATATCAATTGTAATGGCTTGTATTCCATTTGATTTCTCTTATGAGTGACATGTGTGGCATGTGGCTTCCATGTGTGAGTAGCTTGTATGCCATGTATTCCATGTCTTGGAATGTTCTCTTACTTCGTGTTTGATGCATTAAATGCTATATGTAGTTGCATGAATTCTACTCTTCTCTCTTGTGTGAATTGAGTTGCATTGACATATATGTTAGTTTCTCTAATTGGGATGCTTATCCTTTATCTTGAATGAAGTGTATTCATTGTGATTGGTGTGTGTGTAAGCCTACACCTTTGTGCTTGGACCTTTCTTGATTGTTTGGGCCATGTGACTATCTCCATGAGCACAAGGGGTGGACCTACGGGTTCCATAAGGTTGGGTGGCATTGCAAACCACCGTTAGGGACCGGTGATCTCGGCGTGGTGGATCTACTTCAAGTTTGTACTCCTTCTTTCATTCTTTCATGTCTTCTTCTCTTCATGCTTTATTATTAGTGTAAAAGTTATAAATGTATAAATTCAAGGACCTTGAGTCCTAAGCTTATAATTGTAATATTGTTATTGGACCTTCCTCATGAGGGATATTGTAATCAAATGATATTGAGAATAGTTGTATGTTTGATTAGACTAGATTTGGTGACTCGGTGTGGGTGCCGAGCACTTGATTATTGTTGTTTTTCCCTTTCTAATTGTTGCTTAATGGATGAATGATTATAGGAACCTCGTTTGGGTATTAAAATGAATTTAGAATCTTATGTTATCCAACTCTTGTGTTGTGAGCATTTAAGTGCATCTAGGAAGGCTTTGCGAAGGCTTGTAAAGTCTTGTTGGGGTGGAGACTCCTGGTAGACCTTTCCTAGAGTGTTAGTGTTGTCTTGTTGCATTGGTTCGCGTTGTGGAACCATTAGTCTTCCGCTTGGCGTCTTAGAGCTATGATCAAAGATTGTTAGCTAGAAGTTGATCTAGTGATCCTCTTCATGTGTAGTTGCTTTACCTTATGTTGGTCAGCTTGGTTGGATGTGGGTTGAAGGTCGATGATTCCATCATCCCATCCTCTTGTAGTCTTGTGGGAGAGCACTATTGTGGATTTTAGTCACTCATCGTAGAGATGTCAATCTCTCTCTTGTTGCTTCCCTGTGGTGAGTTATTCCATGTTGGTAAGTCTTCCACTGTTCTCATCTTGCTTGTGCAATGGTGTGGTCTTGTGCAATTGTTCTACAGTGTCATTGTGTTATTATGACACTTGTTTGTGCACATGGTGTGTAGTTGAGACATGTCACATTGTTAGCGTTGTTGGTTATTGTTTCAAAAAAATGTTGTTTGGTCAGGTTTCGGCTTGGTCCTAACTGACGGGTTGTTACAGTAAACAATGGTGTATTTTGAGAGTCTAATAGAAATCGTGTTGTTTCTGGATCTCTGGTTGGTGATACTCCTATGAGAAGCTTGCTCTGCAAGTATATTGTAATCTTTGTGATTTTTGAATAATATATTGGGTGGATTTTGGAGTGCGGGGTTTTTCTCCCGAAAGGGTTTTCCCCATGTAAATCATTGTGTCGTGGTATGCATGATATTTATGTTTAAGTTTTTGTAATATTAAAGATCTGTAAATTTTTGCATTATTCTCCTCTCAAGATTAGTGTAGGAAGTTGTTTCACTACCTTAGCTTCCTTACAGGAAGCCATGGAAAGGATAAAACAATTGGAAGAATTGTTGGAAACACATTAGCAAAGGGACAGTGAGAATGATGCACAAATTGAAGAATTAGAGGAGAAGCTCTGTAAATTTGAGCATGGGTCTAAATTGGAGATACTTGCACAAATTGCTATGGTTGAAGTAGGAAAAAAAGAACTAGTAACTCAAGGCCCAATTCCTTAGGACAAAACCACCATTGGGCCAACTATTGTATCTTTGGGTGTGGAATTATGGAAGAGAACCCAAGAATTCTCTTAAAAGAAGAATGATTGGGGGAAAGAAAAAATTGAATTGATATCCAAACACACCAAGGCACTTGAACAATAGGAGGCAGAAGTGAAAATTTTGAAAGTGAGAATTGGAGAGATAGCTGATAAAATTGCATAGTTGCTAAATGCAGACCACCTGCCAAGGTCTATGCATTATTTCTATAGGAAAAGTATTTGTGTTTTCAGTTTAGTCAGTTGATTAATGATTTACCAGTTTCCATGAATAAGAAATTTGTGTTTTAGATACTTTCTTTGATTCTACACCAGACATGCAAAACCAGTTATGTGAGTTTTACTTGCATAACTTTGTTCTCTTAGATGAGACCGAATGGAATCCACTAATGTTTATGGGAAACCTACAAATTAGATCTTTGGCCTCCTGCATAAAAAATGAACAACAAAGGGGAAATTTTTTACAAGAATATAATGAAAAGGAAAAATTTATTGCTTTGAAACTGTGAGAAGAATCAGTGGATCCCAATGCAATCATAGGTCAGTGGTCAAAGATTCTAGATAATAGAGGTGTGCAAAGAAAAATAATGAGTATCAAAGAACATGATTATATGAGGATGAATCAAGTAGCTACACAACCTATTAATCAAGCCTTCAAGTTTGTGCAAAATAAATGGGAAGAGCTAACCCCTGAGTTAAAGAAATAGGAGCCACACTCCCTTTATAATTTTGTATCCATTATCAGAAGATCTCATAAGTATATAGACATTACCAGGGATAATGGACTTAGATGGTTTCCACTCACCTTTCATCCACCTATTCTCCTCTTTCCAGTACCACATTGGAGAGGGAAGAATTGTGGGTAAGAGGAAGTGACAAAGAATCCCAGGCTGGCAAATATTTCATGTTACATAGGCTATTATATGAGACAAACAAAGGGAGTTGATATTGTAGCAAATTTCAGGGAAATAGCTCCGTGGTATAACTTCCGGCCTTAAAATTTTCTTGAGGACAAGAAAATGCTTTAGTTGGGGGGAAATGATGGGCCTAGATAATAGCTAGTTTTCTTCCATTTACTTTATCTTTTTTTAACAGTTCAATCTAATAAGTTCACAAATAATCCAGAACCTTATACATCTTTTAGGTATTTCATGCATCCTAAAGAAGACTTTAATATGTGGAAATATAATTATGATATGATGGTATTTGTATGCATGGATGTGTGAATGTTCATAAAATTTAGTATGATTTTGTGTTTAATTCATGAGTGTTAATGATATGCATACTTTAAATGAAGTTAACCTCTTGTAGCCAAAACTATAGCTTGCAACAACTAGATTTCTAGTTTGTAGCAAAAGGATCATAGACAGTTGTAGGGGAGAGTCCAAAATGTTGAAAATGTGACAGTTCCAAGAAGTAATGAAGGAAATCATTCAAATGGTCAATTGTGAGTCACTAGATCACCAAATAAGATGACAAGAGGAAGGATTCTACATTAATAAGGAAATCCATGATGTGACAGTTTTCAGGGAGCACGTCTTTGTCAAACCGTTAGGGCAAAGTTTTAGTTTTTTTTTTTCTTTAAGTAAAAGGAAGGTTGCCTATATATATTTATAAAAGGATGTACAAAAGTGCATATTGAAATATTATGGCTACCACAAGCCAAATTCAACTCTTTTCAACTCTTTACCCTCCTATTCAGACTAGACATTAATACATCTATTTATGCTTTTATCTCATAAACCCAAAAAATTACCTATCACCACCATGTTTCTTTTCTCAAAATAATTACATAGCTTGTTTACTATTAATCATATTAAATTACTATCTATTACAGAGAATTTTTCACTTTGAAGCCCACAATTTGCAAAAAAGAAGATGCTTCGATCTACTACTCCATTTTATCCACTAAAACCTTGTTCTCATCTTGATGTTCTTCATGATTACCAACCATAGATTATTGAGGAGGCATTATATTAAAATTCAAGTCCATACTGTTCACGTGCAAATGAGAACCATGATCAACACTAGTGCAACATCCTAACCAAAGAATTGTTGTGCATCATTTTTTGGAACATCCCTTTGTCGAACAATAGCTTGATTATCATGACCTTTCAGAGCAACTTCTTCTGGACCAACCTTTGGTACATTCTCCACTGGAATAGTAGCTTCTGGCGGCTCATGGTTGTGGGTGAGTAAAACTAAGACCGCATTTACCTAGACCTGTATCCTCTCAACTAGCTCATATTCAATCTCCCTTGCAATTTTTTTCAAGGCTGACAACATGAAATCTAACCTTTTTGTTGATAGGGTTTTCTTAATTGCACTGTATGTTGCCATGAAAGAGGGCCTGTGTGAAAGTAGTTATCTAGGAAAGATCCCTCCTACATAACCCTTTCCCTTCCACAAATCATAACTCTGGCATGCTCTCAGAAGAATATCATTCAGGAGATATGCCTCTTTCACAACTTTATTTGCAATGTATTCTATAGCCCGAAAGCTTTGTAACACGTCTAGAAAATTAGAAATGAAGATAGAAACAAGTTGGGAGGGGAAGAGCAACCTGTTGGTCTCTGGTTCTAAAATTTCTTTCCTAATAATCCTCTTCACAACCTTCTTGAATTGCTGACAGTGCCTTTTGAACACAAGCTGAAACTCCATCTCATTGATTTCTTCTTTAAATGGAAATTCCCATTCATTGACTAGGATTTTCACTTTGTAATTCTGCGGAACATACTCCATTTGCACCTTGTAATAGGCCTTGTGCCTTCTTTGATTGATACAACCTTTTCCACAGGCAGATGAAATCTCTTGCAACATATAGGTAGTCTTCAAAAGAGCCTTCTTGAAGGAAGATAAAGAACTCTGACTACCTTCTTTCCAAAGAAATGGAAATGAATGTGAAAACCTTATTGAAAATGAATAAGTGATTTTTTTCACACAATTATCACTGAAGTATGTGGCTTGAAATTATTTATTTAACCCCTTTTCTCCTTTCCAAGCCATATGAGATCAATTTTAGTACACGACAGGAGATATGCCATTCATTTTCATAATGAAATTGTCAGTTGATAAGATGGAGGATTACACTCATCTCAAACAACCTAGCCTTTTCCATTTTAACGATATAGCTAAATTAATTAACAAATAACTCAGGTGCTTACTGTTTAACATCTAAACTTACTCTTCTCATTTTCCTGTACAGATGAAATGATAACAGGAAAGTCTCGATCAAATCACTGGTGATTCTATGTATTCACACACATAAGTGCCAATAATAAAGAGACTGTACCTGCAAAAAGAAACAAACTCATTAGTGTTAAAACTTGGTGGCCCTCTACTGGCATTTGCATGACACATGTCAATGTGAATGATCCTATTCAAGCATGAGTCTCATCCTCCTGTTGCCACCTGACCCTTACATAACTTTTATTTTTTATAGCATCCATTATCATACTACTTCAAGTTCCCTGACTTTATCATACTCCTTCATTCTCCCTAATGCTTAAATTTTCAAATTGATAGCTTATATTTGAAATTTCCCTCCTCGACCACTAGCTCCAACAACTGAGGGCAGAGTTTTAGTTTTACTTCTCTTCTTCTATCTATTTCAATTATGGTTTTTAGTTACAAGACTAGTCCTCTCCCTATTCTTGAGGGAGAGTAGAGACATGTATTTAAATTATATTTTTAGTTCTTGTGTGAATAAAACTCCTCTTGTGCCTATATATTGGGATTGGTGGTTGAGGAGAAAATCTAGTTCTGGATATAGTTTCTAGTTCTAGTTTTTTTTATCAGACAATACTTCATTGTTACTTTTTTTGTTATTTAAGTTGTAATGGATATGTACTTTTGAATGGGAAATCTATTGAAGATTCTTGTTATACTATAAGAAGTTTAGTTTCTATGCAATAAAGGAGTTTCAATTTACTGTCATGATTGTTTGATCCAATAGCGTATATTTGATTTTCCCCTATGGGCACAACAACTCAAGTAAGGGCCAATCAAGGTACTACCAACTCACCTTATTTTCTATTATCAAACTAGATGTTATATTATTGCATTCATCTAAGATAATTCTCAATTATATGCATATGGATGATATTCCATAGTATGAATTGCATTCTATAACAACACGTTGAGTCAGTCTCTAGAGAAGTTAAGCAGTTAGGAGTTAGAGTTAGTAGTGTAAGTAAATTGAAAAGTTCATATTTGGTAGTTAACAGTTATAGTACTAAGCCAAAGGTACCCGTAACATGTAACACCCCACTGTGTGAACCCCAAAGGAAAACTAAAACTAACAGATTAACACACTATTATTTTTTAAAGTAGAACATTACACAAGATGAACTTGAACATACATTACATATAAGGCAATTATACAATTAAAATATCCACTACGTCCTCTAGGGTACACGTGATGACATTACGAAACCTAAACCCATTCCAAACGATAACGAACCAATTCCAAGATTACATTATAAAACATGATATAGTATATTTTACAATAATCATACATCCATTATAATCCATCAATAAGAAACATCCACATAGGAAAACCATAACATAAACATGATTAATTTAGTCCCAATAACCATAAACATATTATTATCATGTGAATTCTATGGAGCATATTTCCACCAACACAATACATCAAATAATGACTACCACGAATCATTAACCACATAAGGGCTACAAAGGTAAAATAATACATTACATCCATTTCAGGAGTACATTACATAATTTTAGGAGTACATATGCACATCAGTGCATCCCATCACATAGTGGAAATGATACATCAAATACAAGAATGTTACATAAATGAACATGGTACAACTGAACTGAGGTAAAGTTTTGGAACAACTGCATTGACACAAACTCTAACAGAGGAACCAATGGGGTGCATAGCACATTCCACCCAACCACGTGGCCCCAAAGGCCCACCCCCCATGCTAGGAGATGACAAGAAAGACCCACGACCAAGAACAGTCAAGCAGAAGGAAACAAGACTCAACAAACGACCCTAGCATAACAATAAACATAAATAACAACATCAAAATGGCTACTTGCAAGATGAAAACTTCCAGAGGTACACAAAGGCAATACAAGGGATACTATAGGAAGAGTGTCATCACATGGCCCTAGCATGGGTTATCCTAGCTACCTCTCACTAGGTGCCGACCCCCATCTATGGTTATCCTGGCTGCCCCTCACTAGGCGTCGGCCCCATAGGGTGACACATGCTAACATTTTGTGATGACAAGGTAGTGATCTTGCCGACCATGGCCTTCTCATCCCATCCTTAGTCTATGAAAGCACTAACGGAATGGGAAAGGCATCTTACTTATCTTATTAATGTGAACCTACCCAAATCCACTAGTTAATTTTATTAAGTTATCACTTATTACAAAAAATCTTCCATGGGTTATCTAGGTTTCCCCTTTGTGTACTGACCCCCATGAAGAACCACTCACCCTAGCAGCATCGAAAATAAACCTCATGACATCAAGGGGTGTACCAAAACACACAAAGCACTAAAATCACGAGAACCAAGTATGTATGCGAGGCATGAACCTTCTCACCCAAAAACCACATCAAAAGTCAACACCATGGTACAAGGTAACACCCACAAGAGCTCAAAACCAGAAATAAGATCAATGAATCACAAAGGTTCAACCGTGGAAAATCAATATAAATCAAGTTTCTCCATTGCCTCTAGAAGCCAAAACCACCGAATATCTAGAGTCTCCTACTAAAGGTAACTCAAACACTTCGGGTTCCCAACCATCTCAAAATATGACTACAAGAAAGTCAACACATAAAGTCTCCCCATTCCATAAGAGAAAAACTCACATCGTGGGACCATGAAAAGACAATATAAAATTCACAATCGCATAACGACAAGAGCAAAATAAGTGTAGCAACATCATAACGAAATCATGAAACTCAATCAAGGCTAATATAATCAATCATTTACCAACTCAATCACAATAATCACTAAACAACATGGCATTCAATATATGCAATCCTTGCATCCCAACATAATTACTCCAAGATTAAACACTACTTCTATGTTGCACCAGTACAAACTCACCCATACTCCACTAATCCAATACAAACCTAATGAATAAAATCACTGCCAAAACCAAGCATGTCAAAGGGTAAACAGATCGAAATGAAAACATCAAAAAATTTAAATAATCTTTCTAGTTTCACTAAAACATCAAGAGCAATAAGTTCCAAGAATATTTAAATCATCATTACATTTCTCTAACACATACAGAGAGAAGACTATTAGGAAACATTTTAATAATCACATACATTCTAGTTTCCTACTCAAAATAAAACCATTCAATTTGAAGGACTCTATTTATTTTACAACAACCACTAAATCCACTAACTACCATTAGGTTATATTAACCAATAGATAAATACTAAACTATTAAAGGGTAACGATACTAGTATCTCAACTCTATCTTACTTGCTAATATCCCTTATGAAATAAAGCACAATTAGAAGGATAGAACATTTGGTCATTATAATTTCAATCTCTAGCTGTACCACTAACTCCCTTATGATATAATTATCATACTATATTAACAATCATTCACCTCAACTAAGCTACTTAGTGGTTTCACAAATCTATTATTAGTTAGGTAAGAAGATAATCAACAAACAAAATAATCTACTTTAATTTACTTGATTAAGTCCTTCCAATATCTAGATGGGCCATTTTCCATAAAATATAAATTAAATAAATTAATATCTTCCTTAAACCTAATTTAATCCAATCACTTAAATAGCTAATTCTCTTAAAAAATAATTACTTAAATCTTTAATGTTATATAAAAGAAAGATATTTATTCATCTTAAATTACTCATTGAATATCCATAAAGGAATCTACCCCTCCCACTTAATTACCCTATGAATATTCTCTTTAAAAGAGAAATTGAAAGAAAATCATTTAACTACAATTCAATCAATTTAATTACTTATTTCACTTAACTAACATAGTCACCTATTCATCTATCAAATATAATCATTTATTAAAAAGTATTTTTTAAAATATTTACCATATTTATCCAAGTACGTGTATCCAAATTTCTACTAAGAAAGTAAATCTCTTTGATATAATTTTAAACTACACATTCCCTAATTTCATTAACAACTAACCTAAGAACATTCTAAAACAAACCTTTCCTTCATATTGCCAATTATGAAGATTATTTATCTATATAAAAGTAAATCAAAACCTTTGACTTAATCACATATCTAATAAACCAAAAATCAACATTTAATTCCCTCTTTTAGCTAAGTAATTAAATATAATCAATTTTAGATTCTCATTTTCCAATATTCCAATTGTAAACACAAATCTACTCTATTCAATTCTAAAATATAGGAACACTATCATAAATGTTAATATCATTGTACATACAGATGAATTTCATTTGTTTAATCCTTCTAAATTACTCTTTTAATTAAATCCCTAATCACCTCGACAACGATCTTTACACAACTCTCAAATTACTAATAAGGTACTTATAGACAAGTATATGAATATCTATGGTATCATCTTAATTATACAATCATATGTTTTATAACCAATCTAATCATATATTACATAAATGTCAGATTATAAAATAACAATATATATATTTATAAACTTGATTATTTAAAAGCACATTGCTGTTAATAATAGCAATAAGACTATGGAAGAAAATAGTAGATTTCAATTTTTTTTAAAATGAAATGCTAACATCGAGTGCTCGACATTCAACCCAATTCAGTGATTTTATAAATGATATTGCAAGTTTGTATGGTGTCCAATTTAGGTTTGGAAAGAAAGGAATTAAAGAAACCTAATCTATAAATCCGACGTTCAAGACATGCCCTAAAATCTCTTTTTGTGTTTTTATCTGGTGTTGCAGGGAAGAGTTTGGTAGTGTGGAGTTGAAGTTGGGACGAGCTGTAAACATGCACCACAACATAATGGTAGGGGAATTTTTTCTAGATGTTATAGTTGGAAATGCTTTGATAACCATGTATGCAAGATGTGGAATCATAGACGAAACAATTCAACTTTGATAGACATATATGCAAGATGTGGAATCATAGTCAAACAAAAAACTCCAGAATTGTTTGACAGAGTGCCTCAAAGTGACGTCATATCATGGAATGAAATGAATGATCGTAGAATGTGCACATAATGGACTTTGCAAGGAAGCTCACAAATCTTTGAATTAGTGAAGTGCTTTGGAACACATCCTAACGTTGCAAGCTTTTCTCATGTTCTAGGTGCATGCAGTCAAGCAGGTTTAGTGGATGAGGGCTGCACATACTTCACACATCAACAACCCTTATTGCATTAAATATATAATTGATCAATAGGTGTGCATGGTTGACCTTCATGCCCATGCTGGCTATCTTGAGGACACCCTAAATCCTATTACTAAAATGCTAGTTGAACTTGGTAGAAACTGTGAAATGGAAGGGTGATTTCCTGGCGATGAGGCCACAAAACACAACTTTACGGCTACAACAGAGAATTTTGTCATTCACAGATAAATGCACACCTCAACATACCTCATGGCTCAATTGTGGGCTGTGCTGAATGGTACACAACCTCCAAAAAAATCTTTGCGACCTGTGCAGAAGAAATCATGGCCTCTAATCTGTTCACAATCTTGCCTCATTTGTTTGACATTATATGAGAAAGCTAGGTGCGTAGATAGGGCATAATTGTGTGTGCATAGAATGAGTGAGAGCTATTTTGCAAAAATGCCTAACGTAATCTCCCTCTTCCCTATGGACGCAACTGCCTTAGATAGAAATGCATGCAGAATGTGGATGCAAAGACAAGGCACGTGAGCTGTTTTTACATAACATCTCTAAGAAATGTGATCTCATGAAAAAAAATGCCCCCATTCCTCGGTATGCCCAGCTACCTTTGATGAAAAGGCTTTAGAAACCTTCAAGCAAATGAAACTGATAGGTGTAGAGACAACTTACATGCTAGAAGACATGTGTGCAAAAAGTAAAAGAATAAGGAAGACACGTGAAGCATAAAAAATTATTCTCTTTTATTTAAAATCACATTATTTTTCCATTTTAGTTGGAAAATATTATCCCATTTATTTTAATTTAAAAAATATATTTCTTTCCACATTTAATTTAAACTCCTATATTTATCTTTATTTATTCTTTTATCATTGAAACATTAAATCACATTATTTAATTTAAATAATAATTGTTATCCACAAATAACTTTTATAAAACTAATTCATTTAATTATTATTTACTTCCAATTTTTTTTTTTACCATATAAATCAAATTTAATTTAATTAAGTAGATTAATCAATACTAGTCAAGATATTAACTTAATCACATAATTCAAAATCCATTAATCAATGTAAACTAACGAAACCGATGTGACACACAATTCGACCAAATGACTTACTCAATTGTCATGAAGGCCAAAAGCGGAGGGGTACTACATCCCCCCCCTTAACATTGACTTACTCTTGGAAGTCGCAAGATGAAACAAAACGTATGCAGTCATAAGCACATCATCACAATGAACTAACAACTAAACCAAATAATCAAAACAACATCAATTAAACAATTAAAATTAAACGACTCAAAATGAAACATTACCAAAATAGAAACGGGGTCAGAACCAGACGACATCGTCAAACACAATGAAAGGGTGACGAACTAGGATGGGGAAACTTTCTTGTCAACTCTGGTTTCCGCATCATAACCATTGGGATTATAGGGCAAACTCAAACCTGACAGTGCAGGTGGAGTCGATGCTTGGTACCTGCAATCCTTTATCAAACCAAATGTCGAGCAACATTTATATATCCAATAATAAACACACCGTGAGAGGAAATCGTAGCGTAGCAGGGCACTCATGAACGAGTAATGCTAAACCGTTCCCCTCACCAAGACCTCAAACAGTAACTAAGACATTGAGTACAATAACATCAAGTAACACTAGTCACATCATAATCAACATCATAAAGCAATTACTAATCAATTGCATAACAACATAGTACTACATCCAGATGATAGACGTAACCAGTAAAATCCAAACACCATGTATCCTTATATCAAAAACATCCGAATAGAGTATCATAGTCATCCAAGCAAACTAAATTGTCAACCAAACTAGTCAAACTGGTGAAACAATCACCATTATATTCTCAAAGTACACAACATAACATGAAAAATATCATAATAGTGACAACACATGAGAGGCATTACATTCATTCACAGGTTCTAATTATCATCTACACTATCTTTTTAATCATGATCTTAAAAAAAATAGTGATCTACAATTAACATTACAGTTAAGAATTACTAGCTATCATATGAAGGATTCTACAAACATACTTATTTTGAATATACCTCTTAAATATTTAACAACTAAGGTAAAAAAAATGAACAAAGCAATATTCTAAAAGTTATTAAGATTATAAGTCCATCAATAAGGCTAACGAGTAATTCAAAGATGAACTAGTTGACAAAAATATTTAACCAATTTTGCTTAATATGATATTAATAAAAGTAAAGGCCAATCCTTCCACAATGTGAATAAATCTCCACAATGATGAAAAAGGAAACCACAATATGATAATCCCATATCCAAGAAAACAATTTGATAAGTTTACAACAATAATCTAGGAATTCTAGTTCTTGAAAAGACTAACTAAAACTTGTCTAAATTGCATCCTTAAGTTTTACTCAAAATCCCATAATTCAGACAGTAATCACATTAATAAGCGACATCATAAAGTCATCACAAATCAAATACATAACAAGCATAGTACAATTCCATATGATAAACATAACTAATTTAATCCAATCACAACTTCAATCCCCATGCATCAATATAACATAAGCATTAATAACGAGTGTCAAAGTCCTCAAGTTAGATAACATGTCATCCAACCCAAATAAAAATGGTGAAACAATCACCAACAGGGTCTCAAAATACTAAACATATCATAGAGAGCATCGGTCTAGAGAAAGCCATATAGGAACAAACAACATTGTTTACAAGGTAGCCATAACTACCGAAGACAAGATCAACACAAAAGTGATTCAGAATCCCTATCACTGCTGGTGATAGGTTCCTCCTGATCACTAAAGTCAGAGGGAATCAACCTATAACCAGGAGTTGGAATGCAAATTTTCTTAGGAACTACCGATTCCCTCTTAATACTCACTGAATTTCCCGGGCTGATTTTGTTCCTCCTTAGATAGGTAATCCAAATTTTCCTTTCCCTAGCTATTCACGGGTTGTCTACCTGACCAAGGTCTGAGCAGGCAAGAAGCTCCTCTGACATTTTCCACAATCGTGCTCCCTCTAATCTTGGCTAATCCGTTTTCGGGCCTTCACCTCCCGGGTTGTTCTGAGAACCTTGTTGTTCCTCATGTTCAGACTCGTGGGAACGTGGAGATGAAGTACTCTGGTAGTTAGCTTTGTGGTCACCACCATAGCCTCTACCTCGACCTCGCCCTTGACCTCTAGGCATCATACACTCCCCACCAAGGGAAAAAGGGTCACAATGATCAAGCGAAGGTGATAGAAAGAAAACAACACAAGCTCAAGAGTCAAAATATACGACAAATTCTACACCTTTTCATAACATAAAACACAAATTAACACATTAGAAGCATAAATTTCCAGGTTAAAACAAATATTTTCCACATAAACACACAAACTTACATCATCAGACGTCACATCACAAAACAACACAAGGTTCCATAATGCATTCCTGGTAGGAAGAATATCGGTGCATTGCGCACTACACCGAGGGTCCTATCCTTTCCACTAGTTTTTGCACCATTGAACCAACACCACCTAGGGACCAACTCAAATTTCTAAGTAAGAATGATAGGAGGGAGAAAGCCTAGAATCAAGAGTCTAAACACAAGGTTAACATAATGGGCTCAATTAACCTAGAGTACCCAGTGTTTGATAGGCTTGGCTTTGATACCAAACTGTAATGCCCTGCCGTGCGAACCCCAAAGGACAACTAAAACTAATAGATTACCACACTATTTTTTTTGAAGTAGAACATTACACAAGATGAACATGAACATACATTACATATAAGGAAATTATACAATTACAATATCCACTATGTCCTTTGGGGTACACGTGACGGCATTACAAGACCCAAACCCATTCCAAACGATAATGAACAAATTCCAAGATTATATTATAAAACATGATATAGTATATTTTACAATAATCATACATCCATTATAATCCATCAACAAGAAACATCCACATAGGAAAACCATGACATAAATAATATTAATTTAGTCCCAATAACCATAAACATATTATTACCATGTGAATTCTATGGAGCATATTTCCATAGATACAACACATCAAATAACGGCTACCACGAATCATTAACCACATAAGGGCTACAAAGGTAAAATAATACATTACATCTATTTTAGGAGTACATATGCACATCAGTGCATCCCGTCACATAGTGGAAATGATACATCAAATACAAGAATGTTATATAAATGAACATGGTACAACTGAACTGAGGTGAAGTTCTGGATCAACTGCATCGGCACAAAATCTGACAAGGGACCCAATGGGGTGCATAGCACATTCCACCCGACCACGTGGCCCCGAAGGCCCACCCCCTGTGCTAGGAGATGACAAGAAAGACCCATGACCAAGAACAGTCAAGTGGAAGGCAACAAGACTCAAAAAACAAGGATAACAATAAACATAAATAACAACATCAAAACGACTACTTGCAATGTGACAGCTTCCAGAGCTACACAAAGGAAATACAAGGGATACCATAGGAAGAGTGTCATCGCATGGCCCTAGCATGGGTTATCTTGGTTGCCTCTCACTAGGTGTCGACCCCCATCTATGGTTATCCTGGCTTCCCCTCACTAGGCACCGACCCCATACGGTGACACATTTGGGACCACTGACCTTTCATGAGGACAAGGTAGTGATCTTGCCGACCATAGCCTTCTTAGCCCATCCTTAGTCTGTGGAAGAATTAACTGCATGGGCGAGGCATCTTACTTATCTTATTAATCTGAACCTACCCAAGCCCACTAGTTAATTTTATTAGGTTATCACTTATTACACAAACTCTTCCATGGGTTACCTAGGCTGCCCCTTTGTGTGTTGGCCCCTATGAAGAGCCACTCTCCCTAGTAGCATCGAAAAAAAACCTCATGACATCAAGGGGTGTACCAAAACACACAAAGCACTAAAATCACGAGAACCAAGTATGTATGTGAGGCATAGACCTTCTCGCCCAAAAATCACATCAAAAGTCAACACCATGGTACAAGGTAACACCCACAAGAGCTCAAAACCATAAATAAGATCAATGAATCACAAAGGTTCAACCGTGGAAAATCAATATAAATAAAGTTTCTCCATTTCCTCTAGAAGCCAAAAACATTGAATAGCCAAAATCTCCTACTGAAGGTAACTCAAACACTTCAGGTTCCCAACCATCTCAAAATATGACTACAAGAAAGTCAACACATAAAGTCTCCTCATTCCATAAGAGAAAAAATTACATCATGGGACCATGAAAAGACAATATAAAATTCACAATCGCATAATGACAAGAGTAGAATAAGTGTAGCAACATCATAACGAAATATTGAAACTCAATCAAGGCTAATATAATCAATCCTTTACCAACTCAACCACAACAATCAGTGAACAACATGGTATTTAATATACGCAATCCTTGCATCACAACATAATTACTCCAAGATTAAACACTACTTCTATTTTGCACCATTACAAACTCACCCATACTCCACTAATCCAACACGAACCCGATGAATAAAATCAATTCCAAAACCAAGCATCTCAAAGGGTAGACACATCAAAATGAAAATATCAAAACATTTAAATCATGTTTCTAGTTTTGGGACGAGCTGTAAACATGCACCAAAACATAATGGTAGGGAAATTTTTGCCAGATGTTATAGTTGGAAATGTTTTGATAACCATGTATGCAAGATGTGGAATCATAGACAGAAAAATTCAACTTTGATAGACATTTATGCAAGATGTGGAATCATAGAAAAAAAAACTCCAAAATTGTTTGACGAGGGCCTCAAAGAGACGTCATATCATGGAATGAAATGAATGATTGTAGAATGTGCACATAATGGACTTTGTAAGGAAGGTCAAAAATCTTTGAATTAGTGAAGTGCTTTGGAACACATCCTAACATTGCAAGCTTTGCTCATGTTCTAGGTGCATGCAGTCAAGCAGGTTTAGTGGATGAGGGCTGCACATACTTCACACATCAACAACCCTTATTGCATTAAATATATAATTGATCAATAGGTGTGCATGGTTGACCTTCATGCCCATGCTGGCTATCTTGAGGACACCCTAAATCCTATTACTAAAATGCTAGTTGAACCTGGTAGAAACCGTGAAATGGAAGGGTGATTTCCTGGCAATGAGGCCACAAAACACAACTTTATGGCTACAACAGAGAATTTTTTCATTCACGGATAAATGCACACCTCAACATACCTCATGGCTCAATCGTGGGCTGTGCTGAATGGTACACAACCTCCAAAAAAATCTTTGCGACCTGTGCAGAAGAAATCATGGCCTCTAATCTGTTCACAATCTTGCCTCATTTGTTTGACATTATATGAGGAAGCTAGGTGCGCTGATAGGGAATAATTGTGTGTGCATAGAATGAGTGAGAGCTATTTTGCAAAAATGCCTAACCTAATCTCCCTCTTCCCTATGGACGCAACTGCCTTAGATAGAAATGCATGTAGAATGTGGATGCAAAGACAAGGAACGTGAGCTATTTTTACATAACATCTCTAAGAAATGTGATCTCATGAAAAAAAATGCCCCCATTCCTCGGTATGCCCAGCTACCTTTGATGAAAAGGCTTTAGAAACCTTCAAGCAAATGAAAATAATAGGTATAGAGACAACTTCCATGCCAGAAGACATGTGTGCAAAAAGTAAAAGAATAAGGAAGACATGTGAAGCATCAGAAATTATTCTCTTTTATTTAAAATCACATTATTTTTCCATTTTAGTTGGAAAATATTATCCCATTTATTTTAATTTAAAAAATATATTTCTTTCCACATTTAATTTAAACTCCTATATCTATCTTTATTTATTCTTTTATCATTAAAACATTAAATCACATTATTTAATTTAAATAATAATTGTTATCCACAAATAACTTTTATAAACTTAAATCATTTAATTATTATTTAGTTCCAATTTAATTTTTTTTTACCATATAAATCAATTTTAATTTAATTAAGTAGATTAATCAATGCTAGTCAAGATATCAACTTAATCGCATAATTCAAAATCCATTAATCAATGTAAACTAACAAACCCAACGTGACACACAATTCAACCAAACGACTAACTCAATTGTCATGAAGGCCAAAAGCGGAGGGGTACTACATCCCCCCCCCCTTAGCATCGACTTACTCTTGGAAGTCGTAGGATGAAACAAAACGTATGTAGTCATAAGCACATAATCACAATGAACTAACAACTAAACCAAATAATCAAAACAACATCAATTAAACAATTAAAATTAAATGACTCAAAATGAAACATTACCAAAATAGAAATGGGGTCAGAAACAGAAGACATTGTCAAACACAATGACAGGGTGACGAACTAGGATGAGGAAACTTTCTTGTCAACTCTGGTTTCCACATCATACCCATTGGAATTATAGGGTAGGCTCAAACCTGATAGTGCAGGTGGAGTCGATACCCAGTACCTACAATCCTACATCAAACCAAATTTCAAGCAACATTTATATATCCAATAATAAACACACCATGAGAGGAAATTGCAGCGTAGCAGGGCGCTCGCGAACAAGTAATGCTAAATCGTTCCCCTCACCAAGACCTCAAATAGTAACTACAACATTGAGTACAATAACATCATCAAGTAAAACTAGTCACATCATAATCAACATCATAAAGCAATTACTAATCAATTGCATAACAACATAGTACTACATCCAGATTGTAGGCGTAACTAGTAAAATCCAAACACCATGTATCCTTATATCAAAAACATCCGAACAAAGTATCATAGTCATCCAAGCAAACTAAACTGTCAACCAAACTAGTCAAACTGGTGAAACAATCACCATTATATTCTCAAAGTACACAACATAACATGAAAAAGTATCAGAATAGTGACAACACATGAGAGGCATTACATTCATTCACAAGTTCTAATTATCATCTTCACTATCTTTTTAATCATGATCTTAAAAAAAATAGTGATCTACAACTAACATTACAGTTAAGAATTACTAGCTATCATATGAATGATTCTACAAATATACTTATTTTGAATATACCTCTTAAATATTTAACAACTAAGGTAAAAAAAAATGAACAAAGAAATATTCTCAAAGTTATTAAGATTATAAGTCCATCAATAAGGCTAACGAGTAGTTCAAAGATGAACTAGTTGACATAAATATTTAACCAATTTTGCTTAATATGATATTAATAGAAGTAAAGACCAATCCTTCCACAATGTGAATAACTCTCCACAATGATGAACAAGGAAACCACAATATGATAATCCCATATCCAAGAAAACAATTTGATAAGTTTACAACAATAATCTAGGAATTCTAGTTCTTGAAAAGACTAACTAAAACTTGTCTAAATTGCATCCTTAAGTTTTACTCAAAATCCCATAATTAAGACAATAATCACATTAATAAGCGACATCATAAAGTCATCACAAATCAAATACATAACAAGCATAGTACAATTCCATAGGATAAACATAACTAATTTAATCCAATCACAACTTCAATCCCCATGCATCAATATAACATAAGCATTAATAACGAGTGTCAAAGTCCTCAAGTTATATAACATGTCATCCAACCCAAATAAAAATGGTGAAACAATCACCAACAGGGTCTCAAAATACTAAACATATCATAGAGAGCATCGGTCTAGAGAAAGCCATACAGTAACAAACAACATTGTTTACAAGGTAGCCATAACTACCGAAGACAAGATCAACACAAAAGTGATTCATAATCCCTATCATTGTTGGTGATAGGTTCCTCCTGATCACTAAAGTCAGAGGGAATCAACTTATAACCGAGAGTTGGAATGCAAATTTTCTTAGGAACTACTGATTCCCTCTTAATACTCACTAAATTTCATGGGCTGATTTTGTTCCTCTTCAGATAGGTAATCCAAATTTTCCTTTCTCTATCCAGTCGCGGGTTATCTACCTAACTAGGGTCTGAGCGGGCAAGAAGCTCCTCTGGCATTTTCCACAACTGTTCTCCCTCTAATCTTGGCTAATCTGGTTTCAGGCCTTCACCTCCCGAGTTGTTTTGAGAACCTTTTTGTTCCTCACGTTTAGATTCATGGGAAGGTGGAGATGAAGTACTATGGTAGTTAGCTCTGTGGTCACCACCACAGCCTCTACCTCAACCTCGCCCTTGACCTCTAGGCATAATATAATCCCCACCAAGGGAAAAAGGGTCACAATGATCAAGCAAGGGTGATAGAAAGAAAACAACACAAGCCCAAGAGTCAAAATATACGACAAATTCTACACCTTTTCATAACATAAAACATAATTTAACACATTAGAAGCACAAGTTTCCAGGTTAAAACACATATTTTCCACATAAACGTGCACAAAATTACATCATCATACATCACATCACAAGACAACACAAGGTTCCATAATGCATTCTTGGTAGGAAGAATATCGGTGCATTGCACACTACACCGAGGGTCCTATCGTTTCCACCAGTTTTTGCATCGTTGAACCAACACCACCTAGGGACCAACTCAAATTGCTAAGTGAGAATGATAGGAGGGAGAAAGCCTAGACTCAAGAGTCTAAACACAAGGTTAACATAATGGGCTCAATTAACCTAGAGTACCCAGTGTTTGATAGCCCTGGCTCCGATACCAAACTATAACGCCCTGTTGTGCGAACCCCAAAGGACAACTAAAACTAATAGATTACCACACTAGAACATTACATAATATGAACATGAACATACATTACATATAAGGCAATTATACAATTACAATATCCACTACGTCCTTTGGGGTAAACGTGATGACATTACTCGAGACGTAAACCCATTCCAAACGATAATGAACAAATTCCAAGATTACATTATAAAACATGATATAGTATATTTTACAATAATCATACATCCATTATAATCCATCAACAAGAAACATCCACATAGGAAAACCATGACATAAGCAATATTAATTTAGTCCCAATAACCATAAACATATTATTAACATGTGAATTCTATAGAGCATATTTCCACAGATACAACACATCAAATAATGGTTACCACGAATCATTAACCACATAAGGGCTACAAAGGTAAAATAATACATTACATCTATTTTAGGAGTACATTACATCATTTTAGGAGTACATATGCACATTAGTGCATCCCGTCACATAGTGGAAATGATACATCAAATACATGAATGTTACATAAATGAACATGGTACAACTGAACTGGGGTGAAGTTCTAGATCAATTGCATCGGCACAAACTTTGACAGGGGACCTAATGGGGTGCATAGCACGTTCCACCCGACCACGTGGCCCCGAAGGCCCACCCCCTGTGCTAGGAGATGACAAGAAAGACCCATGACTAAGAATAGTCAAGCGAAAGGCAACAAGACTCAACAAACAAGGATAATAATAAACATAAATAACAACATCAAAACGACTACTTGCAATGTGACAGCTTCCAAAGGTACACAAAGGCAATACAAGGGATACTATAGGAAGAGTGTCATCGCATGGCCCTAGCATGGGTTATCCTGGTTGCCTCTCACTAGGCGTCGACCCCTATTTATGGCTATCTTGGCTGCCCCTCACTAGGTGCCTACCCCATAGGGTGACACATGCGAGACCACTAACCTTTCATGAGAGCAAGGTAGTGATCTTGCCGACCATGGCCTTCTCAGCCCATCCTTAGTCTGCGGAAGAACTAACGGCATGGGCGAGGCATCTGACTTATCTTATTAATGTGAACCTACCCAAACCCACTAGTTAATTTTATTAGGTTATCACTTATTACGCAAACTCTTCCATGGGTTATCCAGGCTGCCCCTTTGTGCATTGGCCCCTATGAAGAGCCACTCTCCCTAGCAGCATCGAAAAAAAACCTCATGAAATCAAGGGGTGTACCAAAACACACAAAGCACTAGAATCACGAGAACCAAGTACGTATGCGAGGCATGAACCATCTCTCCCAAGAAGCACATCAAAAGTCAACACCATGGTACAAGGTAACACCCACAAGAGCTCAAAACCAAAAATAAGATCAATGAATAAAAAAGGTTCAACTGTGGAAAATCAATATAAATCAAGTTTCTCCATTTCCTCTAGAAGCCAAAAAAATTGAATATCCAGAATCTCCTACTGAAGGTAACTCAAACACTTCGGGTTCCCAACCATCTCAAAATATGACTACAAGAAAGTCAACACATAAAGTCTCCTCATTCCATAAGAGAAAAACTCATATCGTGGGACCATGAAAAGATAATATAAAATTCACAATCGCATAATGACAAGAGTAGAATAAGTGTAGCAACATCATAACGAAATATTGAAACTCAACAAGGCTAATATAATCAGTCCTTTACCAGCTCAACCACAATAATCACTGAACGACATGGTATTTAATATACACAATCCTTGCATCACAACATAATTACTCCAAGATTAAACACTACTTCTATTTTGCACCATTACAAACTTACCCATACTCCACTAATCCAACACGAACCCGATGAATAAAATCACTTCCAAAACCAAGCATCTCAAAGGGTAGACACATCAAAATGAAAATATCAAAACATTTAAATCATCTTTCCAGTTTCACTAAAACATCAAGAGTAATAAGTTCCAAGAATATTTAAATCATCATTACATTTCTCTAACACATACAAAGAGAAGACTATTATGAAACATTTTAATAATCACATACATTCTATTTGCCTACTCAAAATAAAACCATTCAATTGGAAGGACTCTATTTATTTTGCAATGACCACTAAATCCACTAACTACCATTAGGTTATATTAACCAATAGATAAATACTAAACTATTAAAGGGTAACAATACAAATATCTCAACTCTATCTTACTTGCTAATATCCCTTATGAAATAAATCACAATTAGAAGGATAAAACATTTGGTCATTATAATTTTAATCTCTAGCTGTACCACTAACTCCCTTATGATATAATTATCATACTATATTAACAATCATTCACCTCAACTAAGCTACTTAGTGGTTTCAAAAATCTATTATTAGTTAGGTAAGAAGATAATCAACAAACATAATAATCTACTTTAATTTACTTGATTAAGTCCTTCCATTATCTAGATGGGCCAGTTTCCATAAAATATAAATTAAATAAATTAATGTCTTCCTTAAACCTAATTTAATTCAATCACTTAAATAACTAATTCTCTTAAAAAGTAATTACTTAAATCTTTAATGTTATATAAAAGAAAGATATTTATTCATCTTAAATTACTCATTTAATATCAATAAAGGAATCTACCCCTCCTGCTTAATTACCCTATGAAGATTCTCTTTAAAAGAGAAATTGAAAGAAAATCATTAACTACAATTCGATCAATTTAATTACTTATTTCACTTAACTAACATAGTCACCTATTGATCTATCAAATATAATCATTTATTAAAAGTATTTAAAAAAATATTTACTACATTTATCCAAGTACGTGTATCCAAATTTCTAACAAGAAAGTAAATCTCTTTGATATAATTTTAAACTACACATTCCCTCATTTCATTAACAACTAACCTAAGAACATTCTAAAACAAACCTTTCCTTACTTCATATTACCAATTAGGAAGATTATTTATCTATATTAAAGTAAATCAAAACCCTTGACTTAATCACATATCTAATAAACCAAAAATCAACATTTAATTCCCTCTTTTAGCTAAGTAATTAAATATAATCAATTTTAGATTCTCATTTTCCAATATTCCAATTGTAAACACAAATCTACTCTATTCAATTCTAAAATATAGGAACACTATCATAAATGTTAATATCATTGTACATACATATGAATTTCATTTGTTTAATCCTTCTAAATTACTCTTTTAATTAAAGCCCTAATCACCTCCACAATGATCTTTACGTAACTCTCAAATTACTAATAAGGTACTTATAGACAAGTATATAAATATCTATGGTATCATCTTAATTATACAATCATATGTTTTATAACCAATCTAATCATATATTACATAAATGTTAGATTATAAAATAACAATATATATATTTATAAACTTGATTATTTAAAAGCACATTGCTGTTAATAATAGCAATACGACTACAAAAGAAAATAGTAGATTTCAATTTTAAAAAAAATGAAATACTAACATCGAGTGCTCGACATTCAACCCAATTCAGTGATTTTATAAATGATATTGCAAGTTTGTATGGTGTCCAATTTAGGTTTGGAAAGAAAGGAATTAAAGAACCCTAATCTATAAATTCGGCGTTCAAGACATGCCCTAAAATCTCTTTTTGTGTTTTTATCTGGTGTTGCAGGGAAGAGTTTGGTAGTGTGGAGTTGAAGGAGGAAAAATGGGTGCTTTGGGACGAACTGTAAACATGCACCACAACATAATGGTAGGGGAATTTTTTCTAGATGTTATAGTTGGAAATGCTTTGATAACCATGTATGCAAGATGTGGAATCATAGACAAAACAATTCAACTTTGATTGACATATATGCAAGATGTGGAATCATAGACAAACAAAAACCTCCATAATTGTTTGACAGAGTGCCTCAAAGTGACGTCATATCATGGAATGAAATGAATGATCGTAGAATGTGCACATAATGGACTTTGCAAGGAAGCTCACAAATCTTTGAATTAGTGAAGCGCTTTGGAACACATCCTAACGTTGCAAGCTTTGCTCGTGTTCTAGGTGCATGCAGTCAGGCAGGTTTAGTGGATGAGGACTGCACATACTTCACACATCAACGACCCTTATTGCATTAAATATATAGTTGATCAATAGGTGTGCATGGTTGACCTTCATGCCCATGCTGGCTATCTTGAGGACACCCTAAATCCTATTACTAAAATGCTAGTTGAACCTGGTAGAAACTGTGAAATGGAAGGGTGATTTCCTGGTGATGAGGCTACAACAGAGAATTTTGTCATTCACAGATAAATGCACACCTCAACATACCTCATGGCTCAATCGTGGGCTGTGCTGAATTGTACACAACCTCCAAACAAAGCTTTGCGACTTGTGCAGAAGAAATCATGGCCTCTAATTTGTTCACAATCCTGCCTCATTTGTTTGACATTATATGAGAAACCTTGGTGTGTAGACAAGGCAAAATTGTGTGTGCATAGAATGGGTGAGAGAGCTATTTTGCAAAAATTTCTAACGTGATCTCCCTCTTCCCTATGGACGTAGCTGCCTTAGATAGAAATGCATGCAGAATGTGGATGCAAAGATAAGGCACGCGAGTTGTTTTTATAGAACATATTTAAGAAATGTGATCTCATGAAAAAAAAGCTCCCATTCCCTGGTATGCCCAGCTGCCTTTGATGAAAAGGCTTTAAAAACCTTCAAGCAAATGAAACTGACAGGTGTAGAGACAGTTTCCATGCCAGAAGACATGTGTGCAGAACGTAAAAGAATAAGGAAGACACATGAAGCATGAGGAATTCTTCTCTTTTATTTAAAATCACATTATTTTTCCATTTTAGTTGGAAAATCTTATCCCATTTATTTTAATTTAAAAAATATATTTCTTTCCACATTTAATTTAAATTCCTATGATAATAGTATTTATCTTTATTTATTCTTTTATCATTAAAACATTAAATCACATTATTTAATTTAAATAATAATTGTTATCCACAAATAACTTTTATAAACATAAATCATTTAATTATTATTTACTTCCAATTTAATTTTTTTTACCATATAAATCAAATTTAATTTAATTAAGTAGATTAATCAATGCTAGTCAAGATATCAACTTAATCGCATAATTCAAAATCCATTAATCAATGTAAACTAACGAACCCAACGTGACACACAATTCAACCAAACGACTTACTCAATTGTCATGAAGGCCAAAAGCGGAGGGGTACTACATAACATAAGTAATAAATCGAGTTATTTCCCTTGGTTTGCAAGTTAATACATTATTTTCCTTTTTCTAGACTTTACTATATTTTGTACATGTGTAAACTACCTATACTCAATGATATAGGCCGCGTAGTCCATGAGTGCACATACAGTGCTAGCATCAAAAAATCCTTACAAAGTCCTGGTCGATAATTAAATGAAGCCTTTGTGAGAGTTTGGTGAATTGTTTAGTTAGGAACCTATCCTCTGAATTGTGTGTCTACCCATACACCAAGTTGACTAAACATTATAAAGGCCTTATAGTACCCTAAAGTTACAATGTACTTTCATGTGGTGAGATAGAGGTTGCTTTGGGTAATGATTATCCTCTAAGGTAAGGGGTGAAATGGTGGTACATGACCATACATACCCTAGCTATCCATCACAGGTAGATAGTATTAACTCTAGCTCGTGGGCCCACATTAGTCAATACACCTACTTGAATAAGTATAGGCTTATCAAATTTATTGGTGTGTTTTCTTGTTCTAAACCTGTGCATATTTATCTCCCTCGATCCAACTTGTTTGTTTAATGTGCTTTTCAAGTCCATCCCTTAGTCAAGCAAGTAAACCTTCAATCAACCATCTAATATTTTCCTTTTAATCCCTCATTCTTCCTCCCAATCCAATCTCTTATCCATTCTAAACACCCCAAATCTCTCCAAACCAATCTTCCATCCTAAAATCCAAACTATAACCAATTCAAAATCCAACTTTCCCTTCATCTTTCCAATTTAGTGCCTTCACCCTATTCTTCAACACTTTTGTTGTTTAATGCTTTCATAATTCAATGCTTTTACATTTTAACAACCTTTTCTTCTTCCATTAATCCATATCCTAGTCTAATATATCCCCTTTCAATATAAATTCAACTTCATCCTTAAATCCTATTCATCTAAATCTCCAATCTATTTCTCATTCATTATCCTAATTTTCATCCCCTCCAAATCAAAATCCAACTTTCTTATTCAATCTTCCATTAATTATCCCTTTCTTCTAATCTCAATCCTTATCCAACAAACAATCCCAAAGTATCCTCTTCCAAAAGAATTCTTCCACAATCTAATCCAACATTCTCATATGCTATCCTCATACCATCTCTTCATTAAATTTGCATTCTCATCCAACTTCACATCTCACTTCATATAAATCTCAATCAATTATCCATCCATCTTTAGTATTCTAATCCAAGTCATAATTTAAATCCCATTCCAAATCTAATCAACCTTCATATTATAAATCTTACATCAACCATATTGCAATCCACTTCTCAAATAAAATCTATCCTTCATCCATCATAGCCATCTTATCCCAAAATCTAAGCTTTAAATAATTCAATCCCCCATTCAATGCAAATCATCCTCATCTAATCTTTGCTAATCCACTTCCATCCATCCCAATCCAAACAAAGATCATGTACTCATCCCCTACTCCAACAAGGCCCAAAATCATAATTAAGTGTAAACAGGTAATCACATTTATGATGACGAGGTTAGCCTTGTTGACTATAATCCATATTATGCTAATGATAGTTTTGTTGATCAAGTGGAGCTATCTCCATCCACAAACCTTCAAACCCAAACATTGATTAATTACACTCCAAACCCCCCATGGAATCTTCAATTACTTTCTCACCTCCCACTTCAACAATGATATAAATGTTATGGTTAGATACCTTCTTAGTATTGGAACCAAAATTTCATCCTCCCCACCTCCAAGAAATTTGAATTCATCTCCTATTGATCATATTCCCCTTTCATTGACAAGGTGAACTAAAATTCTATCTAAAGCTACCTTTCAACTTCATCCACATCCCAAATCCCCATCTCCAACTCATTTTTAAGATCCTTGTCCTCATCCCCAATCCACAAATCTATTGAAACCTCCACTTATTATTCTACTTTCTCATCTCCCACATCCTTACAACCCACATCACCCTAATCCTATAAATTCACTTCACCCAAATCTTAGAAATCAACTTCATCCCATGTCTCTTGTGATCTCATCCAAGTACTATTAGTAAAGGAGCCTAAATCTCTACACATAAATAAAGTTGTGCAATCTTGCCATCTCATGCATCTACTTTCATCTCTGAAATCTACCCAATTAATCTAATCCCTCAAATAAATAAATCATCCATCCACAAAAATTCAAAATATTTTTCTCATCCATGTGAACCACTCCTAGAATCCATCCATGCACTTCTTGATAGCCATGTAAAACCTCTATCCTCCTTTATTTCCTCTAAAATATCCAACTATACCAATCCCTTTCTCCAAATAATTCTACCATAAATTTCCCTCAAAGTATCCCATCCACTCCATCTCATAATCCCCTTCCATATCGAGATCAAAGTCACCCCTCCTCTCCATGTCATGATCATGTTCCATCCCAAGAGCCATACATCTCTCATAATCCCCTTGTGATCCTAATCCTTCTCAAGATCCCATCACCCACATCCAACACACTCATGAACCCCAAACCTATAAACTTGGTTCCTTCACCTTCATCCAATATTATTTCATCCAAGAACCTATAATTCCTTCCACCTTATATCCCCCTCAAAATGGACTCAGGTCATGCTTCCAAAACAAAAGTATCCCATTGGCAAAAGGATTTGTGAGAACATGCACTATCAAGGAAATGGGTTAGGCCTCCATGAATAATAAATATTGGAACCCATACAAATCAAATAAAATCCAAGTTCACATGGCCTTGGTTACCAAGCTCATGCTTAATATGTTGGTAAAACCTGCATCCCTCCCAAACCTAAATCCCTCCATCTAAATACAAACATCCCCATTCCCCATCTTCCAAATCTATTTTGGGCCTCTATGTCCCAAAGCCCATTCCTTCCTCTTCCAAGTATATTTTAGCCCCCTATGTACCAAAACTAAATCCTTCATTCCTTCCATCCATCTTGGGTCCTTACATCCCTCCATCCATCATTCCCACACTTTTATCTCAACAAATCATAAGTCCACCACTCCATCACTTCAAATCCTCAATGAAGATAAAAAGGCACACATTGTTGAAATCCTTACAACATCCTCCCCCCATCAATCCATCCACAAAATCTCCAAGTCATACATCCTTATATATCCTTACCACTACTATTGGAAACAATTTGGATGCCAATCCTCAAATTCAGAAAGAAAAAAATCCACACAAGGATCACCATGTCCTATAAAAAAAGCATGCTAAAACAAAGATAAATATGATCCAAAAGTAAGCTAAATCTAAGAGAACACAAAGTTCCATGAATCAATTTTTTTTAAAAAAAAAAACATGTGAATTCCTAAGAAAATACATGAAGCAATACATACCAATGAAAAGTTGCCATTGGAATCTAAATTGACTCCTCCAAATGCTTCCTACACTTCTAAGTCCTTCAATCCTCCATCTAATAATATCCCACCCTCCAAACCCATTTTGGGCTCTTATGTCCCAAAATACACTATCCTAAGTCCTCTACCATATCATCCATCCATTTTGGGCCCCTATAACACAAATTTTACCTCCACTCCCCTATCTAAATTTTATTTTTTAAAATCCACTTCTCCTCCACAAATCCACCACTCCTCAAGGTGTGTGCCAATGTATTCCCCACCCACTTATCCAAAAGTATTCCCACACCCCATCTATTACCCAACATTAATTCCTTATCACATTCCTTTAATCCAACCCTTTGCATAAATTCTTATCCCTTTTCATCCTCTTCACCATCATTCTACCAACGTCTATGAGCATACCTTCAATTTAATTGGTCCACTATAGCACTTCTTCAAGGGATTCCATCCATGGAACTAGATGCTTGATTCCTTCCTCCACCCATCACACATACACTATATTCCAAATCCACTTATCCAAATCCCTATCCTCATCCCTCTCCATCCAGACCATTCTAAAAATAAATTTAAAAAAGAAAAAAAATTGAAAAAAATAAAAAAAGTAAGGAAAAATAATTTGTCCAATTGTGAAAACCACTTCTTGTGGAACCTTGGGTAAGTACCATGATGAAAACATAGAAAATTGGTATCATGTTTAATTTCCATCATCTTGCACTGTATACTTGGGGGAAAGTTTCATCCATGCTATCTTACCTATCACACCTTATCTACATCCTTCAAAATTCTTCATCTCTCATCCTATATCCTCCCTTCCATCCTATCAAAATCCATACTTCGTTCCCATATTTGTTCTTAATAAGGCTAGGGGCTTTGGATAATATAAAACTTACATCCTCTACCATCCATATCTCTTGTGAACACCATCTTCCCATCTTATGCATCATTTACCACCATCCTTCTATCCTCAATTAGACTACACCTAGTGTGGATCATTTCATTCCATTAGATCCATCCTTCTATCCCCCATCCACTATCACCAACCATTCACTCAATCCCTCTATCTCCTATCTAAGGAATCCCTATATCCTTCCATATTTTACCAAGCCTTGATTCTTCCTTGTCATTGGTTCCTATCCATTCGTCTATCCTAACCATCATATCCTCCATGAAATCCATTTATCTTCCTTCCATCCATCTAATCCAAAAATACCAGAGCAACCCATGCAATCTAATCTTGAATCTAGCCCATCATCTTAAAACATCAATTAATTTTGATCAATCTAAATTGAAACTAATAATATATTGATGAAATTTAATATAATTATCATCATATGGATATATCCTCCCCAATCCTTGGGATACACATTTTTCTTATTGTTTACTTTTCTATCCTCATCATCATCAATTCATCCATCCATCAATCAATTTTCAACTTGACTAGGGGAAATCCTAGTTTGTTTTTGGGCTTGTTGTACATGCTTTCTTATTGCTTGTGTGTTGTCATTGTTTGCATTTATCATGGTCTTTGCACCATATTTCTATATGAAAATGATGGTATTCTATATCATGGTGTCATAGCCCACATATATGCTTGCATTTGACCTTGTGATCATGTACTTGACACATTATTACCCTAGTCCCTTATATCTTGGTGCATAACATTAAGGAAAATATTGAATCTAGGTTTTTTATACCACATCATGATTCTTATCCATCCCCCCTCTCTATCCATCTATCCATCATACCTATCTCCTTTCCATCTATTTACTCCCATGTCCTTTTATCCTTCTTCCTTTAATCTTTCCATCCATTTAAAGAGCACACCCATGTTCTTCAAACCTACCACTCCTTTTGAGGGGGCATACCACTACCTCCTATGATGCCATACTTCCTCATCCTATTAGTGACTAGGGAATCATGCCACTAGTCCTCATCCATTTCTACCCACTATATTTTATTCTTCTTTGATATAATTAATTTGGGGGATAAGGCCCTGGACTTAATTAAATAAATGCAATTTTATTTAATTAAAGTTGAAGGGTTAATCTTAATTAATAAATATAAATTTATTTAATTAAGGGTGAGGAATAGAGGTAAATTATAGATTTAATTAGATATAATTGTGTAAATTCTAGTATGGCTAGGTATGGACAAATTTAAGTGTCTATATTTTATCCCTCTTTGATATAACACCACTTCTTACATTCGTGATGCCATATCAAAGAGGGATAAAATATAGACACTTAAATTTGTCCATACCTAGCCATACTAGAATTTACACAATTATATCTAATTAAATCTATAATTTACCTCTATTCCTCACCCTTAATTAAATAAATTTATATTTATTAATTAAGATTAACCCTTCAACTTTAATTAAATAAACTTTCATTTATTTAATCAAGTCCAGGGCCTAATCCCCCAAATTCTCCAACTTAATAAATTAATTAATACCTACTTAATTAATTGATTTAGGCTAATTAACCTTCATTACCATTTTCCCTAATATTTAATTCCACCTTACCCTAAGTCCTTGTTCATTCAATCCTAGCCATTAAATCCATCTAGTGGATCAAGATCTAAGCTTTTCATCACTTGATGAGTGCCCTAACCTAGACCTACCCCACCCCTTTCTCACACATGTGTGAGAATATATCTCACATATATATGAAGCCATCCTACCTCTTGCACATGTCATAAATTAACCATCCTACCGAGCTCTCACTTGTCACATTCATGAGCCTCCCTATGTGTGTGCCTTACACCTATGACAAATGTCATTCTCAAGCCTCCACCTTGTGATTACATGGCTAACCCCTTAATCGATGCCCTCATTTCATTCAATCCTAACCATACATTAGACATTGCATCTTGACCCTCTGTTTTCACCATCAAGAGTCTATAAATAAAGGTATTTTATCTCATTTTAATCATGTTACATCATCATATCTTCATGTTGTCATTTTATTGTATTAATCTTAATCTCAACATCATATCATTGGTCTAATAATCAACCACATTCCACCATCCACGACACATTAAAAGGAGCAAATCAAGTGGAGCATTGGGTGCACTCAACTTTGACTCAATCCAAGGAGCAAGGTCATTTGAGGTAAAAAGGTTTATTTTATGCTTCATATTTGTATTATTTCCTTATTTGATTTTATTATTATGAGAGATCAAGAGGTAATTGCATTGTGTATGTGATTCCATTGCCTCAATTTGGATAAAATTGAAGAAATAATATTTTTGGTGAAATCAAAATAAGAGGTAAATCTATCCCCTATTTCTGTTTCTTGAATTCCTTTGAGTTTTGGATGCCATACTCACCCGTAAGGTAACACAATACTTCCTTTCTATATTTATTCATAAGAAAATAAACTGTATTTAATTTAGTTTTAGAAATTTTTCATAATACCCAATTTGTGCCATCACTATGGATTTTTTTTTCTCAAATTCCTCCAAATAAGAATTTTATTGTTTGGAATGGTTGTTGTTCATTATAGGATCAAAAATGTTTTTTTTTTAAATTTTAGCAATAAAAAATAGAAAATTAAGCTCTCATTAATGGAGTTTGAAGGAATCTTTTTGGTTTCCGTGATAAAAATAAATTATAAAATTTTATTTTTAGATTTGAATCTAAATGAATTAGAATGGGGTAACTCATGTCTCCTTGATGAATTTTTTATGTGAATATTATGAAATCATGTTCATCATTTTTTATGCCATGCTCATCTGGTCAAATTGGAGAGTGAAGAGCCTAAGATTGAGCTCCAAGGTTAGGGAGGGGTGACTCTACGCATTGTCCCAAGTATAAATGTGACATCATGTATACAATGGTTGTAGAGTTATAAATTAAGTGGAAATTTAAGGAAATTGTGTAATTGAGTGAGCTAAGAATATTATATCGCTGGCATAGTTTGAGCACTTGTAAAGGATCAATGTGACTAGCCAAGGGAACACCACATTTAGGTAGGGTGGTGGATGCCAATTTATTACTCCATTCACCTTGTGATGGGCATACATACTTGAGTTTGTAATCCATCTCTTTGTGCTTCACAATTTTTGGTACTTGTGAAAAGTTGATTCCTTGTGTGTTTTCTAATTAGTGGTGTTTAGTAAAGTTGGTTTATAGGGGTTTTTGTGTGTATTCCTAGGGCTTTATACAAAAAACCCTAAATCTTGACAATGCCATTGCACTTTTGTTTTAATCTTGCATTGACTACCTACCCCGATTATCAGATCCTTTAAGTTACGACTTAAAGGCCTTTATTTCATGCTTTTATTGACCTCTTATCCTAGGATATTGAAAGTGCCCCTTATTTTCATATGATTTTAAAATATTTTTAATCCCCCACACTTTGCATGGTCCCATTGGAGAAGTGGTGATATTTCACATAGTTCCTTCATTTTGCAGAAGCGACAAATGTTATTGTCTTCCTCCCATGAGTCTAAGAAATGATCTTTTAAAACCCGATGTGAATGATGTGTACGGGTCACCAGCCAATCAAATATTATAATTCCTTTTCATACAATGACTTAAAGTTCCTAGTGAAGCTCCCTTTTGGAATGCTCCAAGGCTCCTTATTCCCTAGTGACTTAAGTTGTTACATGCACATGTTCTAATTTTAATAAAAGGGGTAAAAATATACTAATTAAAATCCAAATTCAAAAGGCAAGAAATCAAGATACAAATAATAAAGAATTATCAAATACCAAGTCATCTTGGCATTAAGAAACTGAGGAATCACCCAGAGAACACAAGAACCATACACCAAGAAGCAATCCGTAAACCACCATATCATCTGACACCAGTCGAGATAACTTATGAGACCTTTCAATTGAGCGTTGATCCCAAATATTAATTTATCACTTATTTTATTACTTTGAATCCCACTTAGCCAAATAGTTAGCCACTCCATTCCATTCCCTAGGGATATGGACATAAGAAACCAAGTCAAAAGAACTACCTAATCTCATAATCTGCATAGAAATCAACACCAGTTGCTAATGGACACTCTCAAAATTTTCTCCATTAAGAAGGTTAATTATAATCATAGAATCCACCTCAATAATGACCTTCCTCCATCCAAGAGAACAAGCCTTCTCAAATGCAACCAAGATGGCATGAGCCTCCATTAAGTTGTTTGACGCCAGTCTCATATAAGTGGAGAAGAAGAAGACAATCTCACTAGAACAATTTCTTCCTACACCCCTAATGTAAACATGACTTGGATTCTCTCTACAAGACCCATCAATATTTATTTTAAGAACTCTAATGGGTGGGGGGAGTCCAATAGCCTTCCCTAGAAATTTTCTTCTTTGGACCACGACCCATCTTAACTAGAGGCTGATGAGCCACTTTATCATCAAGACCCAATCCATGAATCACTAAGATATCTTCCCTTTCCAAAGATTCATACCAATCACACTTGGATTCTAGAGTTTCCCGAATCATGCTCACCATCTTTTTCCAAAATTGATAAGCTCCAACCTAGAATCCTTGGAAAATTCTCCTATTATGTTTTAGCTAAAGCTGCCAAATAATACAAGAAGGATAAATTTATCATGCCACATTAAGAAAGACAACCTTGGTAGGAGGTCTCCCCACACTACTCCAAAATTCCACTAGTGAAGTGGCGTGAACACATCCATTATTCCATAAATCCCACCATAAATGTTAAATTTCCTTAGCATAAAGGCAATGGAAGAACATATGAGGGATACATTATTCACACTGCCCATACAAGGCACAAATAGAGGGTCCATGAAATCCTCTTTTCTGCAAATTATCCCAAGACACCTATTCATAGAAACTAGCCACATAAAAAAATTAAACTTTGTCCAATCATACTTGTTTTAGGCTTTCTTCCACTAAGGAACTTCTATTTCCTCCCCACCTTGTTGGATAATATACTAGTATCCTTTAAAAATTGAATACAACCCCTAAGGGTTGAGACCCCAAGCTAATATATCTCATTCATTCAAAGAATTATAGAAGCATTTCCTTAAAATTGAAGATATGAACTCTCTATCTTCTATTAAACCTCCCCTAGGCCACTCCCTAGAGTTCCTCCAATAGGCAATCTTTGTTTGACCTAAAGATTGAGTAGATTTAAAATCTGCCACCCGAACCCAACCAAATTTAGTGAATTTGTCATAAATTTCTTGCAACTATAGATAAGTACATATGATGGGGGGATTCCCATCTCAAGAATCATGCCAAAATATAACCTTTGATACCTTATTGAAAATCCAAAATAAACCTTGCTTGATAAGATTAGCCCCTTTCTTAAGGGTGTTCTAGATTCTAGAGCCTTTCCCTGTGAGGTTAACCCAAGGGATATCAACACTAGCAATCTCCCCTAAGTAATTGGAAGTAATAATTCTAGCCCAAAGTTGCTCAAAATTAATAAACCACCTCTAGTAGATTTTGGCAGCCAAAGATTAGCCATTGACAATAGATTATCACAACCACAAACCCCCATTTTGAATAGGACTACAAATGGTATTCTAGCTAACCGAACTCCATTTAGAGGATTCCAAACTTCTTGCCCAAAGAAATTTCCATGAAATGGAATCAAAGTACTTAATAAAACCTGAGGGGGCTACCAAAAGGAAGCACCTATATATGGGAAGAGCTTGAATCATCGACTTCAATAGCGTGACTCTACCAGCAGAAGAGAGCCAACGAAAGGTCCAATGGCTAACCTTTATGTAGAGCTTATCAAGAATTGACTTCCAATAACCCTTAGGAAGAGGCCCAACTAAGAGGGCGAAACCCAAATAAATGAGAGGAAGAGCACCAACCTAAAATCTTAGAATTCGAGCAGTACATTGCTAAATAAGAAGGGGAATGTTGAAGAAGATGATAAAATATTTGTCCTCATCGATCTTTTTCCCTAAAGCCACCAAGTAAATGCTAAGAGATTTTTTGAAGTTCTTAGCCTCCTTGACATTGGCTAAGCCCATCAAAGTTGTATCATCCATAAATTGTAAATGAGAGATAGAAGGCTGGGAATTATCCCAAGACCAACCATGAATTAAACCGTGAGTGACAAGAGATTTTAGGAGATGACCTAAGCCTTTGGCCATCAAAATGAATAGGTACAAAGATAAAGGATATCCTTGTTATAGAAATTTGGAAGCTCTAAATAAGGGGGATGCAACTCCATTGATGATAACCAAGAAGGAGGTAGAAGTAACAAAACTCAACACCGACTCAACCCAGTCACTAGCAAAGCCAAAATCTAAGAGAATACTTTGCCAGAACCTCCATTTGACCCGATCCTAGGCTTTGGACATATCTAAATTCATAAGCATAAAATTTTCCTTTGAGGTTGTCATAGAATGAATGACCTCCCCAATAATTACAACCCCATCCAAAATTTTCTTACTGGCCACAAAACCCCCCTGCTCCTTCAAGATAAGGGAATTTAGGGCTTGTTTAAGCCTCTCCACCAAAATCTTAGTGGTGATTTTGTAATCCAAATTACATAAGTGATGGGTCTAAACTAATCAAAGGATTAAAATTTTTCCTTTTTTGAAATAAGGGAAAGCAAGGCCACATTCAAGGCACACAAAATTTGTTTACTATTTTGTGACTCTCAAACAATTGCTAACACATCTTATTTGAGAATCTCCCGAAAGGCTTGATTTTTTTTTATGAAAATACATCAAGTCCATAAGCTTTTACTTTCTTCATCTGAAAGACAACTCTTTCTACCTCATCAAGAGATGTAGGCTTATTGAGCTCTTCATTCATTTCCACTGACACTAAAGGCGGGATGCATTCCAAAACCAGGTCCTCTTCCTTAACCACCTGAGAAGACTCCTTTGAGAGAAGCAACGTAAAGAAACTCATAATCTCCTTACAAATGTCCTAAGAAGAAGACAAAATATTACCACTAGAGGATTAAAAAGAAGTAATTGTGTTAATTTTCCTTTGGTCCTTGATAGAGTTATGGAAGAAAGTTGTATTCCAATCCCCTTCTTGAAGCCAATCAATCGTAGCATTTTGTTTCCAGTAAATTTCCTCCCTTAGTTCCCATTCAGTTAGCTCCTTTAGTAACCCAACCTCCTTTTGCAGATTTTTTGTTGTAATCACAAACTCTCTAGAATGTCATGAGATCTTAGCTAAAATAGATTAAACAATTTCCTTACCATGGAAAATATTTCCAAAATATTCTCCATTCCATCTCTTGAGCTGATATTTCACATACTATAGTCTCTTAACAAAGGAGTACATGCGCATACCATAAGCTGGTTTACCTTCCTGCCACTAAGTGGCCATAAGATCATACAAGGATTCCTTACACAACCACATTAGTTGGAACCTAAAGGAGGGTTTATTAGCCATATCTAGCCTAGAAATTACCAACTTAATGGGCTAGTGATCAGAACCTTTCCAGTCAAAAATCTCAAAGCTGGATAACTAACAATTACTCACCCAGTAGTTGGAAACAAGGAGCCTGTCCAAATTTCTGAGATTGAATTACTACCACATCTTCTGTTATTCCAATTTAATTGACCATTATTGGGATGACTATTAAAAAGGTTTAAAAAGTCAATACCTTCCTGAAGCAAGAGAGAAGCAACGTCTAACCTAGCCAACTGACCTTGTTTCTCCTCCATGCTCACAATAGCATTAAAGTCCCCTGCCAAGATCCACAGAAGGAAAGGAGCCAAAGATCTCACATATTTAATATGGTCCCACAAATCAACCTTAATAGGAAGATCCATAGGAGTGTACACATTCATCAAAATAATAGATTCCTCTGTATCTACACTAGAATCCACAACAAAAATCTCACATCTACTGGTGATCCACAAAAGAGGGGTGAGCTAATAGGGGTCCCAAAGATAGGCTAACCCACCAGCACAACCTTAGCACCAATTCACTGACACTAAACATGCCACCAAATATTTGATGTAATGTTATGCATTCCTTCTACTGAGAGTTTAGATTCTCATAAAAAATCCATTTTTGGTTTATGAATCTGGAGCAAACCTTGAACAAAATTTTGTCTAGGGATGTTGTTCAGACCCCTAGCATTCCATGAGAGGAAAATAATTTTTGGAAGTGAGAGTCAATGGGCCTAACTAATCTTGACTCCACCAAGGAATCACCAATTAACTTCACCTTTATAGATATTTTTTGCGACCAAATTTTAGAGCCTTCTCCTGAGTGCCTTTCTTAAGAGGATTTTGTTGAATACCTAACATTAAAGAATATTTCTTCATCCAGCCTCCCTCTAAAACCTCCTTCCCACCTTGAGAGGGAAGGGAATCTATAGTAGAAGCCATAAACACTACCTCCTTTCTTGAAGAACTAGAAGAGCCTAAACCAACCTAAACCTAATCTGTAACCATTATCTTAGAAGGGGTAACTTTCTACAATTTTTCCATACTTCCAACCTTAATTGATTCAACCTGGACAACAACTGCCTCCCCTATAGATGGATTTTGGAAAAATGGAACCATATCTTGTTCATCAAAGGCTTCCAAAATGCCAAACTTATTTCAGAGTTCTTCATGTTGATGCTCTCTAAAAGGCCTTTTCAATACCCTCCCTTTGTTATGTTTTCTAACTAGAATAAAGCCATAATTATCCCCAGTAATATGTGACATCAGAGATTTCTCTTTATTCCCTACAAAAGGAGGAAGACGAGAAGTCGAAGGGGAAGACTAGGAAACCTTAGGTCAATTACATTGAAGGTTCCCATATTCGTGACATATACAACATATAAAAGGCAGTGCTTCATAATATAATTGTTGAATCCAAGAAAGATATCCTAAATTTTATTTCCATAAAATATGGAAGTAGTTTATTCAAATAAATTTCAACACACAACTAGGCATAAGAAACTACCTTACAATCAAGTGTCTGTTGGGAAGGTCCCACTACGCAATAGAGCAATCATGTGTAATATATCTCGTCTCCAGAATTCTATTGGAAGTATTGGAAGATGCACTTAGACATATATTCTTGAGGGAAGATACTCTATAGGATTAAAACCCACATGCTAAGGCTTCATAAAAAGGTCGGTCTGATTATAGAAATATGGCCCCCCCTCAAAAGCAGAAAATTTGTTCGCCAGTCTTGAAAACATAATAAAAAAGTAATTATTCGTAGCCATGATCACTTCCATATCTCCCTCTGGGTTCCATGTATGATGGGACCATGATTCCAAGATAGGAAATGACACCCTAACACCCATGAATTTATAGATCAAGGCATGATTCATTAAATACAACACAACATTCACAATTGAGTCTGGTTGAATAACAAGGATAGTTCATTCCTTGCACCTTTCTAGGAAACCATTAGCCTTTGTTTCATTATTCATCCGATTTGCATTGACAAAGCCAACAAAGGCATTAGCCATGAAGTTGAAAACCTTTTCATGAATTGAAGAGGAAGAAATCCCTCTATTAACTGTATCATTGAAGGTTAAACCAATAGCCTCAAAAGGATCTTTTGAAGATCCCATATCTGTCAAACACTGTGGATTCTATCCCTAGACCAAGGGTTAGAATAATTTTTTTTTTCTCCCAAGATAGAAAATAAATGTAGATTTACCACAAGAGGAAAGAATAGTCCACTACAACATAGATTGAAAATCCCCCACTCAACAGAAACATGACATACACAAAAGAAGAGACCCTCAAATAGTCTCAAACACCCCTTAACAATCCCTCCCACAAGAAAAATGAGGCATGCAAGGTTCCTCAGCCACAACCAAGGTCGATCTCAGGTCGTAAACAAGCACAAGCGACTCTCCAAGTGCAACACCATCATCTTCAATCTACACATGCTCTAATTTTCTTTTAAGTCATCAAAAGAATACTTTGATAAGGGTCCCACCTTTGTCCTACTCAACACTAGGTGTCAAATCCTGGTTAATTCACACTCGTTATATGATTCATGGGAGCTTTTATTCCCAAGGAATTCTCTTGGTGAACAAGTGAAATGCATTTGTTTTATGTCTTAAGCGTAGTTATTTCCTTTTTTCACAAGTGTTAACCTTTGCAAGACAAAGTTTATTCGAGCTTGTCCTTCCATGAAATCCTAAAATCTCGCCATGCGCCATGCTTGGTTCACCTTAAGTGTTTCGTGAATGAAAGCACTATCGAGGAAGCCTCAAAGCTATTCTTTTTGTTTCTCTAAGTCCTTGAAATTGTGACACATGTCGTGGAGCTATTTAGAGAAAAAGCATTTTTATTTTCATGGAGGGATTTCAAACTCTCATATCACTGTCGATTTTCAACACATCAACGATCTATTTTCCAAATATTGATGATGGATTTGATCAACAACTACTTAATTGTTCATATGAATTGGCGTAATTATGTATTTCCAAATCATTCAAAGTATAAAGAAAAGGTTGTAGAGCGATTTTACTATGAATTTCTGGATGATCTAGGGTTTTCAATGCCACTTCTAGGGTTCATGGTAATTTTCAAAGTAGTAAATAATTTCAAGCCCTCTCTCTAGAAATTGGCTTCAAAAGAGTTTATGTTTTTGTCCAAAAGGGTGATTTAAGGTTTAAAAATCTATAAATTATTGTGTTTTAAGACAAATATTGATAAAAAATCCTTCCAAAAACCCTAAAGCCCTAATTTAAAAAACCTTAATACCAAATTGTATTAAGTCATGGATGAAACTTCAAGAGGGGTTAAAAGGGGTTTGGATGATGAAATTATGGTTCAATTACTAGGGTTTGAAAAAATACCAAGGGTTGGTCAAAGGTCTCAAATTTTATCAGACATAATTACAAATAAGAATAATTTTTCTAAAGAAACCATAATTCTCATCCATGGTTACACTTTTAAATATTGTTTCAAGAAATGCTTTATTGACAAACCGATTTCAAACATTTGGAGTTTGGGATTGGAAAAATAATGTGCCCTAATTTTTTATTAATGTTGACCTAATCAGGGTTGTGGCTACGACATATAATCCCAATACTAGGGGCATTGTTAACAACAAGTGTGCTACTCTGAACAAAGATTTTATATATGAGGTTTTCAATTTGGATATAAATGCTCAATTTCCCATTGATTTAGGGGAATTAATGAGAGAGTATTAGAGGTTAAGGGATAGTTATAGAGTAAAATGGTTTATGAGTTTTAGGCCTAGAGGGTCAAGAAGATAAATTTAAAGGTTTACAGGTGGAGACCTTGAGCCATTTAATTATGATATATGTGAGGATTTCTTTCAACAAACCTAATTTTCCTTGTGTTAGCTATTCTTAATTGATTATAAAACTCAAATGCTAGTTAGTTTAATGGTTTTGGTAGTTGACATCGAGAGTATGGTTTGTAAGTTGTTGGGGAAATCCATATAGCTTTAAGTTCCCTAAGCAAAGATCCCAACATTTTCCACTTTAAGTGGTATTCTCTATTGTGTCATATATTGCTTTATGTTGGAAGAAAGATTTGGGATTCACAATTGAAATAAAATCCTTCAATGAACAAGGACTTATGCTCTCAGTTCATGAGTGGGTATATACTTGGGATAACAATTGTGATACTACCAATTATTTCCTTTTTTAGTAGTATTTTGTTAGATGTATCCTTAGGAATTTGGGATATGCTATTAATTGTGGTCTATCATAGGAAACAAGGAAATTCTTAAGATCAAAGTAGCTCTAGCCAAAATTAAGGTTTGATCAAAACTAGGGAGACAGGTTATTCAATTTAGATTCCACTATCATCAAAGTTTATGGCTCCCTAGTGCCTCCTCAAATTTTACCCAAACCAGTCCTAGATAAGATTACATATTTGGAAATAATTTGGAAACAAAATGAGGCGGATAAAATTCATTTCAAAAATTATAAGAAACATGCAATTCTTCCTCCCACCCTCATTTTTTTAGGGTAGCATCAAGAGAAGGGTTGGAACTAATTCTTAATAAGTTGCTGTCATATAGAATGAAGTTTGATAAGATCAGAAAGCATGATCCTGAACATTTCATGCATAATGTCAGGACACAATACAAACTCTTTGCATTCATTCATGAGTTTAATCTTATTGATGATTTAACTAGAAATTATCCATCAATATTAGAAGCTACATGAACAAGGGAGAAATGGGTCAAAATTCAGATGACTGAAGAAAGAAGAGAGAAGATCCTTCATATAAAGGAGCATACACAAATATCCAACATCTCTAATCCTAAGGATAATGACAATGTTGGATAACACAACTAGTCTATTGTAAAATTTTCCATTGAGAGTTCCACAGAGGAATAAGCCTGGTCCTTCTTCACCTCATGCAACAAAGCAATAAGTTCTAGAGATTGTTACAACTTTTAAATAGGCGAGGCCTCCTACTAGACCTTTGGTCGACTATCTAGTTGCTCTTGATGAGTTCCCAGATGACTCATATTTGCTCTAGGTAATGCACCCCCTAAAAGAGTTGTTGCTGAGAGACCATCCACATATAAGATGTTGATCAGTTTTGGCACAAGAGATCAAGTGGTGAATGATGTAAGAGAACTTGCATGCTCTTAATTTATGGAAGATGAAAAATTCATCACCACAAGGGAGTTTAGGGATTTCATCCTAAAAAGCAAAGGTGAAAATCTGCATCAGACTTTAGATGATGAAACTCTCATTGAGGAGAAAATAAATGAGATCATCACTTAATTTTGGGATAAAGTAAATAAATAAATGACAGGTATGATACTTGATAAGGGAAGAGAGTTGGTCAAAAAGGGTGGTTTCCTAATATTGTTGGGTTGGGATATATCATCTGCAATTGCATTTGATATAATCATAAGACAAGAAGGAAACAACCTAGTGCTAGCATTAGAATAACATGCAGATGGCTTATATTTTGGCTTAGGGCTTAACCCAAGGCATGAAACCCTAGCCACTTGGTCAATATTTCTAGAGATAAACTAGCCAAAATTCTTTGAAGACACTAATGGATTGATTGGAAATTTGATTATTAGGAGAATGACTGACACAAGTACCCTACAAGCTACCACATTGATTGTGAATACAAATTTATTCAAAGAGGCTAGAGTAAGAAAGATAGAGGAAAATTTAAATAAGGTCAATAACCAAAATCAGAAGATATAGGAGTAATTAAATGTTGTTTTTGGATTGTTACCTCCCCTTAAGTTAGGAGTGAGTGAAAAATAGGATCAAGAAAAGATAGCTCTAAATGTTGAAATCAAGCAACTAAAAAAGGAGCTAAGTGATAGGAAGGAAACAAAAGAGAAGATAAATAAGGATCAGAAGGAAAATCTCTCTAAAATGGTTGACAACATTTTTGTTGGAGATTCAAAGTAAAAATTTCAACAATATGAACTTAAGTATGTGTTTGTAAATATGAAAATATGATTAGCAATTGCAAACGTGAAAGCAAATCAACAATACCACAAGTTGAGAATCACAAGAAACACAAGATATATGTGGAGAAACCCTTCCAGGAAAAAACTCCACACCCAAAGAGATGCAATGTTAGTATTAATCTTAAAGGAAGTACATCAATACACAGTCCTCTTTGAATCTTGGCAGCAGTTCATTACTTTGACAACCTGCAAACAAACTCATGAAATGACCATCTTAATGCTCCAATATATAGAAGTTTGTGGGAGGGAAAACCACAAATGGTATCCTGAAACAACAAGTAAAACCAACTAGAAAAATCCACACCCCCTTAGTGGATAACCCAAAAACATGGTGAAAATTATTAAATACTCACATGGCCTTCACATGGGCACCTAACCCATAGAAAATCAAGATTGGTCAATATTGAGTGCTCCATAACTCTCCAACGGCTTTGAAAGATCAAACAAAAAACATAAAAACTTGGGCGCCCAACCCAGGATACCATGCAAATAACATGTGAGAACATGTACTTCTAGGTGGTCCCCACCCAAAATTTGGATGCCCAAAATAAATATTCTCTCGGGATGCTCTATAATTGTTACCGTAGTGGGTCCACCTCTATGAATGCAATTACACTTTATCATAGGAAAATAAATAATAAATATTTTTCCCCTCATGTCCTCTAGAACACTTTCCAAAGAACGTGGAGACACATTAAATCAACTTATGCTAGCAATTATAATGTCACCTATCCTAACATTCTCCCACTTGAAATTATACATTGCAATTACATCCATGAGACACAAATAAAATATAATTCAGTAAAGTGATCAAGGCCCATGGCTTTTCTTCACCAAGATAACTTATCTATGGTCACTGGTTTCATGAGAAAATCTACAACATTATCCAAAGTTTCAACCTTCTCAATCAAGACCTTACCATTCTCAACCATTTCTCACACAAAGTGATACTAAACATCAACATGCTTAGTAAAAGCATGATACATAAGATATTTGGCTAAACATATGGCACTCTGACTGTCACATGCAATACTCATTGTCTTGCAATCAAAACCAATACCTTTACCAAGTCTTTGTAACCAAACTGCTTCCTTAGAGGCATGCGTAGCAACCATATACTCTACTTCAGTGGTGGATAATGCAACTATAGGTTGTATTTTACTCATCCAACTCATTGCATCTCCAAACAAAATAAAACCATAGCCATTAGTGGACCTTCAACTATGCCAGTTACCTGCCCAATTTGCATCAACAAAACCATGTATGTCCAATGAAAACCACAAAATTAGTACCATGATAAACCAAATATAAATATTAAGTACCACACATATATATAAACAACCTCTTAACAAAAATGCTCTCTACCAGGATTAAACATAAACCTACTCAAAACTCCCATTGCTTGGGCTATATCTGGTCTAGTGCAAACCATTACATACATCAAACTACCAACGATACTAGCATAAGGAATGTTAGAAATCTCTTGAAAATCATCATCATAATCAGGACACATGTCTAAAACTTAACCCAATACCAATAAGAAATGGAATATTTACTGGTTTATAGTCATGCATACTAAATCTCTACAAAATGGTATCAACATACTTACTTTGACTTAACCAAAGCTTTATGTGAACTTGATCCCTATTGATCTCCATCCCAAGGATATATTTTTCAGCCCCCAAATCCTTCATATCAAATATTCCAAAAATTTGAGTCTCAAGCTCCCTAATCATCACCTTGTTGTTACCCATAAATGACATGTCATCAATATACAAGACAATGATTAGTATTTGATCATCAATAACCTTAATATAAACACAATAATCCTCTTCACTTTTAACAAAACCCAAATTCAATACAAATGCAACTTCTGGTACCACATCTTAGGTGACTATTTCAAACCATATAAAGATCTCTTTAACTTGCAAACCAAGTGTTCTTTTCCTTTCACAACAAAACCGTCAGGATATCACATAAAAATTTCTTCCTCAAGATCCCCATGTAAGAAAGTAGTTTTAACATTCATTTTCTCTATTTCAAAATCATAAGCAATAAAAATAGGTAATAGGAATCTAATAGAAGTTAACTTAGCAACAGGTGAGAAAATTTCATTGAAATCAACTCCATCTCTTTGGGAGTAGCCCTTGGCCACCAATCTGGCCTTGTATCGCTTTAACCGACCATCTACACCAAATTTATTTTTAAATACACACTTGCAACAAATGGGATTCCTTCCTTTGGGAAAAATCACAAGATACTAGGTATCGCAACTATCCAAATCCATCATCTCCTTTTGTGTGGCTTGCATCCAAGACTCACTTTCTTCTCAAGAAAGAGCCTCCTTGTAGGATCTAGGTTCATTATCGGTACTCAACAAAGAAAATACACAATGGTAATTATATGGGATATATTGGTCAATTAGATTATTTTTTCTTGTGGATCTTCTCAAGGTAGGAGTAAGGGGCTCTTGTTGCACTTCTTATTTTATATGCTCATCTTGCATATCACTTGAACTCTTTGAACCTTCTTCTTCTTCTCTATCCTCAAATCCATTTGATTGTTCTTCCACATGTGCATCTTCCTACTTTTGAATATTTGTCTTGAAGTGCACTATTTTTGTCATATATTTCTCCTTTGGTTGTTCTTCACCTAAGTAAGCTCTAAACTCCCTAAAAATCACATCTCTAGAGAATACCATTTAATGGGTTAGTGGATTGCAAAGCTTATAACCTTTTAATTCTCACTGTAACCAACAAAGATGAATTTACATGCTTTTGGATCCAATTTAGAACGCTTCTCTTGAGGCACATGAACAAAAGACTCACAACCAAAGACCCTTAAATATGAAACAAAATTATTTCTACCTATCCACATTTCATAAGGATTTTTATCAACAAGAGCTGAACAAGGAGATCTATTAACCAAATAACATGCAATACTTACAACTTCTATCCAAAAGCATCTATCAAGCTTAGCACCACTCAACATGCTCCTAGATCTTTCCATGAAGGTTCGATTCATTCTTTTTGCTACCACATTTTGTTGGGGTGTATAAGGAGTAGTCTTTTGCCAAATAATGCCTGCATGCTTACAAAACTCATCAAATTCCATATAACACTATTCACCCCCATTGTTAGATCTCAACACACTTATCTTATAATCAATTTTCTTCTCAAATAAGGCTTTAAATTCCCTAAAATTAGTGATAACCTTAGATTTTGTATGTATAAAATAAATCTAGGTGTATCTTGAGACAACATCAATGAATGTAACATAATAACAAGATTTTCTAAAAGAGTCAACATCCACTAGTCCAAACACATCCAAATGAATAATCTCTAATAATCTCTTGCTTTATTAGTTCCATTATGAAATGATGATCTATTTTTTTTACCAAACACATAATGCTCACAAAAATTATTTTTACCAACAAAATAATCAAAAATATTGTCAACCAATTTTTTATTCAAAATGGTCTTAAGACCCTTTTCACTTATGTGACCCAATCTATGGTGCCACAACATACATGCATTTTTAGTGCCAGTTACATTGGTAGAATTACAAAAAGTGGAGGCATTCAACCTAAACAAAGTCCCTATTGAGGTCATTTAGAAACCACCAAACTCCCTCTTACCAACCTGCAACCAGATTTGTCAAATGTCACATGCATTCCATAATCATTCAACTTGGATACTGAAAGTAAATTTATCACAAGTCTTGGAATATGTAAAATATTATCAAGACTTTTAACCCTTCCAACATTGAAACAAAACAATACCTTTCCCTTACCAACAATCTTCTTCATGTTGTTATCACCAAGGAAAACTTCTCCCCATCATAAGTTGAATATGAAGTAAACCACTCCTTGTGAGCAGTCATAAGGTAGGAGCAACGTGAATCAATAAGCCAAGCATCATCACTAATAGTGTTAGCAAAAATAAATAAAGAATCAAAATCACCATCTTTTGAGGACTTTTTTGTGGAAGCATCTGAACTCTTTTTCTTGTTTCTACACTGCTTCACATGTCCTCTCTTACCAAAATTCCAACACTTTACTTTGCTCTTCCTAGGGTTTTTAGAACATCCTTTAGACTTGTCTCTCTTTTTGTCCCCTCCAGGCCCTCTTTTTTCTTTGGACCTTCCTCGCACATGTAAGGCATCTTGGGAGCCCACAATTATGGAATTTATTCTCATCTCTTTTGAAAGAAGTATAGTAATGATATTGTCCATCTTCGGTTATGTACCACCACCACTTATGACAACAATTAGATTTTCCGAAGATTTGGGTAAAGAACAAAGCAACAAAATGCATTTATCTTCTCCTTCTATCTTAACATCTACAGATGCAAGTTGACTTATTATCATATTGAAAATATTTAAATATTCTACAATAGAATCACCATCCTTCATTTTCAAAGAATACAAATGTCTTTTGAGATACAACTTATTTGTTAGAATTTTAGTCTGGTAAATTTTACCTCTCCTCCTCCACAACTTGTATGTAATAGATTATTTTGAAACATTCAGGAGGATGGAATTTGCAAGACACAACTAAATGGTGCCTCATGCCTTCCTATCCATTTTCTACCAATCTTCATCAAACGTTGATTATGGTTTCTTTTCATTTGAAACTACCAACCATTGATCTCTCTCTTCAAGGAGAACCTCTATCTTCAACTTCCACATCTCATAACTAATGCCATTGAATTTCTTAATATCTAGACAAGAGCTAGAAGCCATGGTTTTCAATATTTTTCACAAATCTGCAAAACTCACAATGCACAAGATCCCATTGCAACCAAAAAACCTCCAATACTTAAGAGAAAGGTGTTCCTCTCTCAACATAACTGTTAGCTATCATACTAGATATTAGAAATTGAAGGTGAAACTTGCAGCAATATGATTAAGTATGTGTTTACAAATCTAAGTATGCATTCAAGATTACTAATACTATGATATTTGATTAGAAATTGTAAACATGAAAGAAAATCGACAATACCACAAGTCACCAAACTGAGTTTTTTTAACATTTTTTGTAGCAACATTTTTCCCACTCCCCTCTCGTCTGTCTGCATTTGAACTACCTACGCGCATGGAGGATTCTACCCTGGGGGTACCCCACGGTCCTCCTCTATCCCCCTAACCCAAGCCTCGCCTTATCTCATGCTGACTCGTGTCCCTTAGGAACCACTCTTGGAGGGTTTGGTCCTTTGGTTGCGGGTCATTTGGTGCCACCCGTGATTCCGATCTTGTTTGGTGTGGAAGTGCCAGTGGTTGAGATTCTTCCAAATACTAAAGGCTGGAAGGATGTGCTGACCAATGGTAAACTGAGCTCAAATCCTCCACCTCCTTTTGAAAAGGAAGTCAAATCCTCGAGAACATATTTTTCTATCTTTGATATAGTCAATGATCCATGGAGAACATAGTTGTGGGTCATTTTCTTTCTTTCTATCCCACTATGGACATGGTTTGAAGATGGGCTGCTGCTAAATGGCACTTGAAGGGAAGTTGGGACATCTGCACAATGTTAGGTGGTCTCTTCCTCATCAAGTTCATGACCTTAGAAGACTTGGTTGTAGTCCTCTCTTCTGGGCCTTGGGTTTATTGAAAGCATAGTTTGGATTTATGTCGTTGGAAGCCAGGGTTTGACCCTACAGTGGATCCAAATAAATTGGCACCAGTCTAGGTTCACCTGCTTGGGTTTCCCTTGGAATATTGTAACAAATCCATCTTCAAAAGCATTGGGGATTCCTTGGGATATTTCATTACTTCTGACTCCATCACTAGATCCAAGTCCAGGTTAGTGTTTGCTTGCTTTTGTGTGAATATTAGTGTGAATAAGACACTTCCTAACTCTATGAAGCTATGCTCTAAGTTCGGTACTTGGGTCCTGTTGGTGGCTCAAATTTGCACCCTGTTTGCTAAGCTTTTATAATTGCACTTAGCAGATTTGGTCCAACATTGGAACTACTAAATTTATGAGGTAAGGGTAAGGGTTGCATAAAATAAACCTAATGCTGAAAGAAAAACTAAAGTGATACACCAAACAATCTAGACCTGTTAACAACTCATCATATTTGAATTAATATCACAAAGTTGGACTTACATAACTCACTTAATAATGCAGTTTGCATAAATATTTCATAAGAAGGTCTATAAATAATGCTATTAAAAGGAAAACAAAGATTTCACAATTAATCAACAACATTAACAACACAACTTACAACCTACAAACATACACCTTCTGCTAAATAGATGCATAACATGAGACAAGCTTGCAAGGAAAAATAGATTTCAAAAAACAAGCTGATCAATCATTAACAACATACATGAGAAACAAAAAATGAGAAGGTAAAAGTGCTCTACTATATCAATTCAAAGTGCTTACTATGTATTAAGTCTATTTGAGTTACAATGCAACTTCATCAAAAAATAACTCCAAGATAGTAGCTATCCTCCTGCTGAAAAAGAAAGAACTCCCTAAAAAGTTCCAAATGAACATACTTCAACAAAAAACCACCAAAACCTCCCACACATGTGCTTCTAGAAGATTATCCTCGGATAAAACAAAAATGGCTCCAAAAGAACCTTCTAGAAGTCTCTAAAATGCTCTCCACATGAAGAAAAACCAAGCTAAGTAAATAGCCATCCCAAAAGTGTGACAAATAAACCTCCAACTGGCCTCATTCTTCACCAAAATAGTCTAAACAACATCTCACACTCCCCACACCTTTGCAAGTCATCATTGGTCCTATTTCAACACTTGACCATATTCCTTATCATGCAACATGTGTGTTTTTGAAAACACATGGCTTTTAAAGCATTAAATATAGTGATTTTCTAAGTGATTTATAAAACATCAATTAGCAAATCACTTTACAATTAGGCTCAAATCAAAAGGGGCCCACCATTCTCTATGTTACATTAGCATTAAAAGGCACAATAGAAGTGATTTTAAAGTCACCTAAATGATATCTCCAGTCATAGAATAAAATGTAACATCAAATGTTATGACAAAAATCTCAAAGGCTCAAAGGCACTTTGACTATCAACTTACCACTCATATTCTGCATTCTTCCCACACGTCATAGTCACATGGTTTGCAAAGGCATAAGTATCAATATTACTTGGCCAACAAGGTCGACCTCCAAGGCTCTTGGAAAGAATATTCTAAGTCACATGATTTGCAAAACAAAGCATCACCTAAGGGTTTCATGGCACACTCCATCATTTCACACTTCAGCATACGTCAAATGAGGAAAGAAATTCCTAAGGCATAGAATGCCTAAGAAATAACACATGACATTGTGAGATCCTTAACAAAGATTTTTAAGTGTGAAGGCTTATAAGGAATGAAAGCCTAGGGGGAATAAAATTTTTGGCCCCATCACATTTATCATGTGTTGATTTTAAAAGAAAAAATAAAACACCCCATCAAAATGCAAAGACAAGGGTCAAACCCTAATCATAATACCGAAAGAATGAGGAAAAAATCCATCATTTTGTCGCTTGGAAGAATCTGGAAAATGTCTCTACCGCCATGAGGGTTTGGAGAACACAGGGAAAATGATATCTTCATTGGTTTTTTGGTCGGCTTTTGACATTTCTTGCATAAAATCACCATGGGGAATTCAGGTAAGTGTGTCATCATGTATTAAAACTGCCTTTCCTTACACTTTGAGACCATTTTTTGGACTTACAGTCTGTGGCTATGAGACATTTTGAAGGACTTTCTTCATGAAACTTTTTTCTATTGTTTCCTTCTTTTGTTGACAATAGCCATGAGAAGCAAAAAAATCTTGTGTGAAGCTTACTATGCGACAAAATCTTGCAAAATGTGAAGATTATATGAGCAAGCCTCAGGTAAAATTCAACAGACTCCACTTTTCTGAAATTTGAGCAATCAGAACCCTGTGCTTTGCTTCTTTGTAAGAATAAAGGGTGAAAGCTTGTTTCCACACTGTTGTTGCTAAAAAGACACTCTATTTCATTTACCAGCTGCTTTTCATGAAAAAATTGCACCCTGAAGCTATGGCCTTGGAAAGAATAGATGCTTATTTCTCTATAATTATTTTCTGCAATGTGTAAAAAGAAGACCCGACTGGGTTCTCTATGCTTTTGAAAACTTTGATTTTGATTTTCCATGAACCCCAAGTGGGTTATAAGACCTGGTGTGAAGAAATATGCCTTTGTTGTCACACCAAGTAAGGGATAAAATGAAATTTATCATATTGTTGTGCTTCTATTTCAAACCAGAACACTTCCCTTCCATTTTTTCATGTATTTGCGGATTTTGACAAAGCCAAGCTGGGTTGTTCTGTTTTCATGAAGAAACTCAAATTTCTTGTGTAGAATGAAAATGGGTCTTTGAAATACACCCTATTTTCCTCAATTTGTAGCAGTGTTGCCTTAAAATTGAATCCCCAAGTGGGTTTTGCATGTTTTCTTTTGAAAGGTTTAGGTTTGTTGCAAAATGTAGATGGCTTAGAAAATCTTTCACCTTTATGTTGTTTAGACATCTGGGTACATGGTATCTTCATTTGCTTGGCTTGAGTAAAAAATGCACTAATTTGAAGTTTTAGCTTAATTTAATCTATAGATACACTATCAGTTGAATGATCTTTCTCTTTTTCTGGAACAAACTGAGATAATTACCTCTACAATGGAGTATGGAATAAGGTATTTTTGAGCTCAGGAAGTGGAACCTTGAGAGACTTGCATTAAATTTCTTTAATAGTGCCTTGACATTGCTGAATGTTGAACCATAACTCATGCAAATTCTTTGACTTTCCTTGAGACTGTATCCAATGGTTTGAAAACTTTGCATAACCTCCTCCATACTCTGTGTTTGGTTCTGGAACATGATTTTGAAGAGGCTACAAAACACTTTAATGAGCAGCCAGATTCCTCAGTACTGTAGAATGTTCTCATTCATAATTTTTGCATTTACCTTTTCAGTTTGTTGATATGCATTTGGCCTCTCTTAAGTTTAGGATTATGTTGAAGAGTAGTTCATTTGTTTCTGTAAGTGAAGTAAAAGCACTACCAATGCTTCCATGTTCTCACTCTACCTCATATACATGCATGTTTTACCATCTTCCTGTCACTTATCCCAGATACAATGTTGACTGTATCTTGCTTTGATTGAAATTTTCATTGTTGTGCATCCCATACCTCCGTGATCTAAGGGGCATACCACCTATATGCTGCTACAGTCCTCAAAAAGGTGGAAAAGGCAAAAGTAACAAAACAGACCCTTAGATCATGGAGCAAGAAATGTAGATACTATTTAAATTCACCATGTTGTTCTTGTACTCTCCACCACTGTGGACCATGGATTGGGTCCTGTCTCTTCAATTGACTTGTCAATGCACCCATTTAACCTTTATGAAAATAATGAATAGTCCCCTTTGAATCCTTCTTGTAAAAATTAATTCGGTGGTCCTTGCGAATGTGCTTTATGATCTACTCCTTCAAATCCCTTATAGGAAAAACCATATTTCCTTCACTAGATGATCTCACCCTTATCACAGGTTCGTGATCTGGCTGCCAGACTTTGATGTTGGGACTGTTGTAATGCTGAAGCTATCTCCCTTTCTCATGTTCATCAGTCTAGACAGTAATACCAAGGCTACTCCAGAGTATCATGACTTCAATTCATTTGATTAGACTGTCCTAGAATGTTAATTCACACTTTTATTGGACTATGTTTTGTGCCTCAAAACTCATAAATTAACATTCCATCATGTCATATGATGATGAAATTTCCTTTTACCTTTCCAAGGCCTGATCACTTTAGGCCTATATAGGACTGCATCATTGGCTTTTGATACTGTTTCATAAGATCACTGTTGTCCTTGTAACACTGCCTCCACTCTTGATCTAACTGAGAGATTTAACTTAGATTGTTTCAAATATCTTCATATGCTAGAATTTGAGGTCTGTCATTAATATTCTTTGCTGACTGCTCTTTAGGATTGAGTTCTCTGTGAAGTGTGGTTGTCCCATTATACCTACTCATTGATATCTATATGCATGGTCTCCTTCTTAGCTCATGTCTGATCCTTGACCCTTGTCAAATAGAATCATGATCCTTTGTAGATTGCTTAAATCCAGTGACTGTCATTTCTTTTGATCGTCTGTGGCATCCCCAATGAGTACTGCTGTTTATGATTCACTTGTACCATGATACTACTTGCTGTCCCTGTGACTTGACAATGAAATGCTTTGCAACATGCCTTCCTTGAAGCACATCTTGTCTGTCAATGCACATGACTACCCCATTTCAGGTGATGGTTGCTATTGTTTGATTGAATCTGGGAATGGTCCTTACTTATGCTCAAAACTTGTGGTGAATGGATTGTATTTCATATCCTCTGATGGTCATGCCTATTCCTTTCTTGGTAATATGTTTAGAGAATAGTAGACCTTTGTGTTATGGCATAGCAATTGTCTCTTGATCACATCATATAAGGGTTCTATTGCTATCATGACTTCTTGTAATGATATATTTATGATATGCACATGTCTGTGTCAACTAGAGTTGATGCTTCTTGAATGTCTTTACCTTTTTCCTTTCTTCATCACTCACACATTGATTGCTAGCTGGAAAACCTATTGTCTAATGTTTGGTTGAGAAGGCCTTGAACTCAGCCTTATACAACTTCAGATTTTGTCTTTAGTTGCTATCCTTATCTTTCATGTTTAGAATGCATTCAAACTTTTCATGCTCTCAATCTCAAGGACATCATGTTCATCAAACTCATGGGGCAGTGAATTAGATGTCCATGTTTCTTTGCCATGAAGATAGTTATTCTTTGTTCTGGATACCTTTCATGCCTGTCAACCTTGTAAGCTCCTGTAAGGGTGTTGTCCTTACACTTGTACCATGACCATGAGTCAACCATTACTCCTACTACAGCTATATGTGACAAACATGCGTAGTCTCCTCATTCTAACTTTGTTTGACAACCACTTGTCACATGTGTGGGTGACCTAACAACTCGCTTTCCTATGTGATGTGTCACTGCCCAATAGGGTTGTGGTGAGAGGGGCTTGAAAACAATCTGAGATGCTTCCTCATTATTAAATAGATGCATAATTGAACTTGATGCATCTTTAAAACACTTTGATGCATAATTGAACTTGATGCATCTTTTGAATCTGATAATGAAAGTTGATCAACTGGTATGATTCCATATTGATTTAATGCATTGATAAGAGATAGATCTTTGATCAAGTTGCTCAATTTACTTTTTCTTTCAAAGCATGCTGAGCTCTACCCTTGTGGGAGCCACATTTACCCCACATGCTGCATTTGATTTGATAATGAAACAATAATCAGGCTTGTCCTAAATTTGCACATGAAGCAAAGAGTTAGAAAATAAATGCATACGTTGAATGTTCTTTTGTTTAATGCATTTATGGATCAACTTATACATGCATAGGTAGGTGTGTATGCAATGATTGAATCATTCATTTCTTAGAGCCTCTCTCTAACACCATGTTTTCTTCAGATGTAGGGTGAGGAGTGCAACGGAGCTGGGAGGGGCACAAGTGGTTTGGGGTAGCAGCAGGGCAACTTGTAACCAGTCATTCATAGGCAATGACTGGTTCAATTCTTACATGCACATTCTCTCTTTCCTTTACTTATTCATGTATAAGTTGTTTCATATTTTCATTTGAATAAGAAATCTATTCCCTTGGCTTGTGAGGGACATGTACATTTCAAGATTGTTAATAAAAGATTGCATTTGTATATCCGTGTTTCTCTTTCACATTTGCTATAATGCACCATTGAAATGGAAAAAGAATGTAATCTGATTTACTTTGACAATCACTCCCTCATGCATGTTGAAACTAGCAGTTTTATGGTTTATCTTTAAATGTTTAAACAAAATGAAAAGAACAACACTATGGTTACCTGATTTTAGCTGAAAGCTAAAAATCAGATAACAGTTATGGTGACATCTGCTATATGTTTTCCTGCTAAACATGAGACCAGCTGCCTTTTGTGTTATCCATTGGGCACGGGGTCACTCAGAAAACCAACACTACTTGAAAACAACATTTCAAATAGCTGTAACTCATAACACCAGCAAGAAACACTTTGAAAACCAAGGAAAGCTACTGCCTAACTGTGCAAAACAACACTTAGGGAAAACTAGAAAACCTAACTAATGTGCGTCAACACTTAGAGGAAACATAATCTACTCTAATATGTACAAGAGTAGTTTTAGATCATACCTCAAAATAGAGTTTGAGGTGTATCCCATTGACTGGGATAGGCAGAACTTCTCCATCCATTGATGACAGTTGAAAAGTATTGTGTTCTTTGCATTCTGTAATGATAAATGGGCCACTCCACATGCTATCAAACTTGGTATGCTTTCTAGGCCTGCTCTTCAATTCATCTCATTTCAAAACCACATCCCCCTCTTTGAACACCCTGGGTGTTGCTCTTTTATCAAAAACCTTCTTGGTTTGGAGTTGATGTAGCTCCATTGTTTTCATGGCTCTACCTCTGGTTTCATCCAACTCCATTAGCTGTGCATATCAGACAACCATTGGGTTCTCCTCTTCAAACATTTCAAGCTGGTTCATTATATCAAGAGCTGGAAGCTCAATTGATAAAGGCAACCTTGCCTCTTTACCATATACCAGTACATAAGGGGAGGTTCCAATGGAATTATTTGGAGTTATCCTATTTGCCCACAAGGCCGATTTTAACTTGCTATGCCAAGTTCTTTGGTTATCTTCCAAAATCCTTTTGATGATCCTAATCAGGTTTTTATTGGTTGACTCAGCCAAACCATTGCCTTGAGGGTAATAATTTGATGAGGTATTTAGATGGATGCCATTTTTTATAGCCCAGTCACTTACTATTAACCCAACAAACGCCAAAGCATTATAAAAATGATCGATTCAGGTACCCCAAATTTGGTTACCAAATCATCATAAAAAATTTAAAACAACACTTTCATTGGCTTCTTTCAAAGCCACTCCTTCAGTCCATCGTGTGAAATAATCGGTTGCAGTAAGTACCCACTTGTGACCTGCACTTGAAGGTGGGTTAATAGTACCTATGAAATCAATGCCCCATCTCATGAAGGGATGCTCCACTTGAATAGGCTGCAATGGTAAAGTTGGCAGCCTCTCTTTGCCTGCAAAAATGGCTCATTTTACACACTTCCTGGCCCATCTTTAAACAAGCTTGGCCAGTAATAGCCAACTCTCATGATTTTCCATGCAGTTGTTCTTGGGGAAAAATGACCCCCTACAGTTCCATCATGGAACTCATGAAGTACTTCATCAACTTGATGTTGATCAATGCATCTCAAAAGGATGCCATTAATGTCCTTTCTAAAAAGAATGTTGACAATCAGAACATAAGGAATAGATTGTAGTCTGAAATACCTCCGTTTGGCTTTATCTAGACCTGGTGGACACTCACCAGTTTGCAAAAAGTGGGTCATATCTTTCACCCAACCTACATTTGTTGTAACTGCATTTGCTTCAAGCCTATTATCAACAACCAAAACTACCTCTATTTATGCATTTCCCTCATTTCCAATTTTCATAGCTAGCTGTTCACACAACCCTTTACCCCTGACAAGCTTCGTTACCTTGATGTCAACATCATACTCCATAACCTTTGTAATCCAGCCTGCCCTTTTATCATTTAGATCCTTGCTTAGCAAGAATTCTTTCACGCTTGGGTGAGCAACCATTAAATGTACCTTGTTGTTAGAAATCAAGGGTTTGAACTTCTTCAAGCTTCTAATGGCAGCCAGTACATGTTTCTCTACAAAAGTATATCTTTGTTCATACTCCTCTAAATGTTGGATGAAAAAAGCAATTGTTTGTTCTAGGCCAACATCATTCTGTTGTACCAGTATTGCATAAATTATATCAATGCTACCAAAAGCATATAAAAAGAAGTCTTTTGAGAAGTTCAGGTTTACCAAAGTAGGGGCTGCTGATAAAGCTTCCTTTATGACCTTGAAACTGTTCTTGGCCTCCTTGGTCCAGCTAAAACTGGCATTCTTTTTTAACATTGCAGTTAGTGGTTTCACCAGATTGGCAATGTCAGGAATAAACCTTTTGAAAAAATTGATTTTGCCAAGAAAACTTTGCAGCCCCTTTTTATGGCTGGGCAAGGGAAGATCCAAAATGACACTTACTCTTTCTGGATCAATGGTGATCCCCTATTTTGAAACAATATGTCCCAAAAGCTTTCCTTCATGGAAAAAAAAGATACATTTCTTGGGGTTGAGGGATATACCATAATCCCTACACCTCTCAAATACTTGTTTCAGATGTGCAAGGTGTTCATCAACCTTCTTTGAAAACACAGTTACATCATCAAGGTAACTAAGTACCAATTTGTGAATCAAACCTTTAAATGCCCTATCCATTTCCCTCTGAAACGTGGCACTAGCATTGGAAAGGCCAAAAGGAATCCTTTTATAAGCCATGGTGCCCCATTTTATGGTGAAGGCAGTCTTGTACTAATCCTCTTCTTTGACTAACACTTGGTTCTAACCCGAATAACCATCAAGTAATGAGAATCTTTCTGAACCAGCTATAATTTGTAGAATCTGCTTCATTGAGGGTAGCGGATAATGATCCTTTAGCGAGGCTTTATTGAGGTCTCTAAATTCAACACACAGCCTAATTTCATTGTTTTTCTTTCTAACTGGGACAAGGTTAGAGACCCATGAGGAGTGTTTGATTGGAAAAATGATATCTCCCTCAATCAATTTGGTCAACTCTTTGACCATCAGAGGCTCAAGCTTAGGGTTTAAAGGCCTCTGTTTCTGCCTAATAGGTTTTGAGTTTGGCTCAAGCTCTATAGTATGTTGGGAAATTTGGGGATCAAAGCCTTTCAAATTAGAATATTCCCATGCAAATATATCTTGGAACTCTTGACAAAAGGCAATAAAAGCTTGCTTATCTGCAGGTGAACAAATTTTTCCAACTTTAAGGAGCTTACCTTCAAATATTTCAAGCTCTTTGTAGTGTTCTTCTTTGACCTGCATGCTGGTTTTACTCTTTTTAAGCTGGTCATCTGTGTTGAAAATGGATTCCAAGGTGACTAGACCCTTGGGCAGTTTGTTGGACTTCAATTGGATGATCTGATCATCATATTGTTGTTTAAGCTTCTCTTGGTTGACCGCTGCAAATTCATCTTCTTGCAGCATGAAGCTCAAAACCTGTTCATCACTTTCAAAGACTTGCTAATGAACGTTATTATCTAGAATAGAAGGTCTGATAACTATTTTAACATATGGCTGCAACTTTTCCTTCCTAATTTCACTTGGAATATCAACTTGAGCACCTATGGTAGCCAATCTATCAGCGTGCTTATTATGATCCCTAGGAATAAAAATTAGATTGAAAGCATCAAACTCTTCTATCATATCCCACACCCTGTGTTTGTAGGATTTTAAAACATCATTCTTAGTGACATGCAGACCTCTCACCTAATTGACAATCAATTCATTGTCACCATGCACTTGCAAGCAACTAATTCCTCGCTTTCATGCCCATTCTAAGCCTTGAACCAAACCTTCATATTCAACAGTGTTGTTAGTACAAGAGAAAGCAAATATGAAAGCAGAGTAGTATTTGTCACCCTGTGGGGACAAAAGCATTGCACCCCCACCAACACCATTCTTGCTTCGAGAACCATCAAAGAACATCTTCCATACTCTGTCTTGCTGATCTGATTGTTGTCCCACCTCCTTTTCCAGGTTTGGAATCACTGAATCAGGTTCATGCAACACATAGACGCCCAAACCAGTTTCCTCAATGTTATCATTTGGACTGTCAATAATATTCTCTACTGCCCACTCACTTAGTAGTACATTTGGTATACTTTCTGCTTGTAGCTCTTGAGCAGCAGCCAGTTCATCATCACTAAAAATAGCACAATTAGCATTAACCACACTTGGAACATATGGTTCAATGTGATCCTTAGCAAGCTGCTCAGATTTGATGACTACCTTAGTCCCATATCTCGTTCTGAACACCATATGAGACCAATCTAATGATAAATAACTTCCTATCTTGGTAGTAAAATCCCTTGACAGACATGAAGTGAAATGTAGAGGTAAGTCGATAATAGAGATGTCTTGGGGAATGGAGAAATTGGGACAAGCATGTAGGGTAAGGCTTAAACCCTTGATAATACCTATAGTATTAATGGCTATCCCATCTAATTGTACAACTCCCTTCTCAAGAGGCTGATACTTCAGTCCTAACTTATCAACAATCTGCTTGGGAATAACATAACTACTTGCCCTTGAATCCACCATGCAATTGTGAACTAGTTTATCTCCTATTATCAAGGACACATAAAATGGGGGTGGCTTGAAATCCTTACTTGGCTGTTTACTATTGTCTTGAGGTGTATTTGTCAGGACAACCTTGGGTTGACCTGCTGATATATCATTCAAAATGCCTCCTTTATCTAAGGCAGATTGCAACAAGTCCTTTTAACCAGGAATAGACAGGGAATCCCACATTGACATACTCACATTTATCTTTTTCATGGATTCGATAATGTTGAAAGGTGTGATAGTATTTACCTTGTGATGAGTCTTTGCAACAACAGGGTCTTTCTGCAAGTGGGCTGGTTGGGGTTGATTCCCAAGCTGTCCACCACTAATGCCTTGTGAATTTCTCTACAAAATGTGTGATATATGAGGATTGGAAGGTCCAACAACTTCTTTTTCTTTGCTTGCTGCTTTTCCAATCTCGAGGGCCCTCTTTTTGGCTCGGGTGTTGGCTGCTATTGGGGAACTATCATTGTTTACTTCGCAAAACTCTTCTCCTTGCAAATTCAAGAGAGTTGTGTCACTTGCAGGGAGCTCCTGCTACTGGGATGATTCACCATTGGGCACATCCTGCACACTTGAGACATTTTGAACCATCAATGCTTGATTCATCACACCATTCAAACATGTAGTTTGATTATGAACCTGGTTGCAAGGATAGCACCAGTCATATTCTGCTGCAAGGTTATTTTGAGTGGGTACCAAATCTCTGGCTGCACTGATTGGAATTGAATTATATGGTTGAAATGGCCTCAAATTCATATTTTTTCGTGCACCTTGAAAATTTCCTTGATATGGCTGCTTATTAGTCTGAAATTGCTATCCTTGACCTTGATTTTGAGATTGCCAAGGCTTGAAACCTTGAAATTGCTATTTTTTAAGGGTTACAAGTTCGTTGCCAAAGGTTTGAAGTAAGTTTTTGATCTTCTGTTGGCTGCTTTTAATCTCATGCAACTCCTGAGATGGTCCTTGGGCAATAATTTTTGTGTTAATAACAGCTTGTAAAGGGGCTAATTGAGGTGGTGGCAAAGCTATAGGAGGCTGAATATCAGGAAAAAATGGCATAGGAGGCCGAGGGGCAATCCTTTAGCTTGTACTAGGTTGTTTTCTACTCTCACAGCTATGTCATAAGCTATTGGCAAGGTGTTTCCGCCCATAGATTGTATTAAAATAGCAACCTCACTGTTTAAAGCTCTCAAAAAATAAATAAATGCATACTCAACTGGATGCCTTGTAGTGCCCAAAATTCTATCCCACGTTCTTTGGAAACGGAAATTGAAGTCCGTCATCCGTTCATGAGGAGCCCGTTTAATGTGAGTCAGCTGCTCCACCAATGACAAGTTATCATACTTGTCTTCAAACTGCTTACAAAGCACCTCTCCCAATTCATCTCATGTTCAGATGGAATTGATTGCCAAACTCCTGAACCATTGGAGTGCTTTACCTCTGAACGATGCCACTAACAACATCAAGGCAACATTTTCTTATGTTATATGATGCACCAAGCACAAATTTGAGATGTCCTTAATATGCTCAACTGGTGTAGTTTGATCTTCACCTGAAAAATATGGTATGCTTTTGAGAGCAACCACTGGAATATCATCATGCTGGGCAAATTGAAGTGGATTGCCACCATTGAATGGCACAAAAACCTAGTTTCTTGGAACAACCATGTTTGGCACCAAGTTTTGTTGTCTTACTGGGCTGAAAACTCTCACTGCTGGTGGAGTTGAAACTATTTTTCTTGACTAAACAACAACCTTCCTTGTTGGCCTATCTCTCCTATGGGGTGGTGAAAGCTGCATCTGAATTTGTTTCATAAGCTATCACAACACTGATCTATCATTTATTTTCACGTTCGGAGCCGCCAGATATGTTGGTGTGACCTTTAAAAGTTTTAAAAAATATTGCTAGTAGCATATCAAAACCAACAAACTGATATGTTTTCCTAGTCTGAAATGACTATTCTATCCCACCTGGCGTACCAAAACTGTTGGTGGCTCAAATCTGCACCCTGTTTGCTAAGCTTTTCTAATTGCACTTAGCATATTTGGTCCAACATTGGAATGCTTTCTGGTTGTGGGTAATCTATTTGAAAGCAGACCTCCAGATTGTGGGCCAGCGTCCTCATTTGATATCACTTAACTTCTGAATTTCTGAGGTAAGGGTAAGGGTTGCATAAAATAAACCTAATGCTGAAAGGAAAACTAAAGTGATACACCAAACAATCTAGACTTGTTAACAACTCATCATATTTGAATTAATATCACAAAGTTGGACTTACATAACTCAATAATGCAGTTTGTATAAATATTTCATAAGAAAGTCTATAAATAGTGCTATTAAAAGGAAAACAGAGATTTCACAATTAATCAGCACCATTAACAACACAACTTACAACCTACAAACATACACCTTTTGCTAAATAGATGCATAACATGAGACAAGCTTGTAAGGAAAAATAGATTTCACAAAACAAGCTGATCAATGATTAACAACATACATGAGAAACAAAAAATGAGAAGGTAAAAGTTCTCTACTATATCAACTCAAAGTGCTTACTGTGTATTAAGTCTGTCTGAGTTACAATGCAACTTCATCAAAAAATAACTCCAAGATAGTAGCTATCCTCCTGCTGAAAAAGAAAGAACTCCCTAAAAAGTTCCAAATGAACATACTTAACCAAAAAACCACCAAAACCTCCCACACATGTGCTTCAGAAATGGCTCCAAAAGAACCTTCTAGAAGTCTCTAAAATGCTCTCCACATGAAGAAAAACCAAGCTAAGTCAATAGCCATCCCAAAAGTGTGACAAATAAACCTCCAACTGGCCTCATTCTTCACCAAAATAGTCTAAACAACATCTCACACTCCCCACACCTCTGCAAGTCATCATTGGTCCTATTTCAACACTTGACCATATTCCTTATCATGCAACATGTGTGTTTTTGAAAACACATGGCTTTGAAAGCATTCAATATAGGGATTTTCTAAGTGATTTATAAAACATCAATTAGAAAATAACTTTACAATTAGGCTCAAATCAAAAGGGGCCCACCATTCTCTGTGTTACATTAGCATTAAAAGGCACAATAGAAGTGATTTTAAAGTCACCTAAATGATATCTCCAGTCATAGAATAAAATGAAACATCAAATGTTATGAAAAAAATCTCACAGGCTCAAAGGCACTTTGACTATCAACTTACCACTCATATTTTGCATTCTTCCCACACATGTCATAGTCACATGGTTTGCAAAGTCATAAGTATCAATATTACTTGGCCAACAAGGTCAACCTCCAAGGCTCTTGGAAAGAATATTCTAAGTCACATGATTTGCAAAACAAAGCATCACCTAAGGGTTTCATGGCACACTCCATCACTTCACACTTCATCATAAGTCAAATGAGGAAAGAAATTCCTAAGGCATAGAATGCCTAAGAAATAACACATGACATAGTGAGATCCTTAACAAAGCTTTTTAAGTGTGAAGGCTTATAAGGCATGAAAAGCCTAGGGGGAATAAAATTTTTGGCCCCATCACATTTATCATGTGTTGATTTTAAAATAAAAGATAAAACACCCCATCAAAATGCAAAGACAAGGGTCAAACCCTAATCATAATACCGAAAGAATGAGGAAAAAATCCATCATTTTGTCGCTTGGAAGAATCTAAAAAATGTCTCTGCCGCCATGAGGGTTTGGAGAACACAGGGAAAATGATATCTTCACTGGTTTTTTGGTCAGATTTTGACATTTCTTGCATAAAATCGCCATGGGGAATTCAGGTAATTGTGTCATCATGTATTAAAACTACCTTTCCTCACACTTTGGGACCATTTTTTGGACTTACAGTCCGTGGATATGAGACATTTTGAAGGACTTTCTTCATGAACTTGTTTTCTGTTGTTGCCCTCTTCTGTAGACAACAGCCATGAGAAGCAAAAAAAGCTTGTGTGAAGCTTACTGTGCGACAAAATCTTACAAAATGTGAAGATTATATGAGCAAGCCTCAGGTAAAATTCGATAGACTCCAATTTTCTGAAATCTGAGCAATAAGGACCCCGTGATTTGCTTCTTTGTAAGAATAAAGGGTGAAAGCTTGTTTCCTCACCGGTGTTGCTAAAAAGACACTCTATTTCATTTACTAGCTGCTTTTCATGAAAAAGTTGCACCCTAAAGCTGCGGCCATGGAAAGAATAGATGCTTATTTCTCTAGAATTGTTTTCTGCAATGTGTAAAAAGAAGACCCAACTGGGTTCTCTATGCTTTTGAAAAATATGAGTTTGATTTTCCATGAACCCCAAGTGGGTTATTTGACCTGGTGTGAAGAAATATGCCTTTGTTGTCACACCAAGTAAGGGATAAAATGGAATTTATCATATTGTTGTGCTTCTATTTCAACCCATAACACTTCCCCTCCATTTTTTCATGTATTTGCGGATTTTGACAAAGCCAAGCTGGGTTGTTCTATTTTCATGAAGAAACTCAAATTTCTTGTGTAGAATGCAAATGGGTCTTTGAAATACACCCTATTTTCCTCAATTTGTAGCACTGTTGCCTTAAAATTGAATCCCCAAGTGGGTTTTGCATGTTTTCTTTTGAAAGGTTTAGGCTTGTTGCAAAATGTAGATGGCTTAGAAAATCTTTCACCTTTATGTTGTTTAGACATCTGGGTACATGGTATCTTCATTTGCTTGGCCTGAGTAAAAAATGCACTAATTTGAAGTTTCAGCTTAATTTAATCTATAGATACACTATCAGTTGAATGATCTTTCTCTTTTTCTGGAACAAACTGAGATAATTACCTCTACAATGGAGTATGGAATAAGGTATTTTTGAGCTCAGGAAGTGGAACCTTGAGAGACTTGCATTAAATTTCTTTAATAGTGCCTTGACATTGCTGAATGTTGAACCATACCTCATGCAAATTCTTTGAATTTCCTTGAGACTGTATCCAGTGATTTGAAAACTTTGCATAACGTCCTCCATACTCTGTGTTTGGTTCTGGAACATGATTTTGAAGAGGCTACAAAACACTTTAATGAGTAGCCAGATTCCTCACTATTGTAGAATTTTCTCATTCATAATTTTTGTATTTACCTTTTCAGTTTGTTGATATGCATTTGGCCTCTCTTAAGTTCAAGATTATGCTGAAGAGTTGTTCATTTTTTTCTGTAAGTGAAGTAAAAGCACTACCAATGCTTCCATGTTCTCACTCTACCTTAGATACATGCATGTTTTACCATCTTCCTGTCACTTATCCCAGATACAATGTTGACTGTATCTTTCTTTGATTGAACTTTTCATTGCTGTGCATCCCGTACCTCTGTGATGTAAGGGGTAGACCACCTATATGCTGCTACAGTCCTCAAAAAGGTGGAAAAGGCAAAAGTAACCAAACAGACCCTTAGACCATGGAGAAATAAATGTAGATACTATTTAAAATCACCATGCTGTTCTTGTACTCTCCACCACTGTGAACCATGGGTTGGGTCCTATCTCTTCAATTGACTTGTCAATGCACCCATTCAACCTTTATGAAAATAATGAATAGTCCCCTTTGAATCCTTCTTGAAAACATTAATTCGGTGGTCCTTGTGAATGTGCTTTATGATCTGCTCCTTCAAATCCCTTATAGGAAAAACCATATTACCTTCACCAGATGATCTCACCCTTGTCACAAGTTCGTGATCTTGCTGTCAGAATTTGATGTTGGGACTGCTGTAATGCTGAAGCTGGCTCCCTTTCTCATGTTCATTACTCTAGACAGTAATACAAGGGCTACTCCAGACTATCATGACTTCAATTCATTTCATTAGACTGTCCTAGAATGCTAATTCACACTTTTATTGGACTGTGTTTTGTGCCTCAAAACTCATAAATTAACATTCCAACATGTCATATGATGATGACATTGTCGTTTACCTTTCCAAGGCCTGATCACTTTAGGCCTATACAGGACTGCATCACTGGCTTTTGATACTGTTTCATAAGATCACTGTTGTCCTTTTCACATTGCCTCCACTCTTGATCGAACTAAGAGATTTAACTTAGATTGTTTCAAGCATCTTCATATGCTAGAATTTGAGGTCTATCATTAATATTCTCTGCTGACTGCTCTTTAGGATTGAGTTCTCTGTGAAGTGTGGCTGTCCCATTATGCCTTCTCATTGATATCTACATGCATGGTCTCCTTCTTAGCTCATGTTTGATCCTTGACCCTTGTCAAATAGAATCATGATCCTTTGTAGATTGCTTAAATGGTGACTGTCATTTCTTTTGATCGTCTGTGGTATCCCCAATGAGTACCATTTTTTATGATTCACTTGTACCATGATACTACTTGTTGTCCCTATGACTTGACAATGAAATGCTCTGCCCCATGCCTTCCTTGAAGCACATCTTGTCCGTCAATGCACATGACTGCCCCATTTCAGGTGATGGTTGCTACTGTTTGATTGAATCTGGGAATGATCCTTACTTATGCTCAAAACTTGTGGTGAATGGATTGTATTTCATATCCTTTGATGGTCATGCCTATTCCTTTCTTGGTAATATGTTTAGAGAATAACAAACCTTTGTGTTATGGCATAGCAATTGTCTCTTGATCACATCATATAAGGGTTCTATTACTGTCATGAATTCTTGTAGTGATATATTTATGATATGCACATGTCTGTGTCAACTAGAGTTGATGCTTAATAAAAGATTGCATTTGTATATCCATGTTTCTCTTTCACATTTGCTATAATGCACCATTGAAATGGAAAAAGAATGTAATCTGATTTACTTTGACAATCACTCCCTCATGCATGTTGAAACTAGCAGTTTTATGGTTTATCTTTAAATGTTTAAACAACATGAAAAGAACAACACTATGGTTACCTGATTTCAGCTGAAAGCTAAAAATCAGATAACAGGTCCAACCTGTGTGCTATGAAAATGTTGTCGTTTACTGTTAGAAGTGTGCCAAACTTGGCCACCTTATCTTTGATTGGAAATATTCCTTTAATCAAGAGTCTAACCCAGGTGACTCTGCTTCTAATGCTATCCCTCCCCTAGAAAATGAAGTTCAGAAGGATGGAAATCTGGTCAATTATGCCTTTCTAGCTTTGGTGAAACCCCAAATCTCTGTGGATCCTCTAAGTGGAATGGAGACTTCTAGTGTGGATCCGGCTATGAGCCTTGCTACTCTTTCTTTGTTTGAGAGTGTGGCAGTTGATAAAATGTTGGATATAGATTATCTATCCTTTGGCCCAGCTCTTGGGGGGATGAGTTAGTTTATGGTTCCTTGTTGGAGGTGTGTTCGGCTGGGACTAGTGAGACATTGGGTGAAGAGGGTGAAACATGGGAGGAGATGGGTATTGGAGTTATTGATGAGAAAAAAATTATCTCTTAGGGCTTGAATCTAGAGAAAGTTGTGGGAGGGGATAACTGGGTACCCCAAAGAAAAGAGGGAGGAAGAAAAAGGTGGATGTGGGAGGTGACTCCAAGCTTGGAAGACCCACCAGTAGACAAATGAGGTTGAGAGAGACTGAAAATGAGATAGCCATTGGTAAACAGAGGACATTGGAATTGTCCTCTAGAAAAGGTAAAAAATGAAGGTCATGTCATGGAATGTGTGAGGGCTGAACAACTCTCATAAGCAGCTTATTCTATATAACTATGTTCTAGAACATAAGATAGATGTGTTACTTTTGCAAGAAACCAATATGAAAAAAAATAATTTTGATAATATTGCTAAGTACTTATGGTCGGGGGCCACTAACTCCTATTGTGATGCTGATGGGGCGTCAGGTGGTCTTGTTGTGATTTGGAACCCTTCTAGGTTTAATGGCTTTGAACTATTCTACTGCTGAAGTAGTGTGGGTGTTTCCTTTGCCTACCCAGGTGGCTCTTGGTCGCTTATCAATGTTTATGCTCCTAATAAGAGAAATGCTAGGAATGATTTGTGGCAGGTTCTTTTTGGTTGGGTTTAAAATAATAGTAGTTCTCGTTGGTTAGTGGTTGGGGACTTCAACTCCCCCTTATATCCCTCAGAGAAAAGTGGTGGTCTGGTGGATTATTTTAATATCATGGTTGATCTAGAATTTTTTTTGAGTTCTATTGGCCTGATTGACATTGAATTATCGGGCCAAGCTTTTACTTGAACCAATAGACGTCTGGGGGAGGACTTGATTCAAGTTAGATTAGATATATTCCTTTGCTCTAGTAACTAGACCAGCCTGCTCAATGCTACTCTTCGGGATCTGCCTAGGACAATATCAAATCATAATCCTCTGCTATTGATCTCGAATGGCCATTCTGCTGTTGGTTTGTTCCCTTTTTGGTTTGAGATAATGTGGAAATTCCACCCTGATTTCAAGAACAAATTTGTTGAATGGTGGAATATCCCTGTTTGTGGTTCCCCCATGTTCAAGATATTTTTAAAAATTAAACATATCAAATGTATGGTGAAAGGTTAGAACAAAAGGGTTTTTGGGGATGTTTTCTAGAAAAAAAGAGTTGTAGGTGATAAATTGAAAATTATTCAAAAGAAGATGGAGAAGGGGGATGTCAGTCTTCCTACTTTAAACCAGGAAAAAGAGAGCCGAAGGGAGTGGGAACAAATTCTAAGGAAAGAGGAAATTTTCTGGAAATAGAAATCCAGGGTCTAATGGCTAAAAGAAGGTGATAGGAACACCTCTTCTTTCATGTTTCTGCCATTAAACATAAGAAAAGGAATCAAATAACTAAATTGCATAATGAGCAGGGGGATGTGATCAATTCACCCTCCCTGATCGATCTCTTGGCTGCGGATTATTTTTAGAAGGCTTATGTGGCTCTTGCCAAGGCTCCTAATCCAGCTCTGGATAGTCTACTATTGGATCCTCTCCCCACCATCATTACCCAGAACGATAACCTTGGGATCCTCAATGATGTCACTCTTGAGGAGGTCAAATTGGCCACTTTTAGTATGGAGGCTTACAAAGCACTGGGCCCTAATAGTTTTCCACTGGCCTTCATTCAAATCTTTTGGGAGATTGTTGGTGGGGACCTTGTCCTATCTGCTCGTGACTTTTTCAAATATGGTAAGATTCTAAAACAACAAAACCACACTTTTATAGCCTTAATTCCCAAGATTGCTGATCCTCAGTCTATGATTGAATTTCACCCCATCAGTCTGTGTAATACCTTTTATAAAATCCTCTCTAAAATTCTGGTGAACCGCATTAAACCTCTCCTTGAAAAACATATCAGCCCCAATAAAAAAGGGTTTGTGCTTGGTCGTCATATTGTTGATGTTACTTTAACCACCCATGAATTTCTCCATTCCATGGATAGATGTAACTATGCTGGTATGGCCTTTAAATTAGATATTTCAAAAGCCTATGATAAGGTGATTTAGGACTTTGTCCCAAAAGTCTTAGCTAAGTTTGGTTTTGACCAATTTGTGGTCAAACTCATAATGGAATGTGTAACAATAGTTAAGTACTTTGTTTTGGTTAATGGGACTTCTTTTGGGTTTTTCTTTGCTCGGAAAGGTATTAGACAAGGTGACCCCCTTTCACCCTACTTGTTTATCATGATTGTGGATATCTTGAGTAGGAAATTTTCTAATATGATGTTGGAAGGGTCTATTAAGGGAATCAAGGCTGCCTCTTCCTTAGAGCCGACTGTGATACAAAATTTTGTGAATGATACTTTTCTTTTCAGGAAAGCCTCTATGATTGAAGCCAAGAAATGGAAAAATTGTCTCAACAACTACGCTACTTGTTTTGGTCAATATATTAACTATAATAAAAGTATGATTTACTTCTTCAACAACACTCCTAATCTACAAGCTCAGGTGACTACTGTCTTGGGTTGTTTGAGTGGTTCTCTTCCTTTGGTTTATCTTGGTTTACCCCTTACTGTCAAGGAAGTCACTCTTGACTTTTAGAATTTGGTCCTTGAAAGGATCCAAAGAAAATTGGTTAGGTGGAAAGGCTCCATCCTTAGCCATGTTGCTAAACCACAACTCTTGTTTGCTACTCTTCAAGGTATCCTTGTCTAGTTCCTCTCCATTTTCAAGATTCTGAGATATATTGCTGAGAAGTTTGAGAAAATTCAAAGGAATTTCCTCTAGTCTAGAACCAAGGAAAGGAAGAAATTTGCTCTGGTTAAATGGGACAAAGTATGTCAACCTAAACACTATGGTGGGCTTGGGATTAGGAATGTCTCTAATACCAATAAAGCTTTAATGGCCAAAGTGGGTTGGGACCAACTGAGGAATAGAAAGGATTGGTGCAAGACAATGAATGCTAAGTATCTTCAAAACAAACCTTTGATTGACTATCATTCAGAGGTTCACCCTTTAGGTTCCTTGGCATAGAAGAATATTTGCAACCTGTAGGGTTTGCTGAGGTCTGGGATAAAATGGAAGATTGGTAATGGTAATAAAATCATATTCTGGGAGGACCCTTGGCTACTTGATTCCCCTTTGGAAAACATTGAATTTAGAAATCTTATGAGACTGGTACAAATATTATTTGGTGTTTATATTAGTGATTACCTCCTTGGCCCTCATGGTGCTAGGAAATGGAATGATTTGGCCCTTTGCTACCCCTTATTTCTTGATCTAAGTCTCCTTGCCAAGACTTTGTAGGAGTTGCTCTCCCTTACTAGACTTCCTTCAACCAACATGGGGGATGAGTTCTTTTGGACTCACGATAAGCAGGGAGATCTTTCAGTTAAATTGGCTTACAATCTGCTGACAGACCAGGGTGTTGTCCTTGATCTTTGGAAGAGGTTCTAGAATCAACACATGATCTTGAAAGTTAACTTTTTTTGGTGGACTGCATGCCATAATAGGATCCTAGCTCAGGATAATTTGAGGAAAAGGGGATTCCAAATTCCCAATAGATGTTTTTTATGCAAGTGCAATGAAGAATCGGTGGACCACTTATTGTTACACTGACTGTTTGCTGTTGGTGTGTGGGAGCTAGCTATAGAACGATTGGGAATTCAATGGACTATGTGTCAGGATATTAGATCCTTTATATTGAGCTGGATTGGACCCTATGTCCACCCTTTTCCTTGTGAAATTTGGAACCAGGTTCCCCCCATTATCTGTTGGTGCTTATGGAAAGAAAGAAACAATAGGATTTTCAGGAACATTGAGATGAGTCCGCAGGAGGTTTTTGGTATTGGTTCTCAGCTCATTGCAGAAAAAATTTCGCTCTTCATTGGGAAAACCACAGATAAAGGTTTGAATGAGAGGGAAATTGTTATGGCCAAATCTTGGCATCAGAACCTATATGCAAGCTCTTATGACAACTCCAGATCCCTGGCTAGAAGAGACACTAAATGGAAGCCTTTGAATAGTGGTTGGTATAAACTTAATTTTGATGGTGTAGCTAAAGGCAACCCGAGTAGAGCTAGCATAGGAGGTGTTATCAAAGATTGCAAGGGAAATTTTGTGGTTGGTTACTCTGGGGGGATTGGTATCCATTCTTCTATGATTGCAAAAGCTAGAGTGCTGCTAAAGGGCTTACATTTGGCTATTTCTATGGGGTTTGAGAACTTTCATATCGAAGGTGATTCTAAGTCTATTATTGATGCTGTTAAATTTCATAGATTACTGGGGTGGAATACCAAAGACATTCTAATAGACATAAGGCTGTTCATGTCTAAGTTGAATTTAAAGATTGCTACCCACACTTATCAAGAGGGCAATCAAGTGGTTGATGCCTTAGCCAACTTTGGCACACATTGGAAATTCTCTAAATGCTGGTGTAATTTGGGGAACCTACATCTTGGCATTCAAGATCTAATCCTGAAGGAGCAGATCCCTTACTTGATCCATGATAATAACTAATCAAGCACTTTTATGGGTTTCTTGGGGGGTCCACATGCTTGTCTTATGGGCTATGTGGATGGGTGTTAATGCTGAGGTGGCCTACAAGTGGAAAATTTTGAATGAGGAGGTAGAGCCTATTTTTAAAAGGGACATCATGAGGAATTATGGAGGGTACTTGGTGATTAAGGCCAAGTTGGGCCGTACCTTACGTAATCTCCCTTTGGGGATTGTGGTAAGCCATCGTATTTTCAAGTTTTCTAATTTTGATATTGATGTGACTAATAATTCTGAGATCAAGCTCCTAAGTGGTTCTATCCATTCCACTATTTTACCTCCACTTCTAAAAGTTGGCTCCTTAGATGTTTCTAAATTTGGCCTTGCAGCCATCTTTCCTTAGTTTCTATGCAAAAATAACGTGGAAGGAAAACCTTCCATTCCCATCATGTCCTACTTACCTAGCCGCAAGTGCTTGTAGATCCTCATTTATGAATTCACAAATATTGCTTCTAGGGAATTATTTCCTCAAGCATGTGACCTGTACATTGCTTTGATTACCCAAGGCCACTTTATTTGGCTTAAAATCCTAAATGTGCGAGTGAATTTTCACTTTACCATTTTCTCTAACCTTTTGCTTTCTCTGGTTTTTTGGTTATTCCATGTGTAGAGTGACATTATGGGTGGTGATAGGGTGTGAATAAAGCTCGAAAACTATGGTGAATTTAACAAAGATTTGTTGGTGTGGAACATATGTGTTGAAGGCAGTTTGGCTCCCCTGATGGAGGGTCTGGTGGGCCACGACCCTAATTTTTCCACATAGTTTGTTAACTCTCAGAAAGATCATTGTGTGACTCTGGGCAGTATTTCCTTTGAAGTGAATGAGGAAGTGATAGTGCAAGCGAAAAGGCTTTTGTGTTATGGTATGAAGCACCCAAAGCATACAAAAGCCTAGGACAATGAACATATGAACACGTTCTTTGTGGGGAATGAGAAGTCGGTTCGTAACCAGTCGGGGTTTGAGAGAGAGGCTCTTTTGCAGCCTTGGAACCTTGTTTGCCTCGCCCTTATGAAGGATGTGACTTTGGAAGGTAGGTACAAAACCTACTACTTCTACCATTTCCTTCTTTTAAATCACCTCCAACATAAAATTCTATTAAGCTTTCCTTTCTACCTAATGGATTTAGAGAGTTCTATTGAAAAATGCATTGAGGCTACTAGCCTAAATCCTGATGATACTCCTCCCCTGCCACTTCACCAAGGCCTCATTTTGAGGCTCTACCACTTCCATCTTATGTTATGCCCACCCAAGCCCATTTCTACCGTCCATATTGAGGAAATTGAGCCTCCTGTTGTGACCAACATATCCCCAGCCGAGTCCAAAGGCCCCATCAGAAAAACACATCCGGTCTCTATGCCTAAACCCGCTGCTAAGAAGCTTAAGGGGAATGCTAGTGTTGCCCAAACTAGTGTTGCGGCTAGTCTAGGTGAGCTCAAGTCAACCCCTACCAAGATTTTTTGCAAACCCACCCCAAAGAAGAAAGGTAACAAGGAAGAAAAGGGTTTTATGGAGCCTTTGACTAGGGACAATAGAGGTAAAAATGTGGTGGGAAGGGATTCTAAGGGGGACACGATGGTCACGACTATGGTGGTGATTGGTGGCGATACCATCATCAGGAGATCTAGTAGACTGGAGAAGAATAACAAGAAAGTGTAGGTAAATGACTTGGATTTGGAAGAGGAGCGGTCGACAACAAAGAGTGTAGGGACGAAGAGGAGTCTAGGGATGAGGAGGAGGAGTATGTTAGAGGGCCCCACTCCATTCCTGATATTAGCAAAGTGAAAAAGGAGAACACGACTTCCTAGTACTCAGACCCATTGGATGTGGAGCGTGCTAATACTATAAAGACTGCAAATTGTGGGGAGGAGCTCCGTGTGCTACAAGAAAGAATGAAAAAGTTGAACAAAAAATTTTGTGGCTTGACTCGTTTCACTGTCAAGCTAGTCCACTGTGTTACCAACACCTTATCAATGGTTATGGAGGATGAAATGGACAAGAAGAGTGCTTAAGATGGCCAAGAATGGGTTGGGGATGATGTTTCCAATCTCCTGTCGAAGAACTGGGAAAATACCAGTTATTCTATTGTTGGTCCATTTTTTTGTCTGTCTGCTGTTGGTCTGATGTGTTAGTTTTTTGGCTTAGACTTTTGATGTTTTTTGGTCTAGAACTTTATTGGCCCTTGTGGCTCTCTATGTAAGGGTACAACACCCTATAAATTCTACTTACTGTATCAAAAATAATACCACAAGCTGAGTTGTGATTAGCAATTGCAAACATGAAAGCAAATCAACAATACCACAAGTTAAGGGGAGTGATGTGAAGGAAGAGCGGCTTGAAATTCTAACTAACTTGGTGGATATGCCTAATAAGCACCATGTGAAAGTGGAGGTTATTGAAGTGGAGGATTCCTCTGTTGAGGAGGATTTGGAGGACAGAGAGGGGGCTTGGGAGGATCTTGTTGAGAATGTTGGTTCTCATGCCGTGCCACTAGTCAATAGGGAAGAAATTAACATGGACATGTTTTGTAGAATGACAGAGGATGAAACTTGCAATTTTATCTTGCTTGTGAAGTGTATTTTATTGGAAGTGAAGGAGATCAATGTCCAGCTTAAGAACTGGCTTAAGAACTAGCAAGACGTATGTGTTGCATTAGTGCATGGCAACGAAAAGGAATAGTCGATTAAAGCTAAGGTTAAGACTATGAATGCTATTCTTGATAGACTTGCTATTGATGATGATAGACTTGGTAAAAGTCACAAGGATAGGATAACCTCCCTAGAAATGACCATCCCAAAGACTATTGAGGAGAGGTTTGTGAATATGGAGGAAAGAATTAGCAAGATTAGTGATGATTTGAAAATTGTTGTTTATATTAGTAACAATTCCTTGAAATCTAGTGCTAAGGGTCTCTTTATTTTAAATAAGAAAGATTTAAAGTGGACTGGAAGTCTCGGGATCTGGGAGAACATGAGAAGGCCATTGAGGAAGTTAACCTCATGAATTTGGAGGAGAAGATTGAGGATATTGGCCTCGATGTGGAGAAGAATTTGGAGGCTGGTCTGTGCTTGAGAACGAGGAGTAAGAATAAGAAAAGGGTTTCCATTTCCTTTGAGGATCTGTAGGATGTGGTTGAGATGCATGAGGGGGTCATTGTTGAAAATATGGCCTCGTCCAATGTTCTTGATAAAATGTTGTACTTTTACTGTTGTTTTTGGTTATTTAGCCTTGTTGCTAATGTTTTGTTGTTGGGTTGCTGATGGGTTCTTTGGTTTTATCTTTAGTCAATTTTTTTTTTGTGGGTTGTAGGTCTTAATGCTTCTATCTTTTTAGTAGCTTCTCTTCATTGTAAAGGGTTTCGAGGTCCCTTCAAAACCCGCTTTTCCTAATAAAAAACAATACTACAAGTTGAGAATCACAAGTGACAAAAGATATATATGGAGAAACCCTTACGGGAAAAAAAATCACATCCAAAGTGATGCAATGTTTGTATTAATCTTAAAGGAAGTACATCAATACAACAATCCTCTCTGAATTTCAGTAGCACTTCATTACTCTCGAAGCTTGCAAACAAACTCATGAAACTACCACCTCAATGATCCAATATATAGAAGTTTGTGGGAGAGAAAACCACAAATGGTATCCCAAAACAAGTAAAACCACTTGGAAAACCCATGCTACCCTTAGTGGACAACCTAGAAACATGGTTAAAATTATTAAATACTGACATGGCCTTCACATGGGTGCCTAACCCATAGCTAATCAAAATTGGTCAAACCAAGAACATGAAAAATTGGGGGCCCAACCTAGGATAACATGCAAATAACATGCAAGAATATTCACTTCTAGGTGGTCTCCACCCAAAAGCTGGATGCCCAAAAGTAATATTCTCTTAGGATGCTTTGTAATCGTCACTTTAGTGGGTCCACCTCTATGAATGCAATTACAATTTGTCATAAGAAAATAAATAATAAATATTTTTCCCCTCATTTCATCTAGAACACTTTCCAAAGAATGTGGAGACACTTAAAATCAACTTAAGATATCAATTATAATGTCACCTATCCTAACAATTTTGGCTATAGGTTTTCATGTATTTTGAGCCTTCTAGAAGAGACATGAAATGGTTATGATAAAGTCAAAACAACCCATATTACTCATATTGTATTGAAAAATAGGTTGCAGGGTCTTATTGATATTTGTAGTCTCAGGAAGCATATAATTAAAAAGATTATGTTAATGGCTAATTTTGACATTTATGCTCTGGGATAATTGGAAATCATTTTTGACATCTTAGATGATATTGATGACAATATGGTTATACATCAATTTTTTTGGCTAGCTATGGAGATTTTCTTGCAAGACTTTGATGACCTCAAGTATAGCCTCATTCACAACATCATGAATGAGGAGAGTGAAGTAAAATAATATAGAGTATGGAGGGATGCGTTTAATAGTATTCTACCTCCCATCCTAAGCTCCTTTTTTGTAGATGGTGTTCTAAATACTGATAAAATGAATATTGCTCTAGATAAGTTGTTAAAGTTAGAAATGAGCTTATAATTGTTTGCCAAGAAGTGGATTGATGGGGGTATTCAAATCATTTACTTCAAATCTTAAAACTTACTCTTTATTGAATCCCATGAATTAATAGAACCATTGGGTTGATGATAAAACCACTTTGTAGCAGTCTTTGTAAGTGATTCCACAAATAAACAACCACATCTTCATGTTGAACACCCAATACTCTGCATGCAACAAAGAAGGTATTATGCTTATCTGTAGAAGTATTTCCATCACCTTTGAACTTAGGGAGATTATTTTAAGGGCCTTTTGGTAAGTCATGTAACTGATTTCCTAAAGCTAGCAGTCATATAACTGCTCCCCATGGTACTAGTTGTTGATGTACCATAGTGTTAGTAAAGTTTATCATTAAATGGATGATAATACCATGTAATACAAATGCTTGGTATATTGGAGAATAAGGTCTACTTCAATACTTAGCTTTTCTAATTAGCAGTGGTGAATTTGAAACTTTTTCTTCCTATAAAGTCTCAAAGATAGAATCTACTACACCTTTGCTACACTCGCCTCTTGTATATATTTTTGTGATCTTGTGTGTTTATTAATAAGATGCAATTTTTTTTTCACAAGTTAATTGCCTTGGTGTTTTTGGAATTGATTCCTTATAATATTAACTTTGGGAATAACAACAATTCTCTTGATAACACAAATATTGTCTTGGATGAATTATCCTAATCACCTCTCCCAACTCCTCTTCTTCCTCCAAGACTTGGCTTACCTAATGATTCTCTTCACCACTTCTTTGGCAAGACCATGATTAGACCATGATTATTCATGAAGTAGAAATTATAAATATAAGGCAGACACTACACTTGCATTACCTTTCTTTGTATTTGATCCCCAACAAAGTCGCCAAAAATCTATTAGTTAATGAATTATTCACTATTGAAATTTGTAACTTTTTCCCTCTATTGCTCGAGTATAGACATAATCGTTGACCAATAGTTGATAAAGTATTTCTTAATGAAACAATCTCCCTCTGAATTTTATGAGCTATAGCTCCCTTGTTAGATAAATAAAATATGTTATTTTTTAAATTTTACAAATTTACTATGGGTATTCTTGTAACCAAAAGGGAATAAGGCTAAGATAGTATAATTAACATAGATATATAAATGTCACTAATGAATCTTTATCAATCAAAAAAATAATTTGAGGAAACAATTAGAACATAAACCAATTGTGTTCCACAAAGTACACGCTAATTTTTTTATCAATTAAATATTATTCCCAACATGAGAAGATTGAATACTTGGAGTGGTTCTCACATTCACACAAAAATGCAATAACCAATGAAACTGATCACAATGCATAAATTATAATAGATTTCATTTCAATTATTCAAAATTGTAGGCTCATAGACATACAACCTTCTTCACAAGTTTTAGATAAATAATCAGTTTCTATATCTTTTCTTATTCCAAAATTTTCTAAGAGAGATCCTTTGGTACATCATAGCTAATATATACATTTTCCAAAGTAACCGCTTCTTAAAAGTAACTCAAAATAAGAGGTTAATAATCCCTTAAACTTCTCAAGACTTTAACACTCTTTAAATAATAAAACATAATATAAAATAACAAGTATAATTGAGGTGGCACACTGTTAACATCTTTTTCTCGTGATGTTTGGGAATATTGTGCGGAAATTTTGGATTTGTATGTTTGAAAATAATTTATCACTAGAGGCGTCTCGTTGTGTTGAGGAATAATTATATTTTTAGTTCTCAATATCCACAAATTTTTGTTTACTAGAGATGGTTTTTGAATGACCAATGAATTGAGGCAAAGAAAAGTCGATATTTCTTAATCTCCTCATGCTCTCCACATCAAAAGACTGTTTGTTGAAAATATTCTCAACCAATTCCTTAAAATTTCCCTTTAGTGTTTCTACATTCTCATCTTAGGAATCATCTTCTCTTCAGAGATGAATAGTGATGCTTGAAAGGTTGTTCATAATTTCAACCCTCATCTAATTACATTCTTTAAGTAACTTATTTTGTTCCAATATGTTTTATTTTAGAAATGAGAGCTCAATGATTTTCTTCCACACAAGTATCTTTAGTATTTGCAAAAAAATTCTCAGCCACTAGTTTATCTGACCCTAAATTGATCATTTCCCTGAGATCATTGTCAATCTTCAACCAAATAGATTCTTCATGTTTGGTTTCAACAATTACATTGTCAATTTCCTTCTTAAATGCCTCGATATATTTATATATTTTCTTCTTTTTTTGAGATGAATTTAGTTCCCCTTACTAGGATACCTTTGGCCTAATCTTCTGCGACCTTCCCATAAGATTTATAAACATGAATCTTGCCAATCATTTCCTTCTCACTAGAGGAACTAGGATCAAAATCCACTTTAATTTGGCAAGTAGGTTGAGCAGAAAGATCAATTAGGGATTTTAAATAATTGGTTAAAGAATTGACTTGTTGTTTTAGTTGATCTTTGGTTTTCTTGTCTTTTTTCGTCCTTTCTACAAACCTAGTAGCTGACATCTAAAAATTATGGACATCTTCATATCTTGTAGAGGGTCATTGATTAATCCTTGTGATATTGAAGTCACTTTCAATCATTTAATTAACATCCTTCTGAGCGTAGGGATGAGAATCCTCCACATACATATTCCTTGAAGAAGAATCTTTCAACAAATAGGAGGTGGTTTTAGTATTTTTAACCTATGGCATTCTTTGAAGAAATCGAGACATAATATCTTTGTTAGGAACACTTAATTCCACAATCTTCCTCTTCTTGATTAGAGATTTTTCCAACCATGAAATAGATGGAGGTGTGGGAACATTCATAGTTCCTAGAGAAGAAAATTAAAGGGGTCTTCTAAAAGGAGGTATGTTAGAGACTCCTACCTCTGGAGAGGATGGTGGGTTCTCTTCAACTTGTGTGGATGGATTTTTTAGGGACATCAAGAGGGGAGAATTATGAGAAGGGGAAGAAGAAGAGTTACTTACTTCATATGGTGAATAAGATATGATAATATATTCTTATTCTAAATCTTCTAACATAGGACTTAAACTTTCCTTGTCTTCTTCCCTCTGAGCAACCTCTTCAGAAGATGCCTCACAAGTCTTTTCCAAACTTTTCCTTCCTAAAGTATCCTCATCATCACCTCCACTACCACTAGAAGTAGTTTGTTGTGTTTTATATGTAATTTGTTGAGCTGATGAAGACCTCTTTTGACTACTTTCTGCTTTCTTTGTAGTTTCCTTAGCTTGTTGAGGAGTATGATTTTATTTTTCAACCTTTTTCATCACCCATTCCTCTCTTCATCTAAGTACCATCATAGTTTTAGCCTCAATGGTTTCTAATTCTTTAATCTTCCAATCTATAGGGAGGATGGTTTGACTTTAAATGTGATATGCGAAAATGGGATTCACCATATCAGATTCATCATATTCAAGCTCTTGGATATCCCAATTTAATATAAACTCACAATTTAACTTAATGACAATCTCATCCATCCTCTTCTCCTTATCTCATATTCATTTGAATAATCTTCCTAATAATCTTCCAAATCTGGGATGCGATTAAAACCTGTACCTAACTGGAAATTATTTTTGACAAATTTTTGGTTGTTAAATGAAAATCTCCTTTCATAAAATTGCATGGTGAATTTGACTAATTTTTTTTCAATGTTCAAAGCATCAAAAAAAATTCATTGATAGTGTGATAGGCCAATGGGAAAGGAATTCCCACTTTCTTCCTATCATGAAATATTTTATTCTCCTCAACTACCAGCCTAGATATCTCAATGAGGAAGAATTTATCATCAACATATTTTAGTACCTTATAAGGCAATCTATCAAACCCTCCAACTCTTATATATGCAAACCTTTGAAATTGTATGAAATACTCTCATATTTATTAATTAATTAAGAGGATTCAAGGGTTATTCTCAAGACCATATCACCTTGAATCTCTCTCACCATTCTCATGATGAAGGAATCACTCACCATTCTAAAACTCCTATTTAACTTCTTTCCAATTGCAATTTAGTGCAATAATCATAAATTTGAATGGATTCATCAAGAACACCTACTGGGAAGAGTCCTGGCTAAGGCCTTATGCAAGTGATGGAATAGAAAAGGTATAAGGACACATAGAAATCCCTATCTAATTGGAAGTGGGTGATTTCCAAGTGAATTTGGTTGCTAATTAGAGTACTCCAATAAATGATTTTTTTCCCATGAATTATCACGACAATAAAAAGTACACCCACTCCTCAAAATCATGAACATTCTTATTACCTTTTAATCCATGAAGACTATAATATCTAAATTTTCATTTGTAAAATGAGACCAATGTAAATTTTTGAGAAACTAGGACTTACCTTTCTTATGCCTTGCTAACCATTGGCAAGCAATGGAATTTTTATATTGAATCTTCTTCTTAGTGAAATGTTGGTAAGCTATTGTATAATCAATGGAAAAAAAATAATCCCTTTGAGGTAATCAAAGGAAAGAGTTGAAAGTGTCACCAATCAATCTAACCACTAGCATGTTATCACTAGTTTTCACTTCACAAGTTTGCAGATTATAATGGTTCATGCATTCTAGAACCAAGTTTGCGCATTGTACCACCATCAGATATGAAGCCACTTGTAGCAACCCACTCTTGATCAACCTTTGCATAATGGGAGATCTAATTTCTCTTCCAATCCTCTCCTAGAAATCTTGCAAGTTCACATGCCCTAATTTCGTATCACCAAATTTTGAGATTGTGCTAGATAAGCCCAACAAATGTTCATATTCCAAATACTTAAATTTCATTTTTTCATAGGGGAAGTGAAGTTCTGAGAAGTAATTAAGATTGTGTAGAAGCTTCAAATTAATTTTTAAATTTATATATCTCTCCTATGTCCCTTGTATCACCTCAATTCAACCGCTAATACACCATGAATTATAAAAAGGAAGCTAATAAATACCTTCAATTTTCCTATGGAAATTGATGTGATTTTTTTTGGTGTTGTGAAATTTGTAGCCTCTTCTTCAATGATTTTCAACAATTCCCTAATGGTTTCTAATAAAAAAAATTCTCAATAATTCCTTGAATGCATTTATAACCAATAACCTTTAATTTAGGGAGGAAGCATTAATGGTGCACCTTAAATTTGGTGCGTGTAAGATTTCTTATTCGACATTCACTTTTGACACTGTTAAAATTTTGAAAAGGAACAACTATAAAGTTGTGTTGGAAAATTTGTAGGTTTTGAGAACCTTTTCGGGTTCTGATGAAAGTTTTGAAACCTCTCACCTCTCCCAAAAAAGGCTTAATTAAAAATGATTTTTTTTGCGAGGTTTGAATGAATACTTAGAACTTCCTTTGAAAGAAGTTTCAGTGGGTTTTCTCAAGGTTGTGGAAACCTTGTTGGGTTTTGACAAAGGTTTTGAAACCTATAAGAAGTTCCAAAATGCTTCTTTGTTGCCTCTGATCTTTCCAAAAATTTATGAGAGCTCATGACAAAACCAAAGTATCCAAAATGTATCAAACCTAAACTTGGTTGTGAACACCTCATTGGGTTCTAAAAACCTCTTCGAAAGCTGGCATGATTGGAAAAAGTTAAGTTAAGAGTGACACATCAAAGATATAACAAACTTGAAAATGACAATATCCGGTTAATACATAGTTAGAATAACCTCATTGGAACCTAACAAGGTTATAAGAACCTCAACGAGACCCAACAACCAATGATAGAATTTTTCCAAAAAATTAATGAGGCTTAAAAAGAATTGGCAAAAACTAAGGTAAAAATTAGTGAATATAATTAATTAAATTTCACTTATTTTACCTAGAAAATAAATTAAATACATCTTATTTTTATTTAATCATATGTAGTGAAAGGTGATAAAATACCATGATACATAAAAAAAGTACAAATGTTGACATTACGATATAATAACAAATGAAAAATATGAGATAAATTGGACATAACAAAAAATCATAACCTTAATATCAAGATTATCATGTTTTATGGTGTTCATATTGCTATACTATTCATTTTAGAGGTTTAAAGTAAAGATGTAATTATGTTATTCAACCTCTAGTTTTTTCAAGTCTACAATATGAAGGTTCAACCCTCTCACATAGTCATGAAAAGGTTACAATTTGCTTTATCATCTCCACCTTGTACTAGCCATTTAAATTTTTTATTTCTATTTCACATATGCACATTGAATCCTACGTTCCCATCTCCACACTCTGTTATGGATAGTGGACTTTCCTTTCACTTTCACAATTGATTTCCTAGCACTTAGTCTGTATTGGCTTAATACTACAATTTTTCAAGGCCTCCATGCAAAAAATTATAAATTGCATGTCCACTTCCACCTCCCACTAAATACCTACACCATGGCATTCTCTCATTAGTACTACACAACAACCAATTATTATTTTTCTCATCTTAGTTGGTAATTTTGATTTAGTTGTTAATTGTAATGCTCCCTCTATGCTAAACATAAATATTCTATTAGATGCTCAATCATTACAATGTGCTTGTGATAAAAATTATTTCCCATGTAGATAAATCACTTTATTCCACACCTCCCTAATAGTGAAATCAAGTGGTGGGACCTATTCATTTTATTTTTGGGGTATGAAAATTCAATAGGGAATATATATGTGTTTATGAATATTTGGTATTCGTCTTGTAGACCAATGAAGATTATATATGGGTCCATACTATATAATTGTGTTCTTTCATTTCATTTCATTTCTCTCTAATTGTCATGATGTGACTTTAAAGGACTACCATCTTAAGTTTAGTAGATCTTCCCTCTTTTATCAGTTGACATCATGCTTTCCTTTCCTTTTTAATATTCTACCTATTTTTCTAAGATATGTTGTTCCCCTTCTTTCATTTTGAGTAGTAGTCCTAGGAAAAGGAGGTACAAATTTTGGAGCTAACTCAAAGCTTATTTAATTATGAAAACAAGTAGAGCACTAAAAATGAATAGAAAAAAACACTAGTGAAAGTACTCAACAATGAGGGATCAATGGATTTTGAAGTTCTATAGAGTTGTTAATGATCTGAAAGAGAAGAGGGATACATTTTCTTGTCCAAATCAATATAGTGGGATTGAGAATAAGCTTTAATCAATATAATTAAGATTGAAAATTAAAATTGGCCTTCTTATGTGAGAATTCAACCCATTTATGTACATAAACACATCAAAATCCATGACATATCCTCTAGATCACCGTATTTTAAATTTTCCTTGGGTATGTCTTCACAATTTGACACTATTTTTTCTTTAGGCATTTTTGTTAGAAGATTAATCTTTACTTGGTAAAGGTTATTCTTTAATTGTAATTATTTATTAACTTGTAGGAATATTCCAAAGGAATCCCTACAAGTTTTTTATCTTTTTTGTTTCCTCACACATGTGTGAGGATGACTCATTTTATTTTTAATTCCTTTATTAAGGAATATTTGTGGCCACCTCCTTAAGAGGTTCTTGACACATTTCACACACATAGATGAATGGTGGCATTCATTGAGTTGGGAGTTACATTTTAACTCCTCTTCTCACCTCTATTTATTAAGGTGCCTCTCCTCTCATTCTTCATTCAAGCAAGCAAGCTTAAGGCTTAAGTGCTCTCATTCTTTGTATCATTCTTAGGTGTTTTGCCTCCATTCATAATATTGGGTTTTTTTCTTGTTTTTTCCCCTTATCAAATGATTGTGTCTCCTTTGAATTTGGTGGTGCTTGGTTTGGCTTCTCTATTTCTTGGTAATCTCTTTCCTTCAAACAATGCTCATTAATTAGTACTTTCCATTGCTCATTTAGTTTTCCTTTCAATTTCTAATAAATATATCCACCCTCTTCATAGAAAATAAGATATAATTACTTCCTAGTGAAATATTTAAATTTAATCCATTTACACATCAATGCCAACTTTTTAATAGCTAAAGAATAAGCATAAATCTCAAATCAAGTTAAAACATTCAACCCACTAGATTTATTTTTACAAAAGAAATTTGGTGTTCTTCACTAATAGTATACCAATTGAAATATTCTTCTATTCAATAGTCAATTTTTTATTATCAATTACATCATCATAATAATCAATCTTTATATTAGAATTTTCTTTGAAAACAAGTGAACCCAGGATAAAAAAATATTTTCATCTTTAAGTCATTTTTGAAAAAAATAAAGGCATATCTACATATGCACCAAGGTTACCCATAAGAGATCCAATGTATTCTCCATTTTCTAAAGTTTCCTAAATTTTTGAGTGATGTTAGAAATATATGCTTCTAATTTGGGGAATCTCTCCTTACTATTGGAATATTTCTCATTTTTCACTCCAATCTATATGCTTCTAAGTTTTTTCCACTGGAAGTTATATATTATTAGAAATAAAATAAACAACCTTCTTCTTTGGCATTGGTTCATTAATAGAAAAATGAAACCACAAAACAATTTTTTTTGACACACACACTAGATTTAAATGATTAAGAAAACTTAGCTTTGCTAGCTACCAATATGGCATGTAAAAAATATGGGAATTCCATAATATTCTTTAGTAACACAAATATTAACTATTCCAATTAAGATTTGAGTTTCATGCTTGTTGTCTTGAAGCAAAAATATTCTAAGAAATAGTTCTAAATCCTTAAATTATGATTTTTTTAGTAAGTAAAGGAAGACGATCAAGTGAGCTAGAGAGAAAACATATCATGAAAAACATTAATAACACAAGAAATGACCCCAATAAACCTATTATGGGTAAAATATTCAAGAGTAAGGTTTTCCATCCTCTTACTACTATCTTCAAGTATTAAATTTACATGAGTAGTTTTTACAAGAGGAATTTATAGACATCTTACACATTATTCATTATGCCTAAATACCCATAGAAAATTGTCACTGATCTTCAAACCTCCTACTTGTAGTTCAACACATCCAAGACCACTTGACTTCAAAAAATAACACAATTGTAGTTTTATTCAGTTGAAATGAAGTCCCAAAACATGTTTATAAAGGAGTCATATAAAATTCCAAGTTGCAAGATTTATCAATAGGAATTGCAAACTCTTTAGACCATAAAAAATGAAGAAACCTTTGAATGCTTCATTTGGAATACAACTACTATCATTTTTTTTGTATGTGATAGGTTTGAACTTGGTTAAAACTATCACCTATACCTATTTTTCTCATTGCAAAGTTCAACCAATGGTCAAATCTATTGTAGGTAAAGATATTCTTATAATGAAATCCCTAAGGTGTCTTGAATTACCTAATAGGCTTATGAACTAGTTTTCCAACTCCAATTATGCTTGCAATTTTTTTTTTTGGTTCTTTAGCCTTCATATTTAGATTTAATCTAATGCCTATTCATGTTATGATAATTTAGAAGTGACCCCATGGTATATCATACTTGTGACTAATGTCAAGATTGATTCATTTTTGGATCAATGAGGGAGGTTTTTGTAAAATTTGAATTAGGCTACAGTTCCTCCTATGTTTTGACCTAAGATAACGTTAACTTCTATATAAATATGAAATGTTATTAAAATATCTATTTGTGTTGTGTGGCCATAGTTTCTTAAATATTGTAGAGAAGCACACACATATATTTACATTGAATTTGGTATGTTTGTATAATCCTACTAGCTAAAGTGTGTTGGTTGGATATTTATTTTGGATATCATCCAATAGGATAAAGGTGGCATATGTAGTCCAATCCACTTGCTAGAAATATTTTGATCTAATATTAGATCTAATAAAATAAATGTGTATACACCTTATTTTTACCTTACTAGCACCTATTTGTTGCAGGACTTGTAGGTATATATCAATCTCCCTTAGAATATGTTCATGCATGTGCTAATATTGAAGTTAACTGACTTTTGGTACTTAGTGAGAGGTGTTTCATCAACTTTCATCTATCATATCACCTTCATATTAGCATATGTATCCCCATATCTCCTTTATTCTCCTTTCAATTCTCTACTTTCCTTATGCATGCATATATCTAACTACATAAGCATGGTTAAGTATATTTTGTAAGAGTTGTGCTCTAGATTAATAATGTCAACTAAATTTAAGGGTTATAATGAATCTTCAAAGGTTTGATCTTATCATTTATTAGATATGTGATTGATGGATTAGTATAGGTTAACCACACTTGATCCATGAGGAATCAAAGTGTGATTTAGCCACTAAATCTCAGTCCCAATAAAATCATTCGATGTAAATTGAAGTGGAAGCCATTAAAGCTTAACATGTTAAACAATAATAGCTTATTGGGGGGATTGGTTTCATGTCGATGTGAAACAACAACCCTTTCCCAATCTTGTGATTAGTGAGCTTGTTTCAATCGATTCTATGTAAGAGAATCAATGAAACCATTGTGATTGATGTATGAAAACCTAGTTTATGCTAAAAATGGACATGATGCAAGCTAAGTTACCATGATTTTATGCTACAAATGATCTAATTATGCTATTGCTAAGTTAATCTAAGCTAAAACTATACTAAAAGATGAAAACCCTAATTCATATACAAGCTAAGATGGATGTATGGAAGCCATTAATGGATGGTCTAAGCTATTATGCAATGAAAATGAACTAAAATGAGCTAACAAGTGAGTAAATTGAGAGTATGGATGCAAGTGAATTCAACAACATAAGTTTGCAATTGAAAGATGGATCCATTTGCCTCCAAATAGTGACCTATTTATAGGAAAGCAAATGAGGAATGAAGGGTTGAGATAAAAAAACTTAATCAATGGTTCAAGATGAAGGGGATGAGAGGCATGGATCATGGATTCTCATCAACGGATGAAAATGCAAGATGAAAGTTAATCAAGGGCTCACACTTGCCTCAAACAAACACACTTTTGACCTACTCACACAGGTCAAAGGTAACTTGCTCAAAAGGTTGAAGGTTTAGCTTGTTCAAGAAGCCAAGTGAGTTGATTGGAGGAGAGAGGATATTCCTTTGGGTGAGGAAAAAGATAATTTATAAATTAAAACAAAGTTTTAATTATGCAAAAAAGTAATAAAGAATATTCCCTTTGCTTAGAGGAAAATTAGTTTAATTGCTAATTAAATAAGATTTAATTTATGCAATTAGGGAATTAGAAGAATTAAAGAGATATTTATTAAATTAGCCGATTTAATAAATAGGGGAGGTGTGAAATGATATTTAATTAAATAACTTCGGGTTATTTAATTAAATAAGATGACTTAGGAGATTGAATTAAATATTTTGATTTATTTAATTTAATTAGATGAAATGTTAGTGCGAAAAAAAATGAATTAACCCGATTAAATTAATTAGGCTAATAGATGAAAATGATGCAATTAATTAATTAGCTAGGCTAATTAAATCAATTAAGCAAAAAGAGGATGGGTTAAAGAGGAAATGATGTTAGTAAATCTGATTTAAATATATGATATTGATTAGGACATTTTTTAGTGTCTACAAGATATAACAATAAAGAACATACATTATTCTCTTTTCTCTGATATGCATTTACCTTAGTGTTGGTACGAAAAGTTAGGCATTCAAACTTATGATTGATATTTGGTAATGTAATATGATTTTTTTTTTAATATTATAGAAGAAAGTATTGAGAGGAAAATATTGAATGATGTAAGGCATTTAAGGTTACAAAACTACTTAATGTACATGATAGAGGATTGCATTGCTATAAGAATATCACCCTAATGAGTTCAAACTATATTAGAAAAGTGGTATTTATCCAAAGGGCTTAATGAGGGTGTTAATTGAGTGATGGCATTGAGAGGATCCAACTAGGCCCTTGCCCCCAAGGGAGGCCATGCATATGTAAATTCAATATATCTGTAATGTTAATGAAGGAGCCTCTTATGTTGCAATATCATTATGTTCATGTTTATGTTTAATATTTTGCATATAGTTTATCTTAATCTCCATAACAAGACAAGCATTAGGTCACAAGTCTATGTACACCTAGGTTGAGACATCCCTTTGGGGTGTGTTGTCTTTGGTAGGCTAGTTTGAAAGCTACAACTAAAGTTGGCTAATAAGGTCTGAGTGGACACATGTATTTTGGCCAAGATATAGATTAGAGGAACATAACTAAAGGTTGGAGGAGATTATATAGGAGAAAAAAGTATCTAAAAGATCTTGAAGATTTCAAGGATAGGAGTTGTGCTAACAAGGTATGACACATCTTTAGAGTACCCAATTATGGTCTACTTAGGTCTTATTCTACCTATCTTGACTTCACCTACAATAATCTCTCACAAAGTGCTACAATCTAAGGGAGATATTAATGCACCAATAAGTCAACCAAAGGTAAGTATCTTAACCCTACACTCTTTTAGTTTGTAGTTTCATTTATCATATGGATGTTGCTCTTCATGTATTAGGTATCATATTATTGCTTATTATTTAATTCTATCTTCTATGTTCTTTTTCATCCATAGCCCTTGCTTATGGTGTAATGACACTCTAGTTCATATAGCTCTTGCTTATCGCCTAGTGGCACCTCTTATAGTTGGGTCATGCGTACAACCTCAAACCACATTGCCACTAGGTATTTCTTGAATTGGGCTAGATCTAGAATAGATTTCAACCTTTTTCCTATTTAGAGGATCATCATATTATAGACTTATTATAGATCTAGAATAGATTTCAACCTTTTTCCTATTTAGAGGATCATCATATTATAGAGACTTATTTTAAGCCCAACACAACTAATACAATCTTGCATACCATTAAGATGTATAACAAAACTTACATCCTTGGGAAAATTCTTTGCTTTTAGACACAAAAAGTTGCATAATGTGTGTTCTTATAACAATTAAATTGATGATTCTTCTTAAAATAGTCTTGGGGTGAACTCTAATGAATCAATTGCACGTAGGTAGAATGCATGATAAGAGAGTCATACTTTGATGAGTATAAAACATCTAGTTTTCAATTATAAATTAGTCATTAATATGAAAATGAATGAACTATAAAGTGGTTATTGATATATTGATTATAATGCTTGGCTAAAAGAGCTTCCAATAATCAATTCTTGATAAGTGTAAAGACCCAACACCATAAAAAATAAGATTTATTTTCAATAATAATTAATTTCAAAATTGAAATTAAAAATCTCAATCAAATAATAATGAATTTCAAAATTAAAATGGAAAAATCTGATTCTTTTTGAGATTATTAATTCCAAAGGTAAAATAAAAAACAGAAACTTTAGAGATTATTACTTCCGAAGCTAAAATAGAAAAGAGAAACCCCAATGGGTTTACATACGCCGTTGCCGGGGATCGAACCCGGGTCACCCGCGTGACAGGCGGGAATACTCACCACTATACTACAACGACTTAATGAAAATTCTGGTTACCACTTTATTTTGTTAAAAACTAATACATGAAAGTCCGGCTGAAGTCAATACCAGCAGTCCCAAACCATACAAAGCTTAATTATTTTATCCGTAATTTTAATTGAAAGATTAAATTTAACCATGAACTGCAAATGGAATGTTGATATGAATTTACACGTTACTTTAATCCCTATTTCATTAGTTTTTATAAAAATGGTTTAAAATTCATATTTGCTATATAATAAATACAACTTTGAGTTTAGGGTCTTATTATTATAACATTTTAATGTTACATATATGTATTTTTTTTTTAAGTTATAAGTTATATATAATTTTGTAAATATTTTTAAAGATTTTGATTAATTTTATAATGTTATATTTATATTTAATAAGTCGTAATGGATGTTAAGTTTAAATTAGCATTAAGTATTCTAATTTTGAAAATTTACTTGATTGAAAATTACTACAAGATAAATGGTTGACATTTTATGTACTCTCTATCTTGATATATTAAATTTTTGACAACAATAAGTTTAAGTAACAATACATGCATTTCCCACTTACTTATAGGTGCATCATGAATGCTAGATAGATGATACTAGACCTAATTTGTTTTTGCTATATCCATGTGATTTCTTTATTTTCATATACAACCCCATAAAGCTCATTTGAAGAATCATCATATATCCATCACAAGTAAGAAGAGAATAACTTTCAAGAAATGAAAGGATGCTCAACCATGTCTCAACTTCTCAGATCTCAATACAAAACAACAAGAAAAGTCAAATAGATTCTAGTGAAATGCCTCAAATAAAAAATTCTCTTAAAATTCAATCCATGTGATAAATGACATTTCCTTTGCAATTATGAGGTCATAAATATTAACAACTGTAAGAAAGAAAACATGTTATGATTTTGTAATATTTCTATAGTTAGGCATAATATGTCATGATATTTCCATGGATTGTCCAACTTATTTTAAGAGCGAACAACCATTAGGCATAATGTTTTATTAAAATTATGCATGCAACAAAGTCTAATTTATTAGTTTAAATGAAATGATTTTTAGGAAATAACTAAAGGAGTGTTAACCAACTTAGTTCCAAATAAAACAAACAATTGTAAATACACATGACTAATGGTAACTTAGAGACATCAATATTATAAAGCAAAAAGAGTGTAATAATACCTAATGGAAGGTAATCCCGCCACAAGGTGTTTACTGCTAACAATGCTACAAATTAACATAGTATATGTTGATATCCTTTTAGACTTTAAGATGCCAAGTGGAGTCAATCCTACGACATTATACATAATTTTTTATTCTCATAACATTATGAGAGATAGGTTTGAATAAAAGGAAGGTGACCATAGGAAAAATAACTTGTGCTAAATTTGAAAGGAAGTAGAGGTAAGGACTACTCTTCTAAAAATAATCTAAGAAAGGGAGATATGTACAAATATACTTAATCAAGTATAGCCATTTAAAAATACACAATAAGTATTATACAATAATAAGATGATTTATGTGGGGAAAACTCTTTTTGAGAAAAAACCACACACTCCCAAGTACAAACCAATTGTATCATTAGCAACAATAATACAATATCTAGGGACATTCCCTTATAGGTGTATCACCAACATGTGAAATTGGAGTTGTTCGAGTAGCATAATGATACATGAAAATTAACCAAACAATCAACTATCCCAATGCCTCAATACATAGAAAAATATAATCTGAGAAGCCATAAATGGTTTCTAATAGAATGAACTCAAAGCATGAGCCCAGTAGTCAACATACAAAAGAGACTTCATGATGCATGTCTAGGAGTTACAAGAATATTTCTAGAAGCTTCAATACCTTTCTTATGAACTTGCTCACCCAACTTAAATAGAGGATAAAAACAACTCACTAAAGGACAAAATAACAATTACCCAAGTTCAACAAAGACAACCAACTTCTTCCATATTATCATAGATATTTTCTTACACTTATTAAATTCCATAGATGTCATAATTTTTCATATTTTACAACCAACTTAGGCACTCCAATTTGGATCTATTATCTATTTAAAGATGTTTTACAGTATGTGCCATAAATTATCATACTAATCAAGATTATAATACAATTTTTTGTAATAATTGTACTCATCATAAATCTATTATAAGTAACTTCCATCTTACAATGCCCTAAGATACTCTTACACACTTTTGAAAGTATTTGATACAAAGAAAATAATGTTAACACAAAGTGGTACACCCTATTCAGGCCAAAAATAATAAACAAATACAAAAAGTTAATAAATACATGAACATTAGGATACAAGATTGAGATATTTTTCCTAACAAAAGTGAGCAAGGTATTGCCAAATGAGTTTTTAAAATTATAAGGGCATATCACTCTCTCTATCATATTAAAGGCATCCTATAATGGGTATACTAATATGTGCTTATAAGATAGGGAAACTTCAATTATTTAAAATTAGATATACACTTGAAGAATTTACTAGATCAACAAGATTCAAAATTGAATCTCATTAACACATTTTTGAGTGCCTCTTTCCCTTAGTTTTAATTTGTAGAAGAAATTATTTTAATAGACTTACATTTTCCCATATAATGTAATATGATTTTTTGGAAAAACTCTATCACATGAAAGGGAAGATTTTAGTGAAACCATATAAATTCTATAAACTCATGTGTGTTTTAATATATTTTTTGATGGAGGGTTTCATGTCAAGATATTTTTTAACCTTATTTAGGAGCACAAGTTTAAGATAATACCTCTTTGGCTAATAAATAAGACTTAAGGGCATCCATTCCACCAAAGTCACCTAGGAAAAATTCCAAACTCATCCCTTGTAATGGTGACGGTATTATACCCAACAAGAATTGATACTTGGTGTGGTCACTTAGAGTCATTCAACTTCACTAGTAGAACAAGATCCCTTTGACATGTTTTAATATTTGAAGTATGATTTAGAATGTATAACTACCACAAAATAAATAATTGATAGGTGAGGTTGACTATCAAGTTTAGGCTCTAATGGTAGGGAGTTTAATGTTGAAAACTGCATACCCTTGCAATTTCATACTATATTTTGTGTCCACTTTGGTGTCTATTCCCTTAGTGTTTTTTTAGGTTCATTTCATACCTTTCATCAGTCTTTCTCCTTCTCAAGGGGTTCATGCATCCTTTCTTGAGGCCCTTTTTCATGTTGCTTTTGTGTTACCCTTATGTTTCTCTAGTCTCTCGTTATTTTTTAGTGTAAATTGCCTAGACACCACACTAGTGCATCGTGTATATATTTGCACACCATACAAAAATCCTATGATTTTTTTCATTGAGTGGTCATTTTTAATATTTTTCCACTTGTCATCTTCCTAGGTCAGTGGAAACAACTCCTAATAAATCTAAACAACTTGCCAATAACCTTCTCTTGCCTCCTCTTCTCATTTTTTGAACTTAAATTTTCATTTTGTTGCTCTCTCTTTCTCTTGTATTTATCTTGATCTCTTTCATAGAACTCTCAAACTCATACAGAACAATCTCAATCTTGCTACAACATGAACTCATAGAATTATATCTCTCTCTCTTGTTTCCTTTGGCTTCCTCGAGCCTTTACATGTAATATTGTTCCAATTTCATATTGTTATTGGAAGAATTTTTATTCTTTTTCTTATGATCACCTTGGAATCTACACATACCCTCTTCATTTTTATTACACTATTTCACATCCATAACTTGGACCATTACTAGACACACTTGAGATAGGAGCATGCACACACTATTTCTCTATCATGACTATTGTGGAAGTAGAAATACCAAAGCAATAATTAAACTAAGGTAAATCCCCAAATAACCCCTCAAAAAACTTTTTTTTCCTAAATTATATACAAGTATTTTGAGAGAAATCAACCACATATTTTTGAAAGTGATTTATTATTTATAAATTTATTTTTATTGTTCATTTAAATGATTTTTTTTTTTTTTATTCAAGGGGTAAACGCTTTTGACCGGAGCTATGAACTAAATACAACCATTCAACAATAACACCCCAATGGGGTTTGAACCTTGGTGGCAAGAACAACAATGCCACCTATAAACCATCACACCATGCCAATACCGGCCGTTCATTTAAATGATTCAAGTCTTATAATTTAGTTCATTTATTTATATTTCTAATGTACAATATTTGTTGGTGCATTTATTTATAGTTTTGTAGGTTAGCTGAATAATAAGGTTGAATTTTCATGATATTCTAGATGTTTTAATGCACTCTATTCATATAAATGATAACACAATGTGTGGATGTCCACAAAACGCACTAGCATCCACATCAATGACTTCCATATTTTAATACTAGTTTCTTTATCCTTTGTATTTTCTATTTTTTTAATTAGATAATGATTTTTATTTCATTGTTTTTAGTAATTTTTACTAGTTTATTTTCTTCAAATGTCTTAGTTACTTTTATCTTTTCATTAACAAAATTTATTTCTAGAGAAGGATAAATAATGCAGTTTTAAATAAAGTTCCCGATTCATCCTAATGCAATTAGTGAATATAATCTCAAAGGAACACAACTTTCCTTTTGTCAAAGTCAACTTTAATCTATTACAAAGAGATATATGATGGGGAATCATTGTTGGTCAAACTATAGGCTATTCAATGCCTATGTATCACAATCCTCGCATGGGTTTGGGTGTTGCCACAACAGTGTGTCTCACTTTTAGGACATCTTGATTTTTGCTTGAAATCACTTATTTTTTAAAAAAACTAATTATTTAAGCCTTGATAGGTTCCATCTAAAGGTTTTTAATTGAAGAAGGTTAGATAAGACCCCTTTAGGTAAAACCCCCTTGGATAGAACCCCTGTAGTATTAAATCATACCCACAATGGAGTCTCCTTTGCACTTGTCAAAATGCTAGCCAAAAAGATTTTTTTTAACCTTTTGAGAGATTAAATAAATTCATTTAGAAATTATATTTTAGAAGATCGTAGTCCTTGAAATGATCTTTCCAACAAGTATAGTTTTGATATGTTTTCATTTTATCATGTATTTAATTTTTAATTTTGATTGAACATAGGTTTTTCACCGAATATCAAGTTCTTCATTCTACAAAGGTGGAAAAATAGTAAATCATTGTAAAAATAATAAAAAATACCTTTTCCCTAGGTATTGATGTCCTTGTTTCACCAAAAAATGGATTTTGATATATACACAAGTTATGTTTGATGCCATACACCTATGTCCAAATTATAGTTATAGTGACTTCAAAAATTAATTTAAAAAAATGCGTAACAAAAAATTATGAAAAATATCATTGCCCTAAATATTGATGTTAAGAATCTATATTTAAAAAATTATAATATTAACCCTTCTATAAAAAGAGTTATGTTTGACCACATAAATGTTACTTTCTAAAAATGTTGTTTACTATTTAAAACTAGTTATTAAGGGAGATGTTGAAAGATTCATGATATATATATATATATATATATATATATATAAAATCTACACACAAATTTCCACAATCATTAGTTTGTATCATCTTTAAATTCTTAATGGTTTAGCTACCATAGGTCTCATAAGGTGAAGATTTAGTTAAAAATGTTGATATAAATGTCCATCTTGACTAAAAAGTGAGACACAGTAGTGCAATTTCACCTGTTTATGTTTTTCCCTTCTAATTTCCTCCACTTCTCTTACTATTGAATCCATGCTATAAATGCCTCTATTTTAATGGCCAATATAAGACTTTGGAGAACACTTGTGTAGTTTGCAAGTAAAATGACAAGATAATATTGTTTACATTCATTATAAAACCTCTATATACCATGCAACTATCATTAATAACCCATATAATATTGGTATCTCAGTTTATGTCATTTATTATTTCACCATAATCAATAATAAAAAAAAATATTGTCAGATGAATATTATATATAATCTATTCTATACAAAATTTAACTAATAAGAAATTCGATCCCCTTTAAGTAACTCTTTAGTTATATAAATAAAGTGATTGATCAATACTTATAAATACTAATAATACCAGAAAATAAGTAAAAGAGAAAAGTAGAATAAGAAAACATTTGATTAGTACATTAATACATTAAATTAATTAATCTTCAAATGTTTTTTTTGAAGTTATACTACAATTCTCTAATATATCTATTTGAAATTCACATAACACAATGAAATAACTCAGAGAAGATACTTCTATATGCTACTATTCTTTATAATTATCATTTTAAAATGTTCAAATCACACTAATCAACAAGTATTTCCTAATGAAAATCCCACGAATAGTGAAAATATGTTTTTTTTATAGATATGAACCTAATTTCAACAACACAACCCATAAAAATAGGGCTATAAATTACCACTTGCATAAAAATCACCACAACAAGTATATACAAGATTAGATCAATATCTAATGTTTTGGTCTTGTCAAGAAATATCTTTCATTTAACACATAAAATGCATCAAGTGAGATCAAGGGCCGATCCATTAGAAATTATTAATAATTTACTTGGAAGACATTCATAACTAATAATTTTTTCTCTACTCCCACCAATGACATTGCATTGTAGATTGAAGCCTTTACTCCATCCACATATTATTTTTCTTAAGCTACACCATATCCTTACTAGGGGAGAGGGGCTTATAGTGGAGCACTCTATCTTTGTGTTTCTCAAAATTCTATGTGAAAATTTCAAATCAATCTCAATTTTATACAATAGATTATTTGGAAACTCATGTGCTTCTATATTTCATTTTAGGGTCACATCATCAAATATGATGCCACATCAACATGCTTTTTGTTGAGGTATTAAAAAAGGACCAAAAAAAAAAGTGAGACCGATAGTGGTGCACTAAGTCATTTTTATTGGTGCACTGATGTGGCATCATATGATTTGTCAATTTGTGTATTTCATGGATAAAAAGTATTTTGCAGTTGGATATTAAGATGCTCTACTATCTAGCCCACTGAAGACTACTTCTATCCCCACTATTGGACCCTGCTCTACTATGGACCCCTCTCCCCTAACTACTTTTTTGGTAAAATGAATCTAAGAAAACTTAGTCATTTTATTTTTATACATTTCTTCTATTTTTTTTAATATAAAATTTAGTTGGTTTATCTTAAAAATCTATTTACTCATATTTTCAAAGATATTTTCTAGAATACTCATCAAAACATCCAAATTTCAAGTATTAAGAGTAATTTGACACACCTTGAACAAAGTTAAATATTTCCACCAATCCTACCATAAAAAGGTGAAAAAAAGTATGATTAAGATTCAATTTATGGCCTTGCATCTTTTACTATATTACTATATTATAAGATATCAACAATTGATTCTATAACTTTATAAACCCTTTTATAAAAAATGCCTTTGGTGAAATAATAATGTTATTTTAAAAACACTATTTTGTAAAAATAAAAATAAAATTATGCCATCATCCTTGTGGCTAGATTTTGAAAGTTATATTTTAATACATTGCAACATCAAAATTGATATGAATAGTCCATGTTAGAGGTGGACTTACTTTAGACTAGGCATAAGCTAACATATTGGATATTAAGTAATGTTATTCAATAAAAAAATTAATAAAAACAAGGTAGTAACAAAATGTAATTGTCAAATATGAAAAAAATACACTAAATTAGAAGACAACTAGAAGATGTATAATATGATTATTTGGAATAAAAGTGTATACTATACATTTTCACAATATATTCTTTACATTTTTATATCTTTATTTCATGTTAATTTACATACATGTTATAAATATATAGTCTTGACACTTAATTTGATCAATTTTAGGAACATAAAATAACTACTACCCATTAGTCATTTGTCACTATGGAATATTTGATCATTCATCACTCTACATTTCTTGTACCTTTGACATAGAGAACTAGACTACCTGGTGTAATTGTTGGGGAATGTACAAATAGTGTGTTGTCATTGATGTCAACCTTTGTTGGTGTTGTCATTGATGTAAAACTTTGTAGATATCATATATTGTTCATGGTTGGATGTTAAAGAGATGTAAGATTGTCTTATCTGCTAAAGTTCATGATTGTATGTTATCACTGGTACACATTTGTACACTATTAGTCAAAGTTCATGGTTGGTTGTCAAAATCCTTGGTTGAAAAAGCTCAAATATGTCTAAGGTATAGGGTTGGCTACACAAGAGCTTTGCCAGATGCTCTACATTCCTCAACAAATGAAGTTTTGATATTGCGGTTTGAAGAGTAGCTCTGCATAGTTGAAAGGTATGCATATTCAATGTATCCATGCATAAGTTCAATCGTAAAATATTTCAGAGTTGTTAGAGTATGAATTTGCTAAGTCCCAATGAATGTATGACAAGGGAAGAACTATATGTCTTTGCATTTCACTTCATCACATTATTTTTCCTTAAGGTTTTGAAGATATGTTTATGAAGATGGTATGTTTTCTTAGTTCAAGTTTCAGATGATTTGGTTCACTATTAGCGATTCTGTAGATGACAATGTGTTGTCTATGTTTCAACAACTTGGTAGGTTGGTCTATTGGTTTCTAATTGATCCATTTCAACATATTATGGATCAAGAATATGTACAAAGGCTTTGTAATGTATGATGCAAGCTCCTTGGGCTCTCTAGTTGCTTCACAAGATGGTATGCAATTGTTTCCTTCATAGTAGTGTCCATAACCATTGTTTCTTGAGTATGAAGTGTTTGCGCCAACATGAATTGATAGAAATAACAAAAGGGGTGCATAAACGTGTTTCTACATGCTATATCAATTTTTTGAAGTGGTCCGCAATGTATTTCTTGGTCTCTTTGGTACCACCTTGCTCTAGAGTTGATGTTTTGATAGTTTGCTTGCTTATTGGGATGACTTGTCATATTGGGTTGATTGCGCCAAGTATTTAGATGTGTGTACCATTTTTGAAGATAATTTTCATGAAGTATAGGTCTTGGATATCTCTCTTCTTGGACCACACAAAATTTCTTTCTATTGCAAATGTGTTTGAGGTTGACTTCATTGTAAATATTGTATAACTTATATTTCCTATTTGAAGCCGATTTGGAGAACCTTTTTGAAGGATGTAGATGGTATAAATAGATGATCAAAGGTTTTTTGAGGTGTGTGAGTTTTTTGTAATTGTTTTGAGTAGATAATGTGTGAATAATATTTCGTAGAATATCTTTTGATAATGAAATGTGCCAAAGATCAGTTTTGAGAGATCAACAATGAATGTGAAGACTGTGAAGAAGAATATGAGCCTATAAATGATTAAGTTTGCTGAAGGTAGTGTGCTAGAAGAAACATAGCTTATTGAAGCAATTGTATTTACCAAAGGCAGTGAGCTAGAGGTAATTGATATACTGAAACAATCTATTTGTATGTTGAGGAGTGAACCTATGTTGTGAAAGTTGTATTGAGCATGAAGTAGTATACTTCCTGATGAGTCCAATTTATGGTTCAATTTTGATAGAGTTTATTATCCATTTGTTGTAGTTGTCATAGACCTTAATACTTGGATGTTGACATTTTCATGTTATTTCCTCAAAACCATAAACATTGGGCATAAGCTTATTTTTGTAACCTTTAAATGACATTGACATGCTATATGAACTATCTATGTTAATACATTTGGATTAATGAATGTTACTTTAAGATAGTTACATATATGCAATTATTGTGCGTACTAATATTGTTATGTAGATGTAATTAAAGCCTACAAAATTGAGGAAGATTCTGCTAGCTGGTCATTTGCCATAAAGGTCAACAAGGTGATCATTCAAAGGTCAATGGAGGGAGAACTCTCAATGGAGGGAGATTCCTAGTTTAAATCAAAGAATTGTAACTGCCTTGTAAATGATCTTAATAGTTTCTTGAGCGAATATAGGAGTTATTGTTATGCTAGATTTGCGTTAAGGAAAACTGGAACCAGATTCCACACATGCATAACCTCCTCTTCACTTTTTATGCCTTCTCTAAAGTAGTGTCCTCCTAATCTATTGGAGTTGACTGCCTTTCTAGGTAGTTAGTATTTTTTCTTCCTATAAATAAGACTCAAATGCTCCTTCTTGGGAGGTTGATTAATCTAATGTTGTATTTGCATTCTTAGATTTTCAGTAATATAGTGATGTTGCTCAAATGTACTCATGCTTTCCAATGAATAAAATGAGGTTATAAGTTCGTGCATCTGAGTTTACATTTATCTTGAGGAATAAACATCCAAGGGGGGCCACTTGTTGAGCATTCCATCCTTTAGTTTAGTTAGTACTTTTTGTTCGGCAATTCGTTAAGAATCTGGCAACTGTCTATTCTTGCAGCCACTAGAATTCCATTCTGTGACTATTCCTACAGCCAAAGCAAACATAGTAGTTTCCTATTTGTTTGCTCATATTTTCATTTATGTCATGTACTTCCACTTAGTATAGTTATTGGTTGATTCTCAACACTTATGTTATTTCTTTCCAAGCAATTTACTTTCAACATTATGTCTTTCTTAGTTATAGGATGAATATGGCTACTTTGGATTCCTAGTGCACATACTGTGCTAACCCATTTCAAGTCTACATCCCTAGGTTGACAAGTTAAATGCACCTTCATGATGATTTAGATAGCTATTTAGATTAGATTTCCAATCTATGAATCACAGCTTTAAGGGCTTAGTTGTTAAATCATTGTAGGAGGCCAACACTTCCTTTGGTTAAGGACCATATATACTTGTTGTAAAAGTTGTTATATTTGTGAGGTTGGATTTGGACAGTAGATCCAAGTAGCTTTATCACTGAGGTATTTTCCCTTGTTGGACTTTTCACATAAATCTAGTATTAAGGGTGTGTGCATTTGTATTGTTTTGCTTATCATGTTTTAATTTGTTGATTGATGTTGAATGAAATAAATTGTTTAAGTATTGATTCACCCCCCTCTCAATATTGTTGTGTGTTCAAAAATTGGTATCAGATCTAAGTGCCTTGATTTAGCCTCATAGTTGAGGTAGATCTTGAATAGATATAACCTACTTTGAATAAGACAGTGATTTGAGGACGCATCTTTCTTAACTTTTGTTTCATAGGTTTAGAATTTGGGTGTAAAAAAGGTGATGCACTACTAATGATAGATATAATCTAGGAATATTGGTATATGACCATGAAAAAATGTTTATTGGAAATTTAAGAATACCATAAATGGTTTCCTTTTCTATAGGAGCTTGAGCAACAAATATTTAGGTATTTTATGTTCTTCTATTCCAAGATTAATTCCTTCAATTTTCTCAATCAATGATGTCATACCATCTTGTAAGTTTATAGATATAGAAGGAAGTTTGAGATCCTTTACCATTAACACCCCAAAGGAATTTTTTCCAATGGACATGCCCTCATTTTATTGGCTTTCACTTTTTTTAGTTTTTCTTTCTTTTAATTTTTTACTTTCTTTTGATTTTTTTTGATATATTTGGACTAAGTATCTCCCCATTTTCCTTAAAGTATGAGCATGTACTTAAATTTATATTAAAACCTTTCTTGTGATCCCTTGATGGTATGTTATCTCTAAGTCCCATAAATTTGGTAAGAGCTTCCTCATTTTCAAAAGTGTCTAATGATATGGATACTTGTTTCTCCTAATTGATAAGGTTGAGATATTCAATATCTAAGTGGTAAGAATGGCAATATAATCAAAAATATTATTTTTTCAAGGTCTCCATAAGGGTAATAGATGGAATTTACTTTGATGTGTTTGATATCACAAGAAGTATTCCTAATGTAACTTGATCTCTATCAATCACCTAGTTGGATTGTTTATCATAGGGAACATATCCTAGTCCCCAATTTTCCTTGCTCTCATATATATGCACATTTTTGTGGATTTCTTTTTTGTGAAGTCCATGGCCTTTTTCATTTTTAGTTCATATATTTTAATATTATTGAGTATAGAATATTTATTCTTTTCAAATTAGTATGTAAATTTTCCTTCAATACAAATTTGGGACCCTTTTACATTTTCCATCTTTTCATCTTTTAGGATCCTACATTATATCAATGTAGTTGAGCCATATTGAACTAAGATTTTTGTTTTCTTGATATTACCATTAGGCATCCCAAAATATCAAGGAGAGAGGAATTTTTACTACATGAAAGGCATCTTGGATCTTATATTCTCCATAACCTTTGGACCTTGATGTAGGATTTAAGATGTGATAATGTAGATGTGGATGCAAGGTTGGTTGGATCTATGTATGAAGATGATTTCTTGGGTTTGTGATTCAAGGTACCTTTTAAAAAAAAAAAAGGTGCAATGCACCCATATTATTAGGGGTAAACACTTTTGATTGGAGCTATGAACTGGGAACAAGAAACCACAAGAAACTACCAAACCCGTGAGGACAACGACCCAACGAAGGCACAATGCCTACGAGCACGTTGGCGTAGTGAGGGTTTGAACCCTGGTGGCCGTCACTACAACCAAGTGACATGACCACCGAAACACGCCCTTATTGGCGTGATTCAAGGTACCTTCAACAATGGGGAAATGATTAATTTTGTGATAGTTAAATTCTAAAATTTTACAATATTGAAAGGGTTGGGGATCAAAAGAGATAGTTTCTCCCTCTCCTAATTTTGGGAATCTTATACATTGATGGAAGGTAAAGGGTATGAATTACACTCTATGGATACATGGATCTATAATAATTATATATTTTAAGAAGGATTAAGTTCAATTCCAGGTGAAGGTATTGTGTTTTGTGTTGCTTTATCTTCCATTTTGTTTACCTTAAATATTTTATACCATCTTCAAATCCAGCTTTTAGGAGTTTTTGTAATTCTACTTTTACTAGGAGAGTGATTTGAGGATGCATCTTTCTTAAATTTTGTTTCATAGGTTTAGCATTTGGGTGTACAAAAAAGTGATGTACTATTAATGATAGATATAAATTAGGCATATTGGTATATGACTAGGAAAAATGTCTATTGAGAATTTAAGAATACCATGAATGGTTTCCTTTTCTATAGGAGTTGAAGCAACAACTATTTGGTTATTTTTATCTTCTTATATGCCAAGATTAATTCCTATAATTTTATCAACCAATGATGTCATAACTTCTTGTAAGTTTATAGATGTAGAGGAAAGTTTAACCTCCTTTATCATGAGCATCCCAAAGGATTCTTTTCCGATAGGCATTCCTTCATTTTCTTAGCTTTCACTTTTTTCATTTTTTATTTCTTTTGGTTTTTTACTTACTTTTATTTTTTTGATATATTTGGACTAAGTATCTCCCCATTTTCCCTAAAGTATGATAATGTATTTAAATTTATCTTGAAATATTTCTTGTGATCCCTTGATGGTATGTTCTCTCTAAGTACCATAAATTTTGTACGAGCTTCCTCATTTTCAAACGCGTCTAATGATATGGATACATGTTTCTCCTAATTCATAAGGTTGGGATATTTAATATCTAAGTGGTAAGGATGGAAATGTAATCAATTTTTTTTTTTTTTCAAGGTCTCCATAGGGGTAATAGATGGAATTTACTTTGATGTGTTTGATATCACAAGAAAAATCCCTAATGTAACATGATATTTGTCAATCACCTAGTTGGATTGTTAATCATAGGAAACATATCCTAGTCCCCCATTTGTTGAGTTCTCATATATATGCACATGTTTTAGGATTCCTTTCTTGTGAAGTCCAAGGTCTTTTTCCTTTTTAGTTCATCTATTTTAATATTATTTTGACTATAGGATATTTATTCTTTTCAAATTAGTATGTAAATTTGCCTTCTATGCAAATTTGGGACCCTTTTACATTTTCTATATTTTCATCTTTTAGGGGCCCACATTAAATCAAGGTAGTTGAGCCATATTGAACTAATTTTTTTTTCTTCCTATTAACATTAGGCATCCCAAAAGATCAAGGAGAGAGGAATTTTTCCTAAATGAAAGGCATCTTGGATTTGATATTCCAACAATCTTGATGTAGGATTTAGGATGTGATAATATAGATGTGGATGCAAGGTTGGTTGGATCTATGTAAATGATTTAATGGGTTTGTGATTAAAGGTACCTTCAACAATAAGGAATTGATTAATTTTTTTATAGTGAAATTCTAACATTTTACAATATTGAAAGGGTTGGGGATAAAAAAAGATCTAGTTTCTTCCTCTCATAATTTTGGGAATTTTATACATTGATGGAAGATAAAGGGTATGGATTACATTAATGTATTGAGGAATGTTATGGGATAGAACAATAGGGGGTATAGCACTTTGGATAAATGTAAAATGATAGTTCAGATAAAGATGATGTAAAAGAGCTTGGAAATATGAAAGGATATCGTTTGAGATTCTTGAATCTTAGAGTACTTTGTACAATATGTATATTTATGAATATTATATGTTTTTAGAAGCTCCATGATTGATATGTGTGCTTGATTCTTCTTTAATTTCTGAATGATATTATATTGATCTTTAGGAGTAGACATGGGAGGCTCTTGAAAATTACAGTGTGACTAGCTCATACATACATCACTTATACTCAATATGAATAGGTCATGCTTATAGTGCATATACATAGGGAAACTTAATCATTCACAAATCATAGGTACATAGTGGTTAAATACAATGTACATAAAATATACCTCTAGCGATCAATTCTTATATGCATCACATTTATGCATAGTGAAAAAATCATACAAATATCAAATAAATCATACAAATATCACATGTATATGTAGGAACCAACTAGAAAAAATGAAGTCCATGCAACCTTATTGCATGCATCTTCCCCTTTAAGCCTAGTTCACTAATACCTAATCCCTTAAGTACATCCCAACTAGAAAGAGGAATTTTAGTGCATCCCTATGACACCATGGGTCCCATCCTTTTTCTTATTTCATTGTAAATTACAATGATGATACATTCATCCTATGCTACTTATTTTCATAAATATCAAGGTAATAAGTGTAACACCACACAACATAGAAGACTATCAATAAAATTTACATATCTTGCTGCACCTTTTGAGTTGATAGATCTTGACATCTATTGCCTCCTTGTTACTAGAAAAAATTGGTGCAACATTAGCTCTTAAAATTTGTCATGTATTGTAGCTAAGACCTATTATACTGTAGGTAGCTCCTCACATTCTTCACCATTGTGTTGTTGGTGAAATCCAGCTAATTTGTGAAATACAATGGTTAGCTCTTAACATCCATCACATACATGCTACTAGTAATATCTAGCTAAATTTCACCCTTATTAGAGTCAATTTTGACATGTGGGATCATATTATAGCTAGGTAAATATAATTAGGATATCCTAAGGATTTACAATCCCTGAATAAATTGACCTAGTTACATCATCGCACGAAATGATCCATTAACCTATAAATCTTCTCTTACAGGTTTTAGGGGTCAAATTATCAACACATAATAACACATTGAACCCACATGAAATGGATTCTACCTAGTCACATATGCGTCCAAAATATTTATACTTGTAAATTAAGAAAACTCAAGATCATCCACTCCACTCACTTTCTCTTAATTTTGTAAGAAGACTAACTCAAGGAAGGTGGAACTCAATAATGGTCAAAATGTTATTGTAACTATCAATGTTAATTTCGAATGCAACCAAGAAGATTATGATGTTTTATTTATTTTTAATAAAAGAGGGGTACAAATTTATTCAATCAAGAAGAAAAATAGTACATTCAAAGCATTCCCCCACACCAAGGACCACTAGGAAAAACTATAGAGTACAAACCAACCCCAACAAGAGCCCAAACCACACACCCCAAACTCAACCTAAAATCCTTGAATATCCTCCTGAAGAAACAACTTCAACCTCAGGGAGCAGTCCGAGGGAAGTTACTCCCAATCATCAATCTACCAAGTATCCCTAAAATCCAAAGCCCATTTCGCCAAACAATCCACAAACTTGTTCCATTCCCTAGGGATATGGACAAAAGGCACTGAATCCAAGGAAGAGTTGAACTGATGGATCTAGCAAATAAAAGAATCCAACAACCAATTCACCCCATCCAAGGAGCCCCTATTCAACATAGCCACCAAAATTTTTGAATCATACTCACAAATGATCTTATGCCAACCCAACTTACAAGCCTTTTCTAAAGAAAAAAGGATAGCCAAAGCCTCCATAAAGTTATTACTTTGGTGCCCTTGAAACCTAGAAAGGATAAATATTACTATGATGTTTTAATTCATGCCCTTTAATAGATTGTGGGTTTTTTTGAACCCTACATTTCCATACACTCATATTAGAGATAGACTATGATGATAGTGAATTTTAAAATTTTATCCAACATTGAAGTATAAATATATTGATAAACCCATATCAACTCAATGAGAGTATAAATAACTCTTGTCAAGAAAAAAAATTCAAGGCACATGACTAAATACATTTTTTCTAAGTATTCATATTAATAAATATACAACAATTAATAGATAATATAAATAACATTCAACATTCAAAGAACTCAAACAATGTTTCTCTCCTCAATCTAGCAAGAATGATTGTAATTGACCCAACAAATAACCATCCTGTAGTAGTATGCCTTGTTGTGATGATAATGGTCTAATATATTTCATATAATAGCATTTTGTTTCCATAGTCCATAATAGTTGGCTTCAAGATTTATGGATAAATTGTGTGCATATTTTTACATCTTTCTAGACAAATTGTGTGCATATTTTTATATCAAATTTCTGGATAAACTATGTGCATATTTTTACATCAAATATGCACATAGTTTATCCAAAAATCTTGAAGCCAATCTTTCATATAGTCAAAATATAGGTAGATTACACTATTGTTAGTATAGATTTTTTATTTGGGTTTACAACATGATGTGATACTAAATACCACAATCATATATTTCTTTACGATATCATGAATGATAGAAGAAAGTTGTCAGCAAAAAACCTCTTCAAAATTTGTTTACCAAGACAACCCATTAAAATAAACTTTCACAATCAAATTAAAAATTATCAATATAATTAAAATCAGTTGCTTATTGGAAACTACGATAGGAAAACTGGATGATGGCGTTTGTCTGCACCATCTGCCGAGCTAGGGCATTCGTGCCCTAGCTCGATTCCTATTCTTGCTTGGATCTGCGCTTGGGAGGGGGTTGTTGTCTGCGTTTGGGGGAGAGGAGTTGTGCGCTGCTACTACGGTGGCTTCTACCTGTTTTTCCCTTGTGTGTGGAGCAGTTCCTTGGTGTTGATCAGCGTGTGAGGTGTTGTTGGGAGCCACGGGTGTGCAGTGTAGTGTGGGCCTTTGGTGCCTGGTTTGTGTGAGGCCTCATATCAGTGGTGCTTCCTGCTCTTTTGCCAGCGGATAGTGGTGAGGTTTGGGTGGGGCTTCGAAACCCTTGTTTTGGATTTTTATTTCTTGGGGGTTTTGCATGCCCGCTGTAAGTTGGGTATTATGTCTCCCAGGGAGACCTCGGGTGCTAACCCTATAATGGACTTTCGTTCAGCGATTGGTGTGAAGTCTCCTCAACATGCTTCAAAAGTCTTCAATAATAATTTGTTCTTGCCGGAATCGGGGCTAGATGGAGTGGGCTCGTCTAGTGGAGCTCAGATCACGAAAATCAATGGATGTTTGGAACGTTGCAAGGAGAGGCCAAAACTGGTTATTTCTTTGGAGATGGTTGCGGAAGATATTGAATATTATTCAAGGAACTCTTTTTACTATAAGTTTTTGGGTATGTGGATATCGATGCAATTTTTGGAGTCTTGGGCCTGACGGACTTGGATGCCGGAGGGTGAGATGGATATAAAGCTTCTGGAAAATAATTATTTCATGGTTACCTTTGATTGCATGGCAGATCGAAATAAGGTTTTCGAAGGGGGCCCCTATTTCTCTAATCATTTTGGTCTGTTTCTTAAACCGTGGCATGCTAGTTTTAACCCTGCTGAGGAGCTTCCAACTCGTGTCCCGGTGTGGGTTCGGCTTCCACGGTTTCCTGTGGAATGCTGGCGGGATGATGTTTTGCATTTGTTGGGGTCGATGCTCGGTAAGCCGGTTGGTTCCTCGCTGCAGACTCAGTTTAAAAAGGTAATAAATTTTGCTCGCATTTGTGTGGAAATTGATCTAAGTAAACCATTACCAGATTCTTTGGATATGTCTGTGGGTCCTTACTCTTGGGTACAGTCATTGGACTATGAAACCCTTCCATTCTGATGTCGTCTATGCCATGAATATGGTCACTTGCAACGAAGATGTCCAAGGGCTAGGCCTGTAGAACCTCCAATTTCTTAGCCTCCCCGCAACCCACCTAGGAAGGATAAGGGAAAGAACCCCATTCCTGGGGATGGGGATGGTTCAGATGGCTTCGACCCTGTAAAGAATCATAACAAAAACAGAGGTCAAAAGAGGACCTTGAAGGAAATAAAAGATGAAGACTCTTTTAATAGATTCAGGTTTTGGATGATCTGGGTCAGCAAGAAGTGAACCCGGGTTTGGTGAATTTGGATCAAGGTATTGTGCGTTCTGGGTAGGAGGGTTCTCTATTTGGGGATACTCAGGATGCACAAGTTACTGGAGCTTTGCAAATGGTGACCGACTTTCAAATGGATGTCCAGGTGGAGTCGGCTCCTACTATGGAAATGAAGAAGGATGGGGGAGATGGTCCTATTGTGGCTTTGCATACAGGAGCAGATGCAGGGAGGAATATTAGGTCTTCTCCTTCTCCTTTGGGTCTCCATCAAAAGGATATCAAAAAAGGGTTGGGGGAGAAATCCTCAAAGCTTGGTAGGAAAAAGGATATGGAAAAGATTAAGTTAGTTGGGGAAGCTTTGGTGGAGTCAGGGTCGGTTAAGAATTTGGATTCACACTTCTCGAGCTCTTTGAAATGATTGTGTAACATCCATCCCGCTTAATACTCAAATAATCTCAAGAATTTACTAGAAGGTAATTAAACTTAGTAAACATGAGAGAGAATTTTTTTTTTTATAAGTTAAAACATTTGCATAAGCACAAGAATAAAGTACAACTTTTCCAGATAAATTCAAACTTGAATTCACATGTAATCATAACTAGAATCAAGCTAATTCCTTACAATACTCATTTATATCACATAAAATAAATTTGGCATAAAGAATAGCTTTACCTCATAGGTTTTTTTCTATCATAAGCCAGAACATGGAGTTCACTGCATCCGAATGTCGATCTCTATCTTCACAATTCTCAGAGAGTCTACTGCTATAGAGGGAGAGCATCATCCAAGTGCTTTTCCTCCAACCACGGACTCAAGTGGTCCCCCGTGCACTTCCAAACTGGAAGTAACCCGGCCCTTCTCGAAGAGTATAGATATAAGGAACTGTCAAGTTTCACCATCTGAGTCCTAGTGATGTGTTCTACAAAACTCAATCGACCATACAACTCTAGATCCCTTCTAGCTAAGTATGATCACTCTGATTGGTCGTTCCATCTAAACACACACCTCTGACTCGTCTTAGAAACTATCTCATCCTATAGTTTTTCTTACTTTATTTAGTACTCTAGACTCAACTAGTCATAATAGAAAATCCATTCTAGTCAATCTGACTTAGAACTAATCCTTAGTCTAGGATATTCAATCAATGTAAAGATTTAGAGATTTCAAACCTTTTAAAAGTCCCTTATTGCTTTCTTGCAATATCTAGGTTTTATGACTTCCTGTCACTTACTCTCAAAATTCAATGCCCAACGTCTTTGAAGTGTTAAATCAAGTTTCGACATTATCGTATAATCTTTTAAGATGTTAAAAGACTTCATGTCTTGTTTTATGGTTTCCTCAACCTTAGATTGTAAATCAGTAAGTACAAAATCATATTCGACATAAGAGTTATAGATTTCCTATATTCTCCCAGTTTCAATACTAAGGTTAGCTTCTCTAACCCAATACATGGAAATATCAAACATTCTTGTTTTTCCAAAGGCAACAAATCATAAGAGTAAAATGCTTCTAGTCTTTCCTAGACCTCTTGGAATTTCTCAAATTCACATTTCACGTAACTTGAATAAGCATAAAGTTCGAGCTATATACCCGTTGATATTTATCTTTCAGAGCACCATTATTTCTCATAACTAGTACTTGACTAAGTTCAATCCGTCAACCTTACTAAGTTAGCTTCGTGAAAGATAAAAATTACCTTCGACTTCCTAGTCTACTTAAGGTTACTCACATTCGAATAAGGATAGGTTATAAACTCATATGACTATCATTCTTTATATGAGAATGTCAAATATACCTATAATGACAATCATAAGTAAAATAGTCATGCGGGTTGAGTTTCAATCTCCCAACATCCCCTTCTCAAAGTTGGTTACAACATTGATTGTTGAGTATTGGAATAACGAAATCCCCTTGTGCACATATCACTAAGATAAGTTCTATAATTCTTATATAATAAGGTCCATACTTTCCATCTCATAGTATGTCTATACCCATGAGCTGGTTAAAAGTCCCAATCTTGGAACAAAGGAGAAGTTGAATATGTCTCCAAGCTTACCCATCATCGTGAGGGTTTAACACAAGAAGAAAGATGCTTATCAAAAGGTCAATTGGTTTTCTTCTCTATGAACACACTTAATACCATAGGTTTGGCTTAGGATCATTCACATAATAACCCTAACTCCCAATGAGAATCCATTTCTTCCCATAATATAGACATTTCCTCAATGCTCTCATAATATAATTAGAGCAATAACTTAATCTCAACTAGATTGTCAAAATGAAGCCAATGGATAAGATATACTAGTATCTTAGATAATCCTTAAGGATCCTTAGAGGTAAAGCATGTAACTTCCAAAGCATCCTATCACATGATCCACCCTTATAGGAGTAGACTACACTTGTAGCATAAAATCCATCACTTAATTCTTATTAGAAGCTTAACAATATTTTGGGAAAGAGAACTTCAATTCTCAGTTTACTACATGTTTAGATCGAAAGATTAAGGTAAGAACCTTTAGTAAGAAATAGGTATATTGTATTTTATTTAACAAGTCTCGGTTCAGGCCTATTTTCCTGCACAGTAGGGTATCTATCCAATCGCTGTTGGATTATATTTGGAAGGATTTATGAGGCATAAAATTTGTGTGAGATCGCTACTTGGTTCAGTGCTCTCACATACTTACGTGCACAGCAAGATACAAAAAGCATAATTTGGCCTCTTTCTCACTATCCCGAGGACTCAACACTAAATCATTTAATGTTATAAAAAAAAACAGATCTAAGTTTTCCCTAAAAGTCGAGGTTACTATCCAATTCTTCGTTTCTCCTGCCACTATTCGAAATGATGATATAGCCTTTTAAAAGATTCCTGCTCCACAACCCATGGATTTTCCTGCACGATAGTGAAGTTTGCAAACTTTTCAAGGCCTACCATCAAGGATAAAATATGTACAACCTATCTGGTTTTGGGTGGTTCGTAAATGTTTAAACATACAGAAAAATCCACTTACTATCCTTGCAACAATCATAGTATGATTTCTGTACAAAAGAGACATCTATTCTTTTCATTATCATTGTTACAGGAACATTTTGAAGATTCCAGCGAAGTATTTCTTAAGGAAAAATAAATAGAAATCACTTAGCTTATAACCTCGGCGAGCTCATGCCTAACTTCGGGATATGTTCTCTATTTGAGATGCTCCTCATCTCTTCTTGTCCTGCTCATAATTTATGCAATATAGTTTTAATGAAGGATTCCTCTTCCCATCGTGCTCTCCCATGCCTCCCGTGTCATGAACTTCCTTTCTTGCTTGCTTGGCGACCACCCTTCTACAATGATCAGATTCTTCCCCTTCCGATTCATTATGCGATGCAGGTTAATAATCATGAATGGAATGGTATCCCATTTCATGTAGAAGAATTCACTCCATCATAGTTTTCCTTGCCTTCTCTCCTCCTCCTAATCCACACCCCCCTCTCCTGATATCCAACCTCTCAAGAAAAATTCCACTCTTCCTACCAAGAATCTGTTATCGAAACTGCCATCAAGGTAGTTAGCAAAAGAAAGAAAGAAAGAAGTTAGTTCCAAAAAGCGGTTAGAGTCTTGAAGTCAGTTAATATTTTGGCTTACGTGTAGGGAGCCACGTTCCCATGCGTGGAATGCTCAAACATAGAGTTTGAACCCGCACTAACTTGGTGAGATGCCTAAAATCTCAAAAAGAATTTTAATAATCTTTGAGTTTAGACTTTTGCCACGTTCACCTTATTGGTCGTGGCTAAACAAAAGCCATTTTGTTATTTAGAAAAAAAATCTTATAAGAATAGGCGTATCTATGCTATCTCAATAATCAATAAGCTTTTGAATTGAGTTGAGGAAACGTATCGATATAACATGCCCCTCCATAAAAGGAGCCTTATAAAAAATAGTGGACTCAACGATTGGCTTAGTCGTTAAATGTATCACCAAATACAACACATATAAATGACAAATCATTCCAAAATTTAGAGTTGGTAACACAATCCTACACAATCAATGACGTTAATCTTTTTGTCATCTCTTGGGCATATTCACCCCTTAAAATGTACTCATGGGTGATCAACATAATGACTTCCTTTTGCAAGGAATCGTCTATAATATTGGTTTGTCGACTTAATAAGCCAATTCAAACTATTATCAAGAATATAGACAATAATGAACACCCAATTATGCAAACGAGGTCACAACATAAAATTGTCACGACATGAGAAGTGACATACTCGACATAAAGTTGTCTCAATTGCGAAACAACTAAAGTTCAACCTTGACGACGTCACTATCCCCAAAACGACTAGGTTGACATTTAGCAACTAAAAATAGACTTAAGATGGTGACAACCTGTTCTATTCCTTGTATCTATTCCCTTCTCTCTGATGATGCTCTCCCTCCCTTTCACGGAAGGCAGAAACCTATTTCCTGAATGCAATTTGCAATCAACAACACAAGATTAGTGTTTCAGTAATCATTTTCATAATCCTTATGAGATCATTACGTCTTGACAACTTTTAAGCACATGTCAAATTTTAGTCAAATAAACATGACTCATGAAAACATTGATTTTTCTAGCCATTTTAACTAAACGTCAAATAATTGAACATGCATAATCATCTACTAATTACTTCAAAGTAAAAAGTAAAACATAGTTAAAGTTAGGGGTGTAACAAATTGTTCTTTCATGGAATGTAAGGGGCCTAAACAACGACCCTAGACAAAAGGTTGTTCGTGAGTTGGTTAGAAGTCAATCTCCTGATGTTTTGTTCCTGTAGGAGACTAAGTTATATGTGGAATGCATGTTTGGTTTATCCCCTAAGTTGTGGGGCAATGGCGAATGTCAGTGTGTTGGTGCTCAAGGGTCTGTGGGTGGAGTGGCTTGCCTTTGGAATCCTCAGAGGATCCGCCCTCTCTGGTGGATGGCCAACAAGTCTTCTATCTCGATGATCGCTTCCTGTTTTGAGACTGGGGAGTCTATCCTCCTCTCTAATATCTATGCGCCTATCGAGTTTCAAGGTAAGAAAATTCTGTGGTCTCATATTAGATTTGTTCGGAGCATGGTGCCTTTTCATCCATGGATTATGGCTGGGGACTTTAATGCTATTTTTGAGCTAGCTGAAAAGCGGGGGGGTATTGCTAGGTTGGAGCCTTCTGCGCTGCTTCTTCAGGATAATATCTCTGCTTTGAATCTTGTTGATGTCAAGCCTAATAATGGTTTATTCACTTGGAACAATCGAAGGATTGGGGATAATTGCATCTCTGAAAGACTTGACCGGTTCTTGTTTTCCTGCTTCTGGGTTAGTGGATTGTGGTCTTCTAGCTCAGAAATTTTGGATTGGAGGGGCTCTGACCATTGGCCTATCAAGCTTGTAGTTTCTTCAGTTCGTGTGCCTCGATCACCTCCTTTTAAGTTCCAGATTATGTGGCTTCGTGAACCCTCTCTTCATGACTATGTGGCTGCTTGGTGGAGAGAGGGTAGACCCGCTTATGGTACGACAATGTACACTTTTTCTAAGCTTCTCCAATTTTTTAAATATCAACTTAAGCGTTGGAATCGACACTGCTTTGGGAACATTTTCCATGCAAAGGTTGTTGCATGGGTGGAGCTAGATAGCATTAAAAGAGTGATTAGGGAGGAAGGTGTGACTGCTGATTTACTTCAAGAGGAGGCTAGGGCATGGAAGGTGCTGGAGGAGTGTGAATTGCGGGAGGAAATATATTGGAAACAAAAGACAAGGATTGAATGGCTTCAGGAGGGAGACAAAAATACGGCCTTCTTCTTCAATTCGGTCAAAGCCAAGCGACATGGGAATTTAATTTCCGTTCTGGTGAATGACACTGGTGAGCATCTATCCTCTTTCCAGGATATTTCGTATGAAGCCGTGCAGTACTTTGTTACCTTATTTAGGGAAGATTCGCAGGGGGTTTCCGAGGAGGCTCAAGTTCTATCTTGTATCCCTTCTTTGGTTACTATGGAGATGAATGAATTTCTTATGGGGAAAATTTTGATAGAAGAGCTGGAGAGGAAGGTGTTCCAAATGAAGAAAGGGAAAGCTCCTGGCCCTGATGGCTTTCCGGTGGAGTTCTTTCAAGAATTCTGGGATATTATCAAGCTTGACTTATTGGCTATTGTCCAAGAATCTCAGACGAATAAGCAGATGTTACGGGCTTTGAATTCCACCTTCCTTGCTCTCATCCCCAAATCTGATGGAGCAAACAGGTTAAGCCAATTTAGACCCATCTCTCTTTGTAATGTGATTTACAAAATCATCTCTAAAGTAATTGCGGATAGGCTAAAAAATTGGCTTAGCGTGTTAATAGCCGAGGAGCAGAGTGGTTTTGTTGCGGGAAGGCAAATTTTGGATGGGGTGGTTATTGCTACGAAGTCCATTCATTCTATGGCTAACTCCACTGATAAGGCAATGTTCATCAAGTTGGACATGGCAAAGGCATATGACAGAGTTCGATGGTCCTTCCTTTGGAAGATCCTTGGTGCTTTTGGTTTTGGGAATGATTGGATTCGGTGGGTCATGAGTTGTGTGACTTCTGTATCCTTATCTGTTTTAATTAATGGTGAGCTCTCAGAGCTTTTTGGAGCCTCTCGGGGATTGCATCAAGGTGATCCATTATCTCCGTATTTGTTTCTGCTCTTTGTTGAAGGTTTGGGTCGGTTGTTGAGAAGGAATGTGGAGATGGGTCTCATTCAGGGATGGCGTTGGGGTGGTAATATTCCCCCACAGTCTCATTTGCAGTTTGTGGATGATACTGCTTTGATGGGTATGGCTACTATTAGGGAGGCTACAAACTTGCGTGCGGTGTTGGATGTTTATTTGACTGCCTCAGGTCAAATGATTAATGAAGGTAAATCCTCCATCTTCTTCTTCAATACTCCTGGTCCGATTCAAAGGAGGATTGCCAATATTTTAAGGTTTCAGATTGGGTCCCTCCCTTTGATCTATCTTGGAATTCCTATTTTTGACAAAAGGATGCCCAGGGATTCATGGCAGAATATTCTAGAAAATTTTCGGATGAAGGTTAACCATTGGACCCATAGATGGTTATCCTTTGCTGGCCGTGTTCAGTTGATCAAATCTGTGGTTCAAGCTCTTCCCATTTACAGATGCATGCTCCAGGTGGCCCCTGTTGGTTTTCTTTAGGAACTTGATGCTTTATCTAGACAATTTTTATGAGCAGGTAATTTATTGTCATCCAAATGGAGCTTGGTTAGATGGGAGCTTGTTTGTAGCCCGAGGCAATATGGAGGTCTTGGATTAAGGCAATCATCTTTGTCTGGGGTGGCGCTTGCTGCCAAACTATACTGTAGGTGGTGTGTGGAGCAGGATCAGACCTGGGCCAAGATTTTACTTCATAAATATCTTCCGAGGATCCCTCAGATGGATATTCCCCGCTATCCCTTAGTGGGGAAAGGATCGGTAATTTGGGGTACGCTTAAGAAAGGGGCTGCTCTAGTTAAGGATGGCTTATTTTGGATCTGCAAAAGTGGGATTGAGGCTCAATTTTGGTTGGATGCTTGGGATGGTTTTCCTCCCATTGTTTCTCAGTTTCCTAACCTTTTGCCCCTTTGTCAAAGATTCATCGCGGCTGGTTGGGACAAGGTGAGAGACTTTAAGTTTGTTTCTTCTCAAGGTCAATTAATGACGGCTAGATGGAAGAATCCTGAGGAGTGGCCTGTGGTTGGTATGGAGGAGGAGTGCATAGAATTGCAAAGCATCCTTTCTAGTAGGAGTTGTAGTTCCCTTCCAGATGGAGATGTTTTATCCTAGTCTCCCAACCCTAAGGGTGTTTATATTGTTTCCTTTGGTTATCAGGTGTTGTTATCTCACAAGCTGGACAAGGTGGAGGTTGAATGGTGGAAGAGTGTTTGGAACAAGTTTTCTTGGCCCAAGTGTAACTGCTTCATTTGGACTTTGGCCTGGAACAAGTGTTTGACCTGGGATAATATTCAGAAGAGGGGATTTCAGGGACCATCCATGTGTGTTTTGTGTGGGGATGGAGAGGAGGATTCTGCTCACTTGTTTTTTCATTGCCCCTTTGCTCTGAGGCTATGGCACTTGTGGTGGGAAGTTTGGAGAGTTCCTTGTATTCACGCTTCCTCTCTGGTGGATTTCTGGTGTAGTCTAGGCAAACCTCCTGCTACGACATCTTTCTTACAGGATGTGTGGTTTGTGGGGCCTACTTTCCTTCTCTGGAAAATTTGGCTAGAGCGGAATCGTAGAATCTTCCAAGGTGAAAAGTTGGTTATTCAACAAGTTTGGCAGAGAATTATGGGTATGGTTTGGGAGACAGTGGAAGCGAAGTGTGAGGTGGGGTATCCCTTGGAGAAAGAGGATGCTAAGAAGATGGAGAGATTGGGACTTCAGGAGTTGTCCTTGGCTTCAGCTTGTGTCCGAAAGGGAAGGCAAGCAAAAAAGAAAGTCATGAGAGTGGGTAAATGGTTTCCCCCTCCTATTGGAATTTTGAAGGTTAATACTGATGGTTCCTCAAAAGGAAATCCTGGGCCTGTTGGAATTGGTGGAGTTGGTAGAGATTCTATAGGATCAGTGGTCTTCTTCTTCTCTATTTACGAGGGGACGAAGACTGTCAACCTTATGGAAGGTCTGGCAATATTCTCCGCCCTTGAACGGGCCTATGCTTTGGGGGTGGAGAAAGGTTATCTGTGAGTCTGACTCACAGGTTTTGGTTAATTTGCTTAAAGATTGGAAGGTGGCTGATGTCAGTTGGCAGTTAGCTAGGATGGTGCAACAAATTCTGCAGATTAGCTCCTTGATGTAGGAGGTATCTTTTGTCCATATTCCGAGGGAGTGGAATAAAGCAGCGGATTGCTTGGCGAAATGGGCTTCGGCGCATCTTGATGGTTGGAGGATTGAGGGGTGGGATCAGATTTCCCAGGAGCTTCGCCATGAGTTGAACAAGATTATTGCGAAGGATGGCGATGGGATTGGTGATGGATGATGTTGGTTCTTGCTTTATTTTATTGTATCTTTGCTTTCCTGGGGTTTAGGCCCTTTGCTTTGTTGTAATGCTCTGTTCTGATTATCAATAAAGTTTTTACCCCCTTTTTATTAAAAAAAAAAATACAAAAAAATCAGTTGCCTATTTGCAAACACAATAGTGGCAAGGGTATCGCATAAAATTCTCAAAAATATCATGACCCAATGTAGAATGATTTGACCTATTGCTCCAAGTAATTTGGTTACATAATAAAATAGTCATTCTAAGAAAAAAAAAGTGTAGTAAGTTTTTTCCATAAAAACCATATATTAAAGATGTCATACCTCTACCATAGTAGTCTCCCTCATATTATGGTCTAGATATGGTGTGGAGATATTTGTTATGCAAACACTAAAATTGTTACTCGCATAAATGCTATAAAGTGCTCTAGTGTGTACCTTACTCCAACACCACCAACAATACCAATAGTTATGGCTATAGAAACTAGAAAGAGCACAAGCTACTCTAGAAGATAGATGTGTATGTCCATCGATGAATAATCTTCTTGGCTTTTGGATTGATTCATGTGCTATGATGACAACAATAGTTAAATCATAGATACTTAGAACACTACGCCTAAAAACTAGCTCAAAGGAATGCATCACTAGTTTTGGCCTCATAGTTTCCATTGAAGCTACACCCACACCATTTTTTCATCATTACATATGTATCATCCAAATAGGAGAACATGAGAGTTATTGCAATTCCAAGGAAGCCAAATAATAGAGCTACCCCATCTCCACTTAACACATCCACCATTCTTTCCTCTTTATTATCCCTCTACATAGTCTTTGTCATGCCCTTCAACTTCGAAAAACAACCGCAAAAGGTCCCATAAATCTCCTCATCTTGCCTCCTTCCTTCCTTCTTTACAAAATCCTATTTCTTCCCTCACATGTGTGCCCCTTTATATTGGTCCTTTTAAGAGTGACAAAATGTACAGAAAGGGGATGCCATACCTTCTTTATGCCATGGTAGGAAACTTTGCCTGCCCTAGCACCCATGCCCCTCACATTTCATATCACATTTGCTTTGGAATTGCAATTAAGACCCCCCTTCAATGGGGATGCGACATGTGCATATTTCAATATCTAGTTCATGCTCAGGTCGGTGATTTGACCATTTTCTTTTTATATGATGAGAAAGGTCGAACTGTTTATTTGGACGAATTGTTAATGCAAGTGTAGATAGATAGAGACGTAATTGCCATGCATTTTGTCTCTGTCCAAAACTACAAAACTCAAACATTGCCTTCGCCTTCACGAACCCCGATTCTTTCGCTCTCTCTAACTGTTAACTTAAATGAAAACGCTTTAGCCAATTACAAAAATATTTTTTAAAGCTTCATACATTTTTATACTCTGCTATTGTGTACTATTGCATGTCGTTGACACTGGTTGCCGTCGACCTTTTCAGATGGAAAACATGGGCACGGGTTTAATTTATGTATTAATGTTTGTCGAAAATTAAAACTGGCTTATATCTAATTCAGAAACATTCAGTAATTATTTTTACGGATTGTGGAAATCTATCAGCATTAATGGTTTATATCTTTAAGATAATCTATCTACAATCTGTGGAAATATATTCAAGCGTCTGTTTTTTTCCATTACCAAAGTTAAATTAAATGGAAAATCATTGCATCATTTATAGATGGCAAGAACAAAAATCATCGCAGTTAAACAATGAAAATAAAATGTTGTGATATTGTCCACTTTAAACAATTTAAAAAAAATCAGTAAAAGATCACTGCACATAAAAATAGAATATATATTTTTGTTCTTTGAATTTGCTAACAACTTATATGTTGTGCTGCCATTGTAGAGTTACATCTATTAATGTAATAATGGGAGTTGAAGAAGGAAAGTGTATGCACATGTTTCACAAAAAATGGAAATAAAAAGTAAGTGATGTAATAAGGGAAAAATAAGTTTCTTAGGTGATATGTAAAGGTCTCAGTAACATTTATAATATATAAGGTTGCAAAAAAAAAGGTGTGATTAGGGTAAGATTAGGGGGTCAATATATTTGTGACACATCATAGATCTACCATACAAACATGGAAGTTGGTCAAGGGGCCTTTTCTTATTGATGCTAGAGAACTGAAAATGGTAAGTAATTAATCTAGCACGAGTCCCTTTGATGGGCATGGCTATGGAAAATCATTAACAAAGGTCAAACATCTCACATAAGAAGAGAGCAAGACATCTCTAGTCTTCATAATCCTTGAGAGCTTGGAAAGAATTAATTGAGTCTTTGAATTGATGAAAAATTTGTCCTTTAAAAATCCCATAGTAGGGAGAACATTTGAATGCAAAATGTTCCTTGGTCTCTAATTCTAAGGAGCATATTTGGAAAATAAAAAGCCCTTAAGGGATATGGTTGCATGCCTCAATGTGAAGCTATTAGGAGCAAACTTTGAGTTGTGCAAGAGAAACCCTCAGACTATGAGGTAGCTATAGTATGGTATATAATGGGGTAGGATGAGTCCATCACTAACCTAGATATACAGATTTAAATAGTATTAAAGTTTGGAAGATAGTGGCTTTTGAGATACAATCAATGTGGGTTGGAGGTAAGATTAGTAACTTTATGTCCAAATTCCTTTGTTTATTTGTCCCTTAAAGAGATTAGGGCTATTCACTAAAAATGTTTATATCAATGGCCTTGCAACATAAAGGTCAATGAGGCACATTAAGGAGGATGATTTCACATGCCAAAAAGATACCAACACCACAAATGATGTAAGAGTAAGACATGGGTACCTAAGATGATTAATCTTGGAGGGTAGCTATTAATCTCAATCTATTTATCATAGTCACCACATGGAATATTACTAAAGTAATAAGAGGAGGTGTATTAAACTCTTTGAATATGATGACTTAAGGGATTGATCTCTTAATGTGAACATGTTTGGATCACAATACAATACTCTTTATTCGATTTTGACCAACAATCTAAAGGTATGGGCCCCAAATATCATAAACATAAAAGAGAATGAGCATATATAGTGAGTGAAAAAGGTGGATCTTTGTTTGAGTGTCTTAAAACTAAACTTGAAAGCATTATTTTCAATCATTGTAAGAGAAACATATCCCTTAGTCTCAAATCAACTACAATTAAGTTGAAGTGTGGACCAAAGACAAGGACCCCTAAGTAAACATACAAATAATCAACATCAACCTTCTAATATATGTAAGTAAGAATCACCTCACATCAAAAGCCACAACTTTTATTTTCTATAAATTAACCTAAAGTTGTTGATTATAATAAAAAAACAAGGCTAAAATATCAACTTGACTCTAGAGACCCTTTGCTAAGTGAGACATCAAGATAATGTCATTTGCAAATAAAGAATAGAATTAGAGACTCCAAATGGTAAACATCCAGTTGTATCACTTATTATATTTGATATGATTTCTTCTAGTTCATCTATGTAGAACCCAAAAATGAATAAGAAAGTGGGAAAGTCTATTTAACACCCATGGTACTCTAAACATCCTATGTTTCACTAACCATTTTTTGTACCCTATAAACAATAGTTCCATCACTAATGAAGCCTCTAAAGGTGGAAGACCCAAAGCCTTAAGCTTGTCCACAAGCCAATATTGTAGGAACATGTCAAATTCCTTACAAAAATCCACAAAATAAAATTAAACTCTGACTATTTGATTTAGCCTCCATAATAATAGGTGCCAAGGTAAATATGTGATATATGGTATGTTGGTTACTCTTGAATCCTAATTTTCCTTTAGCCCTCATCTTATTTCTCTTTGCTCATGAGAAATGAATGATTAAAGTTGTGCTAAATATTTTTATCAAGGTATGGCCAACCATAATGATGTGGTAATTAGTTGGGTTATTCTATCCTCTACATTTGTGGACAAAATGGATGATATGGGAGGTCTAGGAAGGTGTAAAATTATGAGTAACCATATAATTAAACATGTTAGCAACACAAATTGTTTGGAATTCTATGTTATGTTTAAAGAAAATCATCTTTGAGGTTCTCAATTTCATTGATTTTCTTGGACTGGTGCTTAAGGAGCATAAAAGATCTAAGTGATTAGAAAAAAATGGAAACAAATAGGTTGTGGGTTGACTTAAGTGCTTGCTTAGTTTGGAAGATTATGTAAGATATGTAATGTGTATATAAATATTAGACCATAAGATTAGAACCCAAAACCAAGTACTTGTGAATTTGATTCTGCATCAAAAGGAAAAATGAAGACCTTATAACAAACTCACCTTTTGAAACAAGCTTTGCATACTTTTGGAGAAGTATTGAAATTATTAAAATAAAATGGAAATGGATTGACCAATAAGAGTTAGTCACTTTATGAGGATTTGAAACTACTTCTAGAATAAGAGATATCAAATTCCATGACTTGTTTATGATTTAGGGATAATAATTTAGTCAAATCTAAAAAAAATATTGAGTACACTGATGCAAATAAGTAAGTACACAATTATTGCATATGAATATAATAGTTTTGGGCATGTAAAACATTCAAGTTATGTTCTCTAGATATTTAATGAACAATCAATTTCAATTTTTAGATTGGTAAAAAGAGAAGGCTCAAACCCACAAGTTATTACTTTCATGTAGTAAAGCTCACCATTCCATCAATCAACTCATCCACGTGCAAAAAGGTAAATGACTTGCTTATTTTAAAATAGAAAATTTATTTTGATTATTGAACCATTGATCTTTAAGAAAATATAGTTATGTTACCTTGTATAGTTCGTTAATGAATTTAAATCCTAAATTATGGGGAGAAGTTTTTATGCAACCAATAGTTCTTCCAAAATGGTAACAATTTTAATATATTTTGTATGGATCTATACTGTGTCCCATCCTTGAATAAAAAATAATTGGTTCAACAAATTCCATACATAGAAAATTCAAACAACCAAAATTCAAAAGAGTTGCATATACCCTCCAACCCGATATATATCTTTCACCATAACTATCAAATATAACTACTATACTGCAACCAATAATTTATTGCTTCACTTTAAATGTGATTGCAACATCATTTTTAGAGACACAATCTTTTTAGATTTGGTCTTACAATTTTTAATCATCATCCATTCAATTTTGGGAGACAAATATTTTCATCAATACTAGTGTCACTATTAGTCCCAACTTTAGATTTAAAATCCTTTTTAGATGAAAATGGATCTTGCTCTAAATTCTAAATCACTTCTAAACAATCTTTCAAATTGTCATATGAAAGAGATAAAATATAAATTATAACATCCTCTCTACTCATTTCAATAGTACTTGTCTCTATATTAGCACCTTGAGAAGGATCTATATCCTATTGATTGCCCTCAACCTAGATCCAATCCATACCTTCCTTTGATTCTTATTTTTCTTGAAACCTTGTCACACTAGAATTTTTTTTTGTAGAGACCTAATTATCTTTTGAATTTCTCAATTCTTCTACTTTTGGGCTATTAAGAATTGAAATTAATGAGAAACCTACCAATTGGTGTTGGTGATTAGTATCCTTGAAGTATGTTGTGTGCCCTAAGGGTTGTTTAGGTTTTAATAATTCCTTAGCCTTATGCCCTACTTGAAAATAATTCCAACAATGAAATGTATACATGTTTTAATCTATTTCTTGCTTACAAATTTATTTACCAACGCTTAAACCTATTTCTTCTAGAAGGCCATCAGATAGGCCCATTTCCATAAGAATCCTTAGTATACTTGTAAGGATATGTCTATGGGTTTTCAGAGATAGGTAAACAAACTTTCCTAGATAATCTATAATACTTTTCAAAGTGGAATTTAATAAAAAAATGAAGGGAAAAATTCAAATTTCTTGCTCAAATAGTGAAAACCAATTTTTTTTTTATAAAATGAATTCAAACCCAAATACCATGAATTTAGAAAAAAAATATTAATCCAAAAAATAGGGATCCTTTTTCTAATATCTCATTCCTATCCTCTAATGAGATAGGTAAACAAACTTTCCTAGATAACCTATAATACTTTTCAAAGTGGAATTTAATAAAAAATGAAGGGAAATTTTCAAATTTCTTGCTCAAATAGTGAAAACCAAAAAGTTTTTATAAAATGGATTCAAACCCAAATACCATGAATTCGAATAAAAAATATTAACCCAAAAATTAGGGATCCTTTTTCTAATATCTCATTCCTATCCTCTAATGAGATATATACTATCACAAAATACATTTAGCATAAAGGTAGATGATAAACACAACTTCCAAAAATACTACCAAGTCTATAATATCCATTTATTCATATTAGAGAGGGAGGGGGCTAATTAGAGTTGAACTTTTCCATCAACCACATATCCTTATAATGCTCCATCTCCTCTATAAAATTCTCCCCTAATTCCAAAATAGTCATTTTTGTCATTTTTACTTTGTAATCTTGACTCTCCTCATTGTATCCTAGCACTTCAATAAAATTTCCCATGTGTTTTTGACTTAAACTATATTGACATATGTGAGACCTTTCATAATCCTTTTGGTAGCGCTCTCTTGGTGCAAAAGCTCCTTCATGATTTTCCCAGGTTCATCATTCAAACTATTAGGTGTGACATGTTCAACTTTTTCCTATTCAATATGTTCATCTTGAATACATTAAAAACATCCTTATCATTAATTTGATCACCCTCATTTTAACCTTTATTTGAAACCTCTTTAACAATTGTATATGCAGATCACTCCTTTGCACAAGTTTCTTATTACTATTATAGTGGCACTTGAACTTGGAATCCCATGAATTCAATTTTTTTCTTCACTTTCCTTAGTTCTTGTTCCTAAAAAAAGGATGAATATTTCTATGATTCTTTTAATATATTAATTATTTTTAACCATAATTTAGGGATTCTTGATCATGACCTTTACTAGGATTTTTTACTTTTCTTTATTTTTTTTCTATCTCGATGTCATACACACAATTGGTGTAGGCGTTCCTTTATTATGGTGTATTTATTATGAGACTCTTTTTTAATTTTCATTTGTATGGCCTTAAATTTGATCAACACAAGATTTTTTGTAAGTGTTGATGGTTTGGTGGCTCCAAACAATGACATCACCAAACAAGAACCCACAAAAATTTGTTCCCAAGGTGTTCTAGGAGGTATGAACTCTAAGCCCACTTTGATTGTGGTGTTATCCATTATAGAGTTTGATAGTGCTTGAAAATGGATGGAGAATTTTGTTGTAGTAATTTTTTTTGTTTGGATCCCCTTAAAAACATGTTAAGAGATTTGGTTAACAAGAATTAGACCTTGAATGGGGTCCATCTTGATGAAAATACAAAACCTCTCCATGGGTTTATTTCTCTTTTTATTTATTGAAGTTAGCCATGGAGAGGTTATTCTTACATGGCCCTTGGTATGTCTATGTATCCCTTTTGGTTTTCCAAACCTGGACTTGATAATTTTTGGTCTTTGATGAAAATATCCTTCATATGTTGATTTAGATAGGATTCATAGGCTTACCTTTACCTTGCTAGAATTTCCTAACCATTATTGCTAGCTTGCTAGGTAAGGTTATTTATGTTGATACTATAAATAATTATTGGTTTTTCCACAAAATTGTGTTTATGTAGAGGTTGAAATATCTAAATATCTCAAATATATTTTAGATATTCAAATTGGTCACTTACATCACACCTAGTGTGTCCTTTATATCGATATGCTGAATACTTATATTAGGTGCTAATACTTTGGACATAAGATTAGGGATTTTCACTTAGTTTCACCTCAGAATAAGAATACTACTTAACCTACTAAGGACCCCTCTTCCAAAAATTATAAAGAGTGGACAACAATTGGAAACTAAAGAATAACCAAAACCATAATAATGGTAGATCTTAAACTAAGAAAAATGGAAACTCAAATAATTTTAGAAATTTATCTCATGTTGGAAATTCAACTAGTAATAAATTTGTGGTGAGTCAAACCCTTAGTAAAAGGGTAAATATGTGGCGACCTCTAATAGCAATTCTTCCACTCAACAAAAAATTTCCAAAGCACCTCAACTGACATCAATATAATCTCCCTAGTTGAAGATAATTTTTCACTCTCCATCATCCCCATATTAGTTAGTAGTTTTCTTCACAATGAGTTTTTGTAGAATTTTTATTACAGTCTTGTTGAACTAGATAGTGATGAAATGCCTCATTATTATCATCAATGAATTTTTTCGGGCCTATAATCCCAAGAAGCATGTTATGAGGGATGATTTGTATAAAAATTACATCATTGAATATCATTTTCTTGTATGATTTCAAAATTATATATATTTTCTCTCTAATGTGTGTTGTTTTATTTGACAAGCTAATCATGATGTGAGTCATGGATGCGTTGACACATTTATCTCTACTAAGTGGAATTCACACTTATTTGATCATGGATGTGACCCCACAAACTATGTAATTTAGACCATCTTCAATATTGAAAATAATTCCTTTGGTGTTATTAATGTTTATTCTTCCAATGACATTGAAAGAAATATCTTGTGGTAGTGGATTGTTGATTTGATACCTACCCTCACTTGGGTTTGAGTGGAGATTTTAATATTCTTGAGTGACCTTATTATGAAGAAAACATCCTTCCCATGCACTATACAATTAGTGAAAGGGAGGCTTGGAATTTCATGCAAAATAAATTGGGCCTTTTTGATCCCAACATGGGGCATTGCCACACTCATTCCCATTGGTATACATGGAATGATTTTTGGGCCAAGCCTGATATAGTGTACAAATGGCTTGAATTTTCCATGATATTTGCTTAGTCCTTTTTAATTTTTCCATTTTTTTTCTTCTTTTGATGGAGCCTTTGATCTATTTTACTTCTTTTTATCTATCCCATCTAATTTTTCATTTAATGGCACATTGATCCTCCTAAGATAAGTAACATGCATATTTTACTTAATATTTCCTCGATGACTCATCAACCTACATTGGCCCAAATCCATCAAGTGTGGAATCTTGAAGCTAGGCCTAATCAACAAACTGGATGGATTGATTGGTGGAATGGGGATATCAAGTGCACTTCCCATTTCCTTTTAATATATTACTACTAATTATAAAAGGTTTCATTATCGTGTACATGAGGCCACCATCTTGGATCTCTACCAAGCTGTAGTGACCCTTAAAGCTAACCAATTTTCTCTTACTTTGAAAAATATAAGTGGATGAGCTTTATCAAGAGAAGTAAATTTATGATAATCATATTGGTAGAGGGGCCTAGATTAAAGCTTGTTTGTGTTGGTTGAAGGTGGGAGACAAATTATAAAGAATTTTTTTAAGCTCTTGATGCTTGCCACACTTTCCATGAAAAAATTAAGGATGACTATGAACTACTCAAAAGGATCCTTGATATCCTTTAATAATTTTTTAAACATTATGAACAAGTTTTCAAATAACTAAAAAATTCTCCCAAATGTGAGCATGCTTTACAAGAATGCCTTAAGGTTACTCCTTGTTAGCTTTCTTCTTCTTCTCAATGATATTTTTGTGATCAATTTCTCTCCATTTCTAATATTTGAGAAGATAATTTTTATTATGGCCAATGAGCAAGCCCCTACTATGATAGATTTCCTTGTGAATTTTATAGACCCTTTGGGATTGTGTTGGTGAGGAACTTCATAAACTATATCAGGTAAAGATTTTCATTCCAATTTCTTAGGGAAAATTATTAACAAGGGAATTATCAAATTCATACCTAAGTATGGTTATTTCAAATACATCTACAACTAAAGTTCAATAATGTTGCTTAATGTGTCCTACAAGATCATATACAAATCTCTTGTGCTAAAGATATGCCATCTTCATCAAATTGTGTGACCTAAGAAAATAGGACTTATTAAATCTTGATATGTTTATAGATAATATCATTGTGGTTTGGAAGGTATGAAATGTGCTCAATAATCCCACCTGCAAGCTCTATTAATCAAAATTAAAATTTCTAAATATTATGATTGCATAGAGTGGTCTTTTATCCTTATCATTATTCAAGATTTAGGATTTGGTCCTCATTTTATTCAATCAATTTGCATGCTTTTCTCCAATGCTTAAGTATGTATCACTATCAATTACCAATAACATATTTTTTTTGGTCCATCTAACAAGGATGTCCCTCAACTCCACCTTTGAATGTGCTTTTCATTGAAGGATTTGGATACCTTATACTCATTCTATTTATCAAGGATTGGTCAACAATATCTCTTTGCCTAATTCTATAGCATGGATGGTTAATAATTTTTTTGTTGATGATTATTTTATCACTCTTTTTTAAGAGAAAATTAACATTAATCAAACTACCTAATATTTGGATATATTTTAAAACCTCGGGTTCTAGCATTCAATGGTAGAAAAATCATGTTTTAGGCAATCATTTTTATCTCAACACCCTAGCTTGATTTGTATGGGTGGAAATAGATTAGAATTAAATAGAGAAATACTTAGGTTCCTAGGCATCCCTTTTTCTTTTCAAGCCTCTCCAACTACTCTCCATTTTTTTTAATCCAAACTTGAAAACATGTTAGCCTATTAGATTACTAAACCCTTATCCCTAATAGGGAAGTTTTAGATTTATTCAAATATTCTTGCTAATATACATGTTTATTACTCTTCATGTTGGGTCCTCTCTAAAACCCCCTACTTGAATCTTGAAAATATTCTTGGATGCTTTATTTGAGCCTCCTCCATAAATAAAAGAGGTTTTCATCAAATGACCTAGGAATTTTTTTGTCTCCTATATTATTATAGAGGATTGAAAATTATATTTTCTCATTGCCAAGGTTTGACATTGTGTGCACCAAGTGGATCATTAGAGCTCTATAAGTAAATGAAGCATGGAAAATTCTAGTTTGGAATTGTATTTCTTCTATTTTTCCTTCTCAAATATCATCCTAGGAGGAGATTGTTTTTCATACCCTTCTCATTATGAAAGAGCCCATTCAAATACAAGGGAATTTTGTGGTGAAAAGCCTAAGAAGCTACCAAAATCTAGCTTCTCTGAAGTGACACTACTTTTTGTAATGGTCTCTCCATGAATCACCATTTGATTTGGTGGTCTCATATATTTTGGTGTCAAACGGTCCTCTTACTAAAAATCCACAAGTTTATGTGTACTTTTAAATAGGAGATCAACACTATCCTTGATCTACTATATAAAGCTACCAAAAAAATAGCATGGCCCAAGACCAAAGAAAACTTATAGTTTATTGTATAGTGCCCTTGCTAATTTTGATAAACTCTCATAAATAATCCTTAACCCCATCACTGTGGAAGAAGGAGAAGAGTCTCTAATGGAACTTGAATTACAATGTAGAACTCTTGCAGAAGCAAAAAGAATTTGGGAAGAAGGAAAATCTGCTTGGAAGGATACTCTAAAAAAGCTCAAAGGATCAACATCTTCAGGTTGATACGTCTTACCTTTATGCATATTACTAAGTTTTTTCTAGAATCCCTTGCATAAAAGATTTTTTTTTAGGGGGAGTCAACATATATATATATCTAAGGGAAGCATACTAATCCTTTGCATGACCTTTGACATTGATGTCAAAGGGGGAGAGATAGTGGAAAAACATTTTTTTGTCAAAACACTTGGAAGTGATAGTTACATTTTGGGAAAGATGGTTGGAAAACCTTTTGGTCAAAATATTTGGAGAGACAAGTTTATATGTTTCATCAAAGATGTTTTTGATATGCATGTTGCCATAAATGATAAAGGGGGATATTGTTGGAAGTTTGGAAGTCTGCCATTGTTGATGTAGTTTGGAAACATGAGCATGAAGTGTACATACTTTGGTTGATCCAGTTTTTTCATTGATGTCAACATTGTTATGATCATCCTAGCATAGTGGGGAAGTATTTTTGATGACCTTTGTATAGTGCCAGTTGATTTGGAAAGCATGGTTTATCAAGAATTTGGATAAGTGTTTCCCTTGATAGTGTTATGGTCCAATGCGTTAGTTTTTGGGTTAGCACTTCACCACACGTTGGTATAATATTCTACAATCATAATTAAAATTTTGAGTCCATTAGTTGGAGCAACATTCAAGTTTTTGTGACATTTTTTATAGTTTGTAGAAAGATATGAATGACACTTTGTAGCTTTGTATATCACAGTTATCTTTTGTATAGTGTACCAATGTGGAAGATTCTGCACTTCTTCACAAATAATTATTTTATCTTGTGATGATGAAGATAAGCTAATGAATGTCGGTCAAATGGGAATTTGATGGGAGATTGAGCTTTGAAGTCACATAATTGATGAAATTGCATGAGCTCTAGAAGACTTTGTGTTTAGGTCTATTTTTGGGTTGACCTAACAAGGTTGATATTTTGTGGATAATTTTGAGCAACTCTCTTATAAGGGATTTATATTTAGGTCCATACTGAGCTGTCTTGATACAAATTGTATTTTGATCTTAGGCGCTAAGTGTGGATGAAATTATTTGAGGATGACATGTTTAATCTTTGTGTGTTACTTTTAATTAGGCCGACCTAATTGAAGTTTCACCTGATGTGGATATATATATGATATCATCATCGAAGTTTAGTAGGATGAGAAAAAGTGAAGTAGTGTGTGTATAGTGTAGAAGAGTGTGAAAGGAATATATAATATGCGAATGAGATAGAGTAGAGAAGATTATATGCGATTTATGACATGTACAGTGATTCGCCTAAATGTGTGTGATGCAGTGTTAAGCAAATTGTGAATAGAGCAAAGTATCAATTTATATTGCATGAAGATCATTTTTGTACCTCAATGGAACTATAATCTGGCATATGATAGATGTTTTATTAGTTCAAATAGGCAGTGTTTCCAACCCTTGTTTGTTCTTAGTCAGTGAGTTGTAAGCTCTTTTTTGGATAGTGCATCTTGGCAGGGAGCCTTTTGTAATATCTTATATCTGGATATAATATATTGTGAGCTAACCCTAATCATGGTTTTTCCCTTTTTGGTTTTCCACATAAAAACACTGGTGTTCATGTGTCATGTGATTCTGTGGTTGTATTTATGCTTTCATTATTCATTGCAGTTATCTCTATTCAGTTAATTGGATGTGTTGTGTTTAATTGATTTAAAGGAATATTGATTCAACCCCCTCTTAATATTACAGGTGTTCAACAATAGGTGTGTTGAGCACAAAGAGTTTGAAAGAATTCTTCAAAAGTTTTATCCCCCATTGTAATGTCCCTAACATATAATTTTAACAATAGAATGATTTGTAGATACATCAACATATGAAAACAAAGAATCCTGATACTCCAATATATTGATAAACTTAAGAATCTTATTCACATAAATGATAGATCAATTACAACTCACAACAATGATCTGGAAAGATATACAAAATGACCACAAATCAACAACAATATTATTAACTTCTTTATAGAATCCTTGAAGCTCAAATGCAATCCCTAAATGAGAATCCACTCAAGAACCAAAGGGGTTTCATCCTTTGAATCTAGTGAGCACCGGGTTTTCATCCAATGAACACAAACTCCTATGAGTTTTTGTCCATAGAAGGGTTTAGAACACAAGTGTCCAAAAATATAGAAAAATGAAATAATACTTCGATGTCATTACATGAATTGACTTTCTACACTTATATGCTAACAATTTCCCTTAAGGAAAAGGTCGACCTTAGCCAAAATGGTGCTAAAGCCCAAAATTTTAATTTTACATGCTACACTAGGTTGGCCTTAAGGCCAAAGTAGATTCTTTTGGAGTTAACTTGCCACCTTTTAGACCTACCCACATGCTTCCTTGGCTCCTTCCTCCTTTGTGAAACTTCACAATTGATGCCACATGATCCGAAGGTATCTTATTCATTATGCCTATTGAAGTAGGTGCCATTTTCTTGACACAATAATCTTTTGATGACAATATCTTTCTGGCACTTGATCCATTTCCCATGAGATTTGAGTGTGATCTGTAGGTATCATTATGGATGTTATGTTCCAAATAACAAGACATAATGTGCTTCTGTGGAGGAATGTGGAGGGATTCCTGGAAGAAATTCTATTTAGGTACATCAAGCCTAGACTAGAAATTTTTTGATTGCAATATCTTCTCAATATATGAACTATTTCCTATGGACTTTGGATATGATGTGTCATTTTTATTACAGATGTTAATTTCCAAATGCAAGTTGAGATGTGCTCTTGTAGAGGAATGTGGTAGGATTCTTGGATTCCACTATGTAATTGTCTCTCCAGAAAAAGGGACATGAAAAATCCTCCCTTCCCAAAATTTCTTGTCCTCAAGCAATGCAAATTTTGATGCTCTAGAATTTCAAGCCCTTCCTAAGTAGCATCTTCAATTGGAAAATCCCTCCAATGAACAAGATACTCAGTTATATTTTGATTCCTTTGATTTTTGACCCTAGTATCAACCACAACTTCTAGGATGGGAAGAGGAAACAATAGCCCAACTGGAAACTCTTGTCCCCCCTTGTTTTGCTGACATGTGACCCATTCCTTGATGTGTGAGAGAGAATCCTCCTTAAGGCCCTTCCAAGTGAACCTTTCTCTAATCTTCTGATAGGTTTTGTAGAACCTGAGATGCCCTGCCATAGGTGCATTATGATAGGCTTCTAGTCTCTTCTCTTTCACGTTGGATCTAGACACCAAGAATACTCTATTCTTGAAGAGGATTAGACCTTCTGACACCCCATATCAGTCATCATTTTCAAAACCTTCTATAATTCTAGTAGCAAAAGGATCCTTGGCATACTCCTCCATGATTGACTCCTTTCACTCTATTGATGTAATGGATACATGACATAGAATGGGTCTCCTAGAGAGAGTGCATCTGCCATAATATTATTTTTTCCTTTAACATAGTCAATATCAAAATCATTTGCTTGAAGTTTACTTACCCATTTTTCTTCCTATCATTCAATTTTTTTTGACTTAGGAAGAACTTCATGTTGTTGTGGTCCAATTTGACCATAAATCTTCCACACACTAGGTATTTCCTAAACTTCTCCAAGGTGTGCATTATGTCTAGCATATCTTTTTCATATATGGAATATCCTCTTTCATGTGCCCACAACTTCCTACTTTCAAAAGCTATGGGGTGTCCCTTCTAAGAAAATATCACTCCAATTCCTTCATCAAAAGCATCACACTCTACAACAAATGGAAGTGAGAAATCAAGAATTGTGAGAACCAAACATGAGCTCACTACCCTTTTTAGCTTCTCAAAGGCCCCTTGTGCTTTTGTTTTCCATTCAAAGGCTCTTGATTTAGTCAGATTGGTGAGTGGTGTCATAGACTAAGAAGACCCTCTGACAAACCTTTGGTAATAGCTACATAGTCCAAAGAAACCTCTTAGTTAGGACAAGTTTGTAGGATGTAGCCAGTCGAGAGTGGCTTGGATCTTCTTTTGAAAAACATAAAATCCTTTAGTACTTATGACATGTCCCAAATACAATATCTTTGTTGATCCAAACTCACATTTTTACATCTTTGCAAAGAGAGATTTTCATTTTAGAATTCCCAAGACTATACCCAAGACTATATCTAAATGCTTCAAATGTTCTTCCCATGATTTTCTCTAGATTAGAATATCATCAAAGAAAATCAACACAAACTTCCTCAAGTGCTTGCCAAAAATATGATTCATGCATGATTGGAAGGTTCTGAGAGCATTAGTGAGACCAAAGGGCATAACCAAGAACTCAAAATGCCCATAGTGATAATGGAAAGCAATCTTCTATACATCTTCTCTCATGCAGATATGGTGGTATCCTAACCTTAAATCAATCTTTGAGAAGTACTGCACCATGTAGCTCATCAATCAACTCATCTATTTGCAATATGGAGTATTGGTTATTAATGGTCTTCTTATTCAATGCCCAATAGTCTATGCACATCTGTAAGGTACCATCCTTCTTTACCAACACCACAGAGGATGTGAAAGGACTAGAGCTTGGTCTAATGTATCCCATATCCAACAACTCCTTTATTGCTTTCTCTATCCCCTCATACATCTGGGGATGGTAGTAAGGAGTGGTCATAATTGGTTTTGATCCCATTTAACCTCTATGATGTGATGTAAACCTCTATCCAATGGAAATTCGGGAGGCATGCCACTAAAAACCAAACCATGCTTATCCAAAATCTTCTGTATGTCCATATGTATTTAACCATTCTTACCTTTAGAAGAGTCTTTTGAAATTAGAAAACAACTAGTAGTCCAAGCAACTTGCTTCTTCTGAAAGATCCTTTCCATTCTCATGGATGATACTACTTGTGGATCTCCATTAGCCATTCCTTTTAGAACCACATCATTCTCATTAGCTTTGAACTTGAATTCCATCATTTGGTAGTTTGTAGTGTACTCACCCAATGAATGTAACTACACACCCAAAATTACATCAATTTCACCCAAACCAATAACATAAAAGTCATCAAAAGCCTTATGATCTCCAAAAGTTATGTCCAACTTCTAGAATTTCTCCTTACAGGGTAAGTTATATCCATTCACCACAGTGACAATGAAGCCTTCACAATTCTCTGCATCCAACCTTCTCCTCACAAGTCCCTCATCAATGAAGTTGTGGGTAGCTCCTCCATCAATCAAGACCATCACTCTTTGTTCAGAAGGACTCCTTAGACCTTGAAAGAATGGTATCTATGTGCACTAGATATAGATGCTAGAGTACCCCATTGTCCTTCTCCTTATCTTCCTCCCTTGAAAGGATGTCTTTTGGATCATGAAACCCTTTGGACCCATTTGATTATGATTCTTTATCATAAAGGACTTCTATAAAGGATGCCTAGAATTTGAATTTCACACGCTACATTAGGTCAGCCTTAAGGCCAAAGTAGATTCTTTTGGAGTTAACATGCCACCTTACAAACCTATCCACATGCTTCCCTAGTCCCTTCCTCTTTCCTAAAACTTCACAATTGATGTCACATGATCCAGAGGTGTCTCATCCATTATGCCTACTGAAGCAGGTGCCATTTGCCTGACACAGTCATCTTTTGATGACAATATCTTTCCAATACCTAAACCTTTTCTCATGAGATTTGGGTGTGATGTGCAAGTGTCATTGTGGATGCTATGTTCTAAACCGCAAGCTAGAATGTGCTTCTATGAAGGAATGCAAAGGGATTCTTGAAAGTGATTATGTTCTGATACATCGACCCTGGGCTAGTAATTTTCTAATGGTGATATACTCTCGGTATATGACTGGTTTCCCATGTGCTCTGCATATGATGAGTGGTTGTTATTGTAAATGTTAATTTCCAAACCACAAGTTGGGATGTGCTCTTGCGGAGGAATACAATAGGATTCTTGAATTCCACTCTACAATTGTCTCTTTGAAAAAGGGACATGATACCCACCTTTATCCAATACATAATCGAGCTTTGTGGGCATCGCTACTTGAATGATTATTAGCAACTTATTTTTGATGGTGGAACTTGACCACCCATGATTATAAAGCATGTGTGAAGGGGTTGGTTTTGAGCATTGCAATAACTTGGTGGAGATTCAAGGTGATTTCTTCATATGCATGGAAACAAAATCTAGCTAGTTGGTAGCCATAGATGAAAAGGAAGTGAAATATGCATTTACTAGCTCCATTCCACCAATCAATCCAACTTGTTTATTTTGAAGGCCTGGTCTCAAGGTTCCACACCTCACAGATGTGAGCCAACATGGACTGATGATTCAACAAAGATGTGTTAAGAAAAAACTACATGTTGCTAGAATTGGGAATAACATTTTTTCATTTAATGCAAAACCAAATAAGACAATGATTAGAAAGAGTATACTTTGACAAAGGCTCCACCAAAAGAAGAAAATAGCTGACAGAGGAGAAAAGGGAGTAAATAAATATCATGGCACAACCAAACCATTTGTATACTCTATCAATTATAGCTCATAAATTATTCCATGTAAAACAATGTGAATGATTGTGGTGGTGTCCCATATTGGGATAAAAGAGGCCCAATTTGTTGCACACGAAATACCAAGCTTCTCATTCATCAATTGTCCAACCCATGGCGAGAGAGCCCTCTTAATCATAGATCATCTCAACCATATTAAAGTCTCCACACAAAATCCAAGTGATAGTAAGCATTGAGTTAACAATCAATTACCATAAAAGAGATTTCTCAACATCATTAGAAATATAAACATTAATAAGGCAAAAAATAAAGATTTTCAATATTGAAGAGGGTCCAAATCAATTGGTTGGTGGGGTCACATCCATTTGGTCGACCATATGCAAGTTCCACATAAGAGATAAAAAAGTGACGATCTCTCTATGAACTGTGTTATAATTGCTACAAAAGAGGAGTTGGTTAGCCAAATAACACAAGAAGTGGAAAGTAACAAATCAATAATCTAAACCTCCTTTAAGAAAATGACATTTAGTGCTACAAATCTTTGATAAGTATCACTCACATCATACTTTTGGAGAGGTTTGTAAGACCTTGAATATTCCAAGAGACAAAATTCATTTGTGAGAGTCAAGAGGAACATCATTGATATCTAGCTCATTGAGAGTGGAGTAATGATTTTACGTAAACTCATCTCGAGAGAAGTTAAACAATTGAATTTTAGAAACTTGTATAATTTTTTTTGTAACATATTCTTACTCTTCCAAACATCCCAATGAACTACAAGACCAACACAAGACAACGGAAGACAAAAAATAATAACCTATTTAAGTTTTATGTCATTTTGTAAAATATATGTATAATTTTAAAAAAATAATAATAATTTTAAAGATTTATAATTTATAAAACAATCCTCTATTGCAATAATATTAGATTTTATTTCGTATACTTTGAAAGCTATTAGTACATATGCACATATATACACTTTTTTTTATCGATATAATATATTTTTTCAACTAGAGATTCTTTCAATTAAATACATTGGCACGTGGTAGGGTCCTCTCTGTAACCCTTGAGTTATACGGAATGCCCCACCACAGAAGGGCAGAGACAACGATGGCACTTACGAAATATAGCACTTGTACGATGTTGCACCAATCAAAATATGTCAATAGGTAGGCCTCAATTGGGTGGGACGAGTGTGGATCTGTCCACAATGAGCATCGTTTGAATTTATCAATGGAAGTGAAGTAGAGGTGCCACTTAAATCAGGTTCATGTACATCCATGTGATCTTTCATTGTCAGTGTCACGTCACATTAGTTTGTGTTAACTACGTGTAGGATCTTTTACCAGAAAAATCCATTTTAATTTTTTTTTAAGCCTGCTAACAGCTGTTATATTTTGTCCCTAAAAAAAGACTAGATCTGTAATCAAAATTAAAAACAAAATAGAATTTGTGATATGCTGAAGAAATTGACTGAAACAAGTATCAATGCATATCTTGTGCGCCCTATAGCTCTGTTCAAGAATATCAAAAGCTTTGGTAAAAGTTTGTGAGTTCACAAACTAGAATAAAAGGCAATCTTGTGGATCTCACGATTTGTAATTGTATATACAGTCATCAAAATTCCATAAAACCATCATTTTCTCCTGTCACCCTGGCTTTTTTATTGATTGTAGATACGTCAATCCAACTCTACGGATGAAGGAAATCTGTCTCATGAATGCATTCCAACTATATTTGAAAAAATCAGTATACATGTGAATAGAGAAAAATATTTGGATCGGGTCAAACAATCAATAACAATTTTACATTTTATTTAAATTAAAAAATTAAAATATTTGTTCTATTTTTTTAACTAAAATTGACTTTTGACTGTTAAATTAAATAATGTTTGAAAATAATCTAATTTGACAAAGATGTCAAAAATAACCAATGAAATAAAAGTCTCATTTGATCAAACTGAAATCATCTCAGAAATCATTATAAAAGGGAAAATATATAAACAGTTACCTCGGATCTTTCTCTTCCTAAGAATTATTCACGTTGTAAAATAATTCAGTTTTTGGCTGTTCACCTACATATGAAAAATGAACTTCCAGGTCAAACAAACATGCAAAAAATTTAGGAGTCAAATTTGGTAAGTACATATTCCCAATATTTAGGTACCGATCTTCCACATTTCAAATCACGAATCAAATCAAGTCGGTATTCCTAAATCACATTTTTCTAGAAGTCTGATTCTAATTCTCCATGATATCAATGTGCCTAAATATAAAATAAAAAATCTAATAGTAAATTTTTTTTGAAACCCTAGGACCCAGCCTGGGATATGGAAATAAGCATAAATTATTTGGATTCATGGTGATACGCACCTAAGCGTGTTCAACTCAATATGTTGTTATAATCACTTTTTCTGCAAGATCATAATTGTTAAAATTGTATGCAAGTAAGAATTAGCCCTAGTTCCCAATGAGAAAGGACAATAGAATACCTGAAAAGTATGTATGGTACTTGGTCAGTATTCATCGCCAGTAAAAATGCCAAGAAAATCGACAATTGTGAATCCTGAGTAACAAGACAAGCAGCTAAACGTTAATCTATAGTAAATCAATCTAACGGAGCTCCATCATTCTCCAATTTTGCATTTTCCTTTGTGGATATATGCATACACTACTGATTTCGAATTCGTTCAATTCCTCTTATCCATCCATTTTTTCATGAGTCTATAGTTGTCAAAAATATGTCCCTGAAGCTTTTAAAAGGGCTTATATCTAACGAGACAACTGTTTAAAACTTTTAGCAGCGATTCAGAATGCATAGTATAATGAAAATCAAATTAAAGGAATTACAAGGATAATTGTTGTGTACAGGAAAATTTTAGGTGTTTTTTTTTAGCATAATGATTTAAGAGTTGTTAGAAAAATGAGTCACATTGGAATAAAATTGAATCCATTATTAAGAAGGTCACTAGTTCAGTGGTATAACACTCCAACAATACATGAGAGATTTTAGGTTCAAATCTTAACTAGTCCATAAAAAATTAAATATAATATGAGAACTTAAATCAGCACAGCCAGGACAAGCTAAGATCTCCATGCAACTGTACTGTGGCTCACAAAAATGAGCTGCATTTGAATGGACTGATCACTAAGAGGACTGGCAGCTCAATTATAGAACTCTCCAATGACAAATGAAAGATGATAAGATTAAATCCTAACTGATCCATAAAAAATTTAACAGAAATAACCAATCTTGAAAAGAAAAATTATTACTTTACATATTCATATTCTTAAAAAGATAGCTAAAATTATTGCATTTGCTGTGGAACTCAAAAGTATCAACACCATCGGGGAAAAGAAATCAGCCTACACCTCTCATCCTTAAATGATTCAAAACCTCCCCTTAGAATGCATACAATCATGATATCTAATTAAACTGAACATGCCTACTATTCAAAATATGAGAAATTACACAATCATTCTTTTTTAAATACCACTATGAAACTTTTTGCCATCAAAGAAAACAATGCGACATTTTAAAATTTCCAGACTCTGGTCTCATGATACAGCTACGCTCTAGGAGCATTTGGGTCCAAAAGTATAGACATGCCAGTATGGAAGTAGCTTCTTTCAAAAAGTCTAGAGCACGGCGCTTTTCAGCTCACGGGCAAACCAGACACCAATCAAGCACATGAGGCTACCCTTGCGGAAACCCACGAGGGGATTTCCAATTACTTTATGTATTGTTCAAAGTTTTGTGTGCCCAGCTAGAAGCATTCAAATTGCTCTTGTGAATGCAGTGAAGTGTCCTACGCATTTTTCAAACATTAAATCTGCATCAAACATTTGAAAAAAAGTAGCACTAGTTTTTCTATCACACACCAGGAAAACATTAGTAAGATCAAGGAGCAATTTCTTAACACATCGTGATTGACATGAAGAGTCTGATAACTTATACATGGTCAATCAAAATGTATGTTTATGTGGCCAAACAAATTGACACCAGCTTCAAATAAAATTGTCACATCTCACAGAGCTATCAAAATGAAAGTCAGAAGCCCGCAAAAGAAATTTAAGGAATTATTTTGAAGCAGCTTAAAAGATCATTATCAAGAATAACCAGCCCTGGGTAAGTTTATAAAGTAAAGATCGACAAAAATGCTTTGAAATGTAGTCTCAGAAGGAATTCCTGAAGACCGAAAATTGAAACAATTTAAATATTGCCCAAACAAATAAAGAATTGAATCATTGATATTGCTGTGGGATTGGTTTGTTATTCAGAAATATTACATCCCTCAAAATTGTTGATTTTATTTGATTTCTATACATTTCATTCCATTTCAAACACATGGTGCATCCTATCGAATGCTTCTTGAATTTTCAAGGTTTAGGTTGTATGATTGTGAATCGTGGAAGACAAATTAATTGGTTAAACTCATATCACCAGACAAATTAATGAGATTGAATGTCATGTATGATGGATGCAGCTGAACGTGCAGTTGAGATGGAACTGCCTTATTATTCAGAATCACTTTCTGCTTTTCGCATTGATTTCAAACCCCTTGGTCTCTGCATCAAGGACAAATTGAATTAAGTAGTGCTAGAAGCAATGAAGGCATAAATAGTCTTAGAGAAGTGATCACAAAATTGGCTAAGAGACTGCTGATAAATTACCTTCCTTGTACATTTCTTTTCCCTCACTTCGTACCGTTCTTGAGAAATATCGTTGAGCCAACCACCAGGGCTAACATTCTGCAAAAAATCATACAGTGTACAGTAAATGGAAGTGCTTCACTTTATGACAACTAATGTTCTTTTATCATAAGTAACAACTGCTGCGGCATGACTATTCTAAATTCATGATTATTTCTAAGCATCTGAACAGCTCTATAGTCATTGGTAACCATTTGGTGGACAATATGCATCTCAACTTCAAAAAAAAAAAAACACATCAGAAGTTCCCTAACAGGACGCACTGTAGAAAATCTGTGAAGCATATCTAAAATTTCCTTAAAAGGTGCATTTTAAAGACATAGTATGCATCAACATTACCAGAACTGTGAATGACAACTTCTAGCCGGGAATCCACACGGTTTCAAGAATAAGAATAAGGAGATCATATTTTGCAAAACATCCAGAATAGATAAGATAATATGAAAATTATGATTAGTAAGCAAGAGATTTCTGCAAAGTGTTATGCATCATGTCCACTCTATTATGTATGAATAGACATTAAAAAAAAATGAACCTTTTCTACATTGCTTGGAGAGTGAACGCAGAACAATTTACAAAATATGCATAACTATTCCCTTCTGCGTGTCCTCTCTATTATGTATAACTAGGCACTTTTAAAAAATATAATCCTTTTCTACATTGCCTGAAGACAGAATAAACAAAAAATTACAAAATATACTTTTAAACTCAGCATTATCAAGGAGTGCAAGCCAATTCGACATGAATACAATCCAATGGACTAGAAATGAGCAATTTAACAATTCTGGAAAGATAAAATAACAGTGGAAAATTTTGCTCATCCTTTTCAAATTAATGACAGGAAATGTCAATATAATAGGGAAAAAGGAGAGAACAGCACGATCCAGACTTATGGACATGTTTATTTACCTAGGAAATTCCCCAAAGGCAGCATACATAATAAATCAGTCTGGATTCCTTCCCCACCTGGAATCTCATTTGTAATACAAGCATATATATGCCAACTGCAGCAGTGAGGGCAAGATACCATGGAGTGAGCTTCTACAAATATTATGCCTCAGTTTATCCTATGAAACAGTGACTTACTGTATGGTCCCATGGGGGCTTGGGCTTCTATTTTCATGGATCAAGTGGTCCCATGGAGCAAACAAAATTATGCTACAGGATTAATTGGAATCTCCTCCTGAAAAATAGCAGCCCCTACCTTTTAGGACTGCAAATTTCAGCGGGTGAAATTGAGGTGGGGCTAGAAATTGCCCCTACAGCTTAGGAATTTTTTAGGAATTTTTTTGCCACTTGTCTATCACTTTGAATTTTAAATTCCTAAAAAAAGCTAAAAAATGAGAGAATTTTTATTTGTTTATTAATTTTTATCAAATTACTCCACTTCGTCCCTTGATTTTTGGAGCTCAAACTTTTAAGCTGAATTGCAAAATTGAATTCATGGGACCACCATCTTTAAAATATTCCTAAAAAATCTTAACAGCACTGCTGAAATTTTTTAGGAAGCCCCCCTCCATGGGACCGTACCCTTAAAAACCTTTGTTTAGGAGAGAGATTTCGAGTTCTGGAGTTGGTCTGCAACCGCTTAACAGATTTATAGCCAAAATGCAGTATGTGCTCAGTTTGAGTTTTCAGATAATTTCTTGCAATATAGGAATTGATAAATTGGACTATTTTTCTGTAGAGAGCTCCTAAGGTTTATACATAGAACCCTGCTATGAATTTTAGGAAGCCTTCTGCATGGGTTCACTAGATAAGCCAAACTTTGGGAAAGATGTCTGTTAAGAATCCTCGACAACAAGAACAGAAAGAAGCTGATTATGTTTCCTGTTCTTTATTTGATTCAAGGTTTAAAACAAAAAATTGAAACAGAAAAGTTAAGAAAAGCACAAGATTACTTACATGGATTGCCCTCTGAATAGACTTGAGGCGCTTTTTGGGCTTCAGTGGCAATTTTGAGCCCTTTATTGCTAAAAAATCCTCCTCTATCTGGCCAAGAGACAGGGTCAGACAAACTTTTGGCCAAATGAAAGGCTCCAAATTCAAGGGCTTCTTATGTTGCATTATGTTGGTTTGGTCTGTATAATTGTTGCTCCTGGTGCACACAATATTATTTATTGGATGCTGCAATCTGGCATTCCTTTCTGGACGAAGTGCGGAGGAATGGGAACTGTTGTTGCAGGGCACCGAAACTTTTTTATCAACGGCTAATTTCACTTGGTAGTGATTTTCTTGACTGGCGATTGTTAACTCAGCAGCATATTCTTCTTTAATCGCTCTGAAAACACGCCTGTCCACGTGAATAGCGGACTTCTTATCCGAAACGGCCTCGGTCTGCTTAACCTGTGGCTTGACGCAACTCATTCGCTTGCGGATTCCCCATTTCGGTAAAAAATCTCCAGAAGGAATTGGATTTTCCAGTTCTGCCGCCATATCCATTTTAACAAAACACTACAATCCTTTAGATTTGAGTCACAGAGTGAGAAAAATACTCTCAAGTCCGTGGATTTGAAGCAGAACCACACAAGTTATGACAAAAGTCTTGAATCCTGGGACTTAAGCAGAAACCGAAAAATTTATACAGGTTACCAAAAAAACAATCCTAAATCTTAAGATTTAGAGCATATACTAACAAACCCGCTCCCCCCCCAAAAATCCTCCATAATCTCTGCAAAATCTTCATCCTTAAACTGCAAATTACAAATTTCCTTTCAAGATTTCTCGAAGCCGTCCTAGTTTATTTGCAGAGAAAACGTGAAAATCTTCAATTTTTACCCGCAGATGTTCTCCGAACAAGTTTTATGGCGACAAAAAAAAATCTGCTCAGACAAATAGGTTCGAATTCCCAATTCTATCAACAGGGCTTCAATTAATCCAACAAACAAATACGGATCACCTGCACAAAAAAATATCAAAATTTCAGCGCTCCAAAAACGAATGTTAAAATTTAGAAGCGAACTACAACTGCTAAAGAGTCTGAATAAATTTTGCGCAAAAGTGAGCCAGATGCATGAAAAATCATCGAAGATGGCTTCTTACCTAAACAGCAAAGAGGTGGGTAAATTATCGTCAGAAAATTCGAAATAGAGGGCCAAATGCTCCAAGATTGAATTTTTTAGAATCTTCAGACTCCGGAGAAGATGATTCAATCACAAAAATCCCATTCAAGGCTGCCCTTCGAACCATTTTAATCCGGACTGTTCCACACTCCGCCTCCTGCTCTTTCTCAGTATCTTCTCCTCTGACTCTATTGCATTGCATATAATTGTAATCTATTTTTATTTTTATTTTAGTTTAATTTACTTGTTTTGCCTCCAACGTTTCTATTTTTATCTCGCTTCGAAATTCTTTTAAAATATCGCTTGCACCGTTGGATCAAAAGATCGGCGGCTAATATTATTTTCGCAATAAAATACTAGTTGCTAATAGAAAATCCTATGAAGGACACGTGTCACTATCTCTCTCTCGCTCCTCGGGAATGTAGATAAGATATTTGCAACTTGTTTTGTATTTCATTTACCTAAACAAATTAACCTCTAGGTAATGAATGTGGTAATTTAGGCACTGCTATCAAGTAATTTTCAACGTAAAATCCTCTCTTCAAGTTTGACTGAAATTTAGTTAGGGTTTATATTCAAAGCCATTAAATCCACGTGCAAAACTGAAGATGAATATATTTAACTCGTAATTTTAGAATTTTTGGCATAAGCCGTTGTGCTTTGAACTTTCTATTCTTTTGGCAGTTAAGTTTAATTTTAGTAGAAGAGGAAATAGAGGTTATTTGTTTTAGATTAATTTGGTGGGGATTTTATATTTATAAAAGATAATAAATGAAGATAATATTTTAAATAGTGATATTGTTATGAGGATTTAATTGTGTAGTTTTACGAATCAAACTTATTGATCCATGGGTCAATGAGTTTGACTCGTAAAACTATACGGTTGAATCTTGATAGCAATGGGTCAATGAGTTTGACTTGTAAAACTACACAGTTGAATCTTGATGGCAATATCACAATTTGACACATTGCGAAAAAATACCTCCTACTTATCAACATTTTAAATATTTTATTATTTTTAAAGTAAAATATTGTTAAAAAGTTATATACTTTGATTTGTAAAAAGTTAACTCTTTAAATTAATGGGGCAACCTATTACAAACATGTCTTAAATAGGTCTCGATTTATTTTAACATCAAAAAAAAAAAAAAAAACACAAGTTAAGTTTATATCCAATACACACTTCAATGTCTAACACTAGATGTATCATCCCACTTTGTATCATCCCACTTTGTAGTTTCCTCCATGAAATGTCTTCCAAGTCACACAATAAGGTCGAGAGCTAAGAGTTGAATGTTGGGTATAAATTTCATGTGATTTTTAGCTCTATGAATAGTTTTATTGTAAAAGACAAGGACTGCGTATTCACTCATGGTTTTCAAGGGGCCATGACTATGAGTATCCAATAAACCAAGCATCACTTTGTCCTATAGGTATGGACGCTGATCGATCTCCAAGTGGGAAATTGTTGTTAATGGAGTTTAATCTTGTTAAAGGTCTAAATTTTTGGTGTTTTTGTAGTCGTGTTTAGAGCCCATTTTAATGTTATTTTTCATAGTAAATTTGGGTCATCCATCATTGGGCACAGATCTAATGGTAGAGGTTATGTTGACATTTTTTTCCCTAGAAGGCAACCCTCTTTTTATGAAGGTGTTGTATTACCGTTGTGTATTGTGAGAGGAGATTGTGAGAGTGAAAAAGATATTGCAACAAATGTGTTGTAGGTTGTATCCCTTCATTTTGTTGGATGAAATAAAGGAAGGACTGGTTGTTTCTCCATGGACTAACCCATATTGGGTCAACCACACATATTTGTATATCTATGTTTTATATTTTTTTTTTGCATTCATTTTATCATGTATTGCTCGGTAATCCTATTCCTAACATGTTCATAGTAGAGCAATAAGATCATAACACATTCACCTCCTATTGTAATGCATTCAACTTCCCTACATTTTCCATTGATGACCTACCTTCTTACAACCCCACATAATTGTTTTGCTTGACTCCTACACCAACCTCTAGGAGAATTGTAATACTTTTGAACTAGTCTAGAAATAATTATTTCAAGAGTCAAACCCTCAATGCACATCAAGAACCCTATCCACTAGTTTAGAGACAAGTTCTTGGTTCATCATTGTCTTTGACCTAAGAGCTCCATGCAAACCCAATCCCAACTTCCCAACACATATTTAACAAAAATCATGGTAGGTAAAGAATCATGGTAGAAAAGGAAGCCAACCTTATTTGACACTTCACCCTTCCTCCCTAGATCATACATGGCCTTTCATTCTTCTTGTGAGCCATTATAAGAAAGCCAAAAGCTAAAATAGCCCCAACACAACTTTCATTTACGAGCCACCCAACCAATATTAAGAACACTATCATACACACCTCAACCCAAAAATTGGACTAATAAAAGCCACATAAGTGGTCATAAATCTTCTCACATGCACCTCCAAAAATTGTAAATGAAACCATAATTTCCTTTGTTGCTAATCATAAATCCTTAGAATGAACAACAACCATAGTGGCTCCTTAGGACAATATTTGTAGGAAAATAATTAAGGAATTTTATAATGTAGAAGCAAAACCAAAACTTATCATGAGTTTGAAATGTCTTTAAAGAGAGTCATTAATTGTTTTTAATATACTCTTGAGTTTTCCAAAAAGTCTACCACCTTATTAAGATTACAAAAATAATATTGAAATTTAACACTAGTGAACTTGTCACTCAATATGGTCTCTTGTTGAATATTAATGGGCATATGAGGGAACAAAATGAGCGTTGTGGGAGATTGGAGTTGTGCGGGCTAGGGAATACCCTAGCTGTGCTTTCTTTCATCTGATATGTGTTGTTTGTCCTTGGTTCGAGTGGGGGCATTGCATAGGAGGTTTTTTGGGGGGTTGTTGTGTTGGAAATATGATGCCATTTAATTGCAAATCCTAAACATTAATTATTTCATGTATCTCCTAGATTCTTGGAATGTGTTCAACAACACTAAGATTAGGATGAGATTAATATTTGATGAAATAAATCATGAAATTGACATTTGTAGTTATTCCTAAATAATAGGAGCATGTGGGTGCACACATGGTAAGGTGAAACTCACCTTATGTTTAGTTAACTATATGGAGTAACAGTTAACACTTCTGAATGCATGAAAAGATCCTAGGAGTTAGGATTTGATGTTTGCATGCTTGAAATTTAGTTAAGTTCAGTTAAGTTAAGTTCAGATCAGTTTAGTTCAGTTCAGTTCAGTTCAGTTCAGTTCAGTTCGGTTCAGTTATCTTCAGTTGCATGCATGTTGGTTATTTTGAGTTGCATTTAGTTAGCTTCAGTTAACTTGTAATGCATGGCTAATAACATTGAGTTGTATGATAGATAACAGGGACTACCTCCAATTAACAAGGGATGACCATTCTTTGGAAATGGTGTTGAGTAAATGTTTCAGTTAACAAGAAATCGCTTGGAGCCAACTTGGGCACCTAAGATGCTTTCTTGGAATTAACTCCAATGCATGATAAGATATTTTTGAAGGCTTTGTTAAGTGGGACCCTCTTTTGGGCGCCATCTTTGAGGAAGAGCTTTGGAATTATCACCGAAGTGAAGGAGAAGTTGTAGCTTTAGTTTGGGATGCCCAAATGGGTAAAGCACATGTTCTAAGCTTTGGTCTTCACGGTATAACTCAACTTGAAGGAATATGGCGTACCTTTTCAAGGGCTTGAGCTTGTGCATTGTAATTATCACCATTTGGAGATTACAAGGTTGCATATTGTCTCTATATCTCATTCAAGTTGAATAGAGTTATTGTAATTGTTATTGTAGGTGTGAAGAAGATTGGTAAAGATAGAAGAAGCATTCTCAAGCAAGAATTGGAGCTATTGTAATTCAAAGATTGAATAATAGAATAATTCTTGGTGGAGTTTTTCCTAAAGGGTTTCTCCACATACATCTTGTGTAATCTTTCTAATATCCGTCTAGTTCTTCTATCAACTTCTCTCTACATTCTACAACATAAAATGGATTAATCAAGATAATCACCCACAAAGAATATATGTAACAAAGAAAAGACTTACTTAGATCAACAATATTAAAGTTTTAGGAGTATTAAGCTAAAGAAAACACCTCATTTTTCAACATTTGGTATCAGAGCTGAGGTTGGGTAGAGTATTGGGACGCCTTTCTCTTAAAAGATTGGAGGTTTTTTAGCTTAGTGGGAGCTCTTATTATTTTTGTTATTTGCTGATTTTGGAATTAAGTCTTGTTACAATGAATTCAAGGTTAGAGATTGAAAGGTTCAATGGATCTAACTATGAAATGTGGAAATTAAAAATGGAAGATCTTCTTGAAGAAAGAGATCAGTGGTTAGTGGTTAATAATGAGACAAAGACACCTACAACTATTTCAGATGAATATTGGGCTAAGTTAGATAAAAAGGCAAGAGGAATAATAAGGTTATGTCTTGCTGATGCTATTCTTTTGAATGTTTCAATCGAAACCAGTGCATATAAGTTATGGAAAAGAATAAGGGATATTTATCAAACTAAGAGTCTCACCAATAAGTTGTATTTGAAAAGGCAATTATATTCATTGAAAATGAAAGATGGTGATTCAGTAGCACAACTTTTAAATGCTTTCAATTTAATTCTCAATCAGTTAGCATCTGTAGATGTAAAGCTTGAGGATGAGGATAAGTGCATTTTATTGCTTTGTTCTTTACCAAATTCTTGGGAAAATCTGATTGTTGCAATTAGTGGAAATGGTGCAGATCCAAAGATGGACAACATTATTCCTACTCTCCTATCAGAGATGAGGAGGAAATCTAAGGAGGAAATCCAAGATGACTTGTTTGTAAAAGGTAGGCCTAAGAAAAAGGAGCCTAAGGGAAACAAGGAAGGGAAGGGTAAGTCAGAAGGACGAAGTAAGGTAAAGTGTTGGAACTGTGGAAAACCAGGACATGTGAAGAAGGATTGTAAGAACAAGAAAGACAGTTTTGATTCTTCTACTGAGGAGTCCTCAGATAATAGTAATGATGCATTGGTTATTTCAGCTAATATTGTTTGTGATAACTGTTTGTTGCATGTTTCAGAGTAATCTTCGTAGAGAGGATGGTAGTCACGATGCCATGTGTGACTCGGTATCACAGTTCAGTGGGAGTTATTGGCAGTGACTTGGATGCATAATTGGTAAGGTTGTCTTCATGTGATTGGGGATATGGTTCATTCTTGGTTTAGAGTGGTTGTTATTATGTCATGGTTTAACTCTTGACTCTAGATTAGAGTTTTGGCATATTACATGGTTCTCTTGAGACTAGGATGTATAAGTATGTTATGATGCATGTGATCTCCTAAGAGGATATGGTTAGATCATGGATGTCATGTTTATGTTCCTGATTCATGATTGGAGCTTTGGCATTGATCTTGTGTGTTTCTCTTAAGTATTGGGTACATTAATCATTTGTTTGATTACTTCATGAAAGTGTTGTGTTGCATTTGGAGTTTGGCATGGATTGGTTGGTTACAGGTTCTCATGGATACTTGGAGAAATAGGCGAGGCTAGAATTCTCTTGTGGTAAGAGACATTTGTTGGAATGGTTACTTGTAAGAAAAATTTTTCAACAAAAAAGACCGAGGAGTCTACACCTTGGTTGAATGTGAATTCAACACACTCGGTGGTTTAGCATGCCTCTAAAGAGGTGGTTTGGTTATAGAGGCTTGGGAAAGGTAATGGTTTGGTTGATAATGGGAAGGTATTAATTGAAAAAGTTAACACTTTAATTAATGTTATAGATTATCTTATGAAACCATACAGATAAGTTCTCTTGGTTTTAATCATTTGCTTGGAAGCTTCATGATTATGCAGGTTGCATTTGAAGTTAGCATGGTTTGATTAGTTGGTGCAAGAAGGACATTGGCCTTGAGTCTTGTACTTGTTTTATTATTCCTTGTTTAGAATAATTGCAATGTATAATGTCAAATGGGAGAATGTTGGAAATATGATGCCATTTAATTGCAAATCCTAAACATTAATTATTTCATGTATCTCCTAGATTCTTGGAATGTGTTCAACAACACTAAGATTAGGATGAGATTAATATTTGATGAAATAAATCATGAAATTGACATTTGTAGTTATTCCTAAATAATAGGAGCATGTGGGTGCACACATGGTAAGGTGAAACTCACCTTATGTTTAGTTAACTATATGGAGTAACAGTTAACACTTCTGAATGCATGAAAAGATCCTAGGAGTTAGGATTTGATGTTTGCATGCTTGGAATTCAGATAAGTTTAGTTAAGTTAAGTTCAGATCAGTTCAATTAAGTTCAGATCAGTTCAGTTCATTTCATTTTAGTTTAGTTTAGTTCAGTTTAGAATCAGTTCAGTTCAGTTCAGTTCAGTTTAGTTTGGTTCAGTTATCTTCAGTTGCATGCAAGTGCATGTTACATGCATGTTGGTTATTTTGAGTTGCATTTAGTTAGCTTCAGTTAACTTGTAATGCATGGCTAATAACATTGAGTTGTATGACAGATAATAGGGACTACCTCCAGTTAACAAGGGATGACCATTCTTTGGAAATGGTGTTGAGTAAATGTTTCAGTTAACGAGAAATCACTTGGAGCCAACTTGGGCACCTAAGATGCTTTCTTGGAATTAACTCCAATGCATGATAAGATATTTTTGAAGGCTTTGTTAAGTGGGACCCTCTTTTGGGCGACATCTTTGAGAAAGAGCTTTGGAATTATCACCAAAGTGAAGGAGAAGTTGTAACTTTAGTTTGGGATGCCCAAATGGGTAAAGCACATGTTCTAAGCTTTGGTCTTCACAGTATAACTCAACTTGAAGGAATATGGCATACCTTTTCAAGGGCTTGAGCTTGTGCATTGTAATTATCACCATTTGGAGATTACAAGGTTGCATATTGTCTCTATATCTCATTCAAGTTGAATAGAGTTATTGTAATTGTTATTGTAGGTGTGAAGAAGATTGGTAAAGACAGAAGAAGCATTCTCAAGCAAGATTTGGAGCTATTGTAATTCAAAGATTGAATAATAGAATAATTCTTAGTGGAGTTTTTTCCCGAAAGGGTTTCTCCACGGTACATCTTGTGTAATCTTTCTAATATACTGTCTAATTCTTCTATCAACTTCTCTCTACATTCTACAACAGTAAAATGGATTAATCAAGATAATCACCCACAAAGAATATATGGAACAAAGAAAAGACTTACTTAGATCAGCAATATTAAAGTTTTACAGAGTATTAAGCTAAGAAAACACCTCATTTTTCAACATGTTGTGGCTGTTGAAGCTATGAATATGGGGTTTGTGTAGCTATATATTTTTATTTTTGCAAGTTTGTGATAGTTTTAGAATTTGGGCATAAAGGAAATCTAAGGCGGTGCTTCCTCAAAATTTTTGAAATTGGATATGGCCTTAGGTGAAGTCATAGGTTTAAAACATAATATAGATTTTAGGGTGGTTTTGCATGGGAATGACCCATCTTCATCAATGCATGTTGAAGCTGGTAATCTAGGGAATAGGGCCTCAATTATGGAGGGATTACCTTGGAGTGGGGGCTCATGTATTCTAAAAATAAATGGATGCTTGGAGAGGAGCATGCTAGATTGGTTTTGGTGATTCAACCTGACTTAGTCAAAGATGATATGAATTATTTGATAAATCATGCGTTAGTCTACAAGTTCATGGGGCTTAGAGTCTCTCTTCCATTTTTGGAATCCTGGGCTAGATGAATGTGGAATCTTGAAGGTGAGATGGAGGTGATGCTAGTGGCCAATAATTATTTTATGGTGGTCTCTAATTGTTTGGTTGATTGCAACAAAGTATTTGAAGGAGGGGTATACTTTTATAAGCCATGCCATGTTGGATTAAACCCTGTGGAAGAGATTTCAAATTGAGTCCCAATTTGGGTGCGACCCCCTTGGTTTCCTCTAGAATTTTGGTGAAATAATATTATACATATGATTGCCTTATTTTTGGGTAAGCCGATTGGCCCTTCTTAGTAGACGTTGGATAAAAAGGTAATCTCTTTTGCTTGTATTTGCATTGAAATTGATTTGAGTAACCCTCTTCTAGATTCTTTGTAAATTTGTCTAGGTTCTTCTTCATGGGTCCAATAGTTAGACTATGAAGCTTTGTCATTCCATTGTCAAATATATCATGAATATGGACACCTACACATAAGATGTCATAGGGATCATTCTTCGAAGTCTTCTCTTAACTAGCCTCTTTGATAGCCCACTAAGGTGGAAAAAGCAAAGGCACTTGTTACGGGTGAAGTTGTAGATAAGGAAGACTGTATTCATGTTAAGCATCACAACAAGAACAACGGGTAGAAAAGAGAGTTCAAGGATAGACAAGAGTAGGAGGTGTTCAACCACTTTGATGTTCTAAATGACTTTGGCCAACAGGAGTTGAACCCTAGTATACTGAACCTTGAGATGGGAGACCTAGAGGTGGAACAAGCAATATCCAAAATAGTTGAGAGTTAGAAGGTTCAAGAGGGTGGTCTAGTAGTAGCACAAATGGACTTGGATTTGGCCCCTAATTTCTTAAATCCTCTAGTAGCAATTGGAATTATGAAAAGGACCAAGGATCTAGTCTTGGTTGGGCGTATACCTCCATTGGGTAAGGAAAAATTGGATTCAGGGAAAGGAAGTAAAGGCTCTCCCATCTTAGGGATTCAACAAAAGAATCTCAAGAAAGGGGTTCTAGAGAAGTCTCTTAAGGTGGAGCAGGACCTGGAAAAAATTAAATTAATGAGAGAGACATTTGTGGGTTCAAGTTCAGTTAAAACTATTGACTCCCACTTTTCCAACTCTTAGAGATGATTATTCTCTAATGGAGTGTGAGGAGCTTGAACAATGGCCCTTGACAAAATGTTGTTTGAGAGTTGGTGAGAGATCATTTGCCAAATATGTTATTTATTTAGGAGACTAAGCTTTTTGTGGAGAGTATGTGCAACTTGGCTTCAAAAATTTGGTGGAGAAGCCAATGCTAGTGTATCAATGCTCAAGGTAATGCAAGGGGAGTAGCTTTCTTATGGAACCCATTGCATATTTTTTCTCTTTTGTGGATCACTAGTAAGTTCTATATTTCTATGGTTGATTCAATTTTGGAATCTAGAGAGATTATCCTTTTATCTAATGTTTATGCTTCGACTGACAGTCTTGGAAAGTCCTACCTTCGGTCTCACATCTGATACATTTAGAGTATAGTTCCTTTATATCCTTGGATTGTTGCTAAGGATTTAAATGCTATTGTTAATTTGGGAGAAAAGGGGGTGGAATACAAAGGTTAGATTTGTAAGCTAACCTTCCTAGAGATAATGTTTCTTCCTTAAATCTTATAGATATAAATCCCAATAATGGCCACTACACTTGGAATGACAAGAGGTGTGGTAAGGACTCAATCTCAAAGAGGCTTGATAGGTTTTTGGTTTCATGTTTTTGGATTGGTAGTAATTGGGAAACCAACTCTAAGATATTAGATTGGAGGGGATTTGACCACTGACCAATTAGGCTCTTAGTTGATCTAGTATGAGTCTCTAAGAATCCATCTTTCAAGTTTCAGCTTATGTGGTTGTGGGAACTCCATCTTCAAGATCTTATGGCAGATTGGTAGATTTAGGGTAGACCGATGTATGACCCACAATGATGTATTTTTTTGGCAAGTAATTGCATTTTGTGAAGCAGTAGCTCAAGAAGTGGAATAAACAATGTTTTAACAATATCTTCCATGCTAAGACAATTGCTTAGGCTTGTCTAGATGTTATCACCCATGAGATTACAGATTATGGTCTTTTTGAAGAATCTCTTAAAGAAGAATCAATATCCTTGAAAGCTCTAGAGGAATGGGAATTGTGGGAGGAGATCTATTGGAAATAGAAAGCCCAGATTGTGTGTCTCTAGGAAGGAGATAGAAATATGGATTTCTTCTTTAATTCAGTTAAGGCTAGAAGACATTGAAACTTGATCTCTTCTCTTAATAATTCTAGGGGATATCATTTAGTCTCCTTTAGTGAGATCTCTAGAGAGGATTTGTAGTATTATGTTGTTTTGATCAGGGATGACTCCTGATGCAATTGAAGAAGAAAACCAAATTTTGGCTTGTATTCCTTTGCTTGTTTCTTTGGAAATGAATGTGCACCTTATCCCAATTCATTAGATGAATTGGAGGTTTTTTTTTTCAAACGAAGAAGGGGAAATCTCCTAGCCTGGATGGGTTTTCGATAGAGTTCTTTTAGGAATTCTAGGAAATTATAAAAGTGGATTTATTAGAGTTAGTACAAGAATCTCAAGTGAGAAAACAAATGTTGAAATCTATGAATTATATAATTCTTGATCTTATCACCAAATTTGAAGGGGCTAATATGTTGAATTTTTTTAGACCCATATCCCTTTGTAATGTGGTTTATAAGATCTTCTCTAAGTTGATTGCAGAGAGGCTGAAGTGATGGATTAGCAGGATCATCTCTGAAGAAATGAGAGGCTTTGTGGCAGATAATAAAATTATACATGGAGTGGTCATTGCTACTGAGACAATACATTCCATGACAACTTCAAAGGAGAAAGCTATGTTTATTAAACTAGAAATGGATAAAGCTTATGACAAGGTCAAGTGGTCCTTTCTCTAAAAGGTGCTTCATTCTTTTAGTTTTGATGAGGAGTGGTGTTGGCCTCCTACGATGATCTAATAACCAAGCCTTTACAACTGTGATTAAGAGATTGGACATCTAATCTGAATAGCTATTCCAATCATCATGAAGGTGCATTTAACTTTTCAACCCAGGGATGTGAACTTGAAATGGGTTAACACAGTATGTGCACTGAGGATCCAAAGTAGCCATATTCATTCTACAACTAAGAAAAACATAATGTTGAAGATAAATTGCTTGGAAAGAAATAACATAAGTGTTGAGCATCAACCAACAACTAAACTAAGCTGAAATGCATGAAAAAAATGAAAATCTGAGCAAACAAATAGGAATAGTCATAGAATGGAATTCTAGTGGCTGCAGGAATAGTTAGTGCTAGATCTTTAACTAACTACTGAACATAAAATAACAACTAAGCTAAAGGACAAAATGCTCACCAAGTGGGGCCCCTTGGATGAGTATTCCTTAAGACAAATGTAAAATCAGATGCACAAAATTATAACTTCATTTTATTCATTGAAAAACAATAGTACAATGGAGCAGCATAACTGTATTGCTTGAAAAACTAAGAATGCAAGTACATCATCCGATTAAGCAACCTCTTTTGAAGGAGCATTTGAGTCTTATTTATAGGTCTAGAGAAGCTACTAACTAATCACCTAGCAAGGTGGTCAACTCCAACATATTAGGAGGATGCCACTTTAGGGAAAGCATGAAAAGTGGAGAGGCAGTTACGCAAGCACAAAATCTGGTCAGACATGCTTGCCTCAATGCAAATTTAGCACAATAGTAGTGCCTATATTAGCTCGATAGACAATTAAGACCATTTAAAAGATGGTTACAACTTCAATTTGAATGAGGAATCTCCCACCGTCGTGATTCTTCCCTTCGTTGACCCTTGAATGACCACCTTTTCGACTGTTATGGTGAAAGACCAACTGGAAGAATCTTCTTTAATTGTGTAGGTAACTAATTATATCTGCAAAACAATATTAGTATGCACAAAAATTCCATATCCATAACTCTCTTATAGTAGCATTAATTAATCCACATGTAATATCAACACAGATAGTTCATATAGAATGTCAATGTCATTAAAAATTGTAGAAATAAGCTTATGCCCAATGTCTATGATTTTGAGGAAATATCATAAAAAAGATCAACATCCAATCATCAATTCTATGATAACTATGAAAAATAGACAATAAACTTCTATCAAAATTGAGTCATAAACTAGACTCATCACTCCCCCCAACCTAAGACTTTGCTGGTCCTCCAACAGAAGAAGAAGGGTTGTTCCTTTGATTTGTCAATGCCTTGAAGTTTGCAACTGCCAGCTGTCCTACATCAGTTTCTACAATTTCTGAATTATGGTCCCAATAGAACCCTTGTTGTTTGTCCAATCTGCTCCATCTTTGTCTCTCTGTAGCTATATCATACTGGTAAAACTTGAAATTTGGCACATGCCACAATAGAATAGGTGGCTGAAAAGTTAGTGGGAGTCAAAATTGTTTCTTTTTCCTTCAAATTTGTATATATCTATCAAATCCCTTAAGTGTTGCAACATAGTTCTACATAGAGTGAGGCTTGACTTATTTTAACTCATCAATTAGGCTGTTCCACCTTTGTGACAAGTATTCCATCACATATTCTCCTTTGGTTTTTACTACCTCCTCATGTTTTTTTATAAACTTCCTCTCTCTTAGATAGGATCATATTTCCATAGCTTGGTCTATAAAGAATTCTATGCCAATCCATGAAAATGTCCCCTGGATTTCTAGATTCAGCCTTGGTAGACATGGGAGTGTCAAATTCTATTTGCCTATAAGCCTTGAACTATATTCCCCAACTAATCTCATTATGTATCCAAGACATGAATGCTTAATTGGACATCCCCAATATACAATGGTGGATTCCAATCATGGTCTCGGGTCACAACATAATTATGCAACTAAAATTCACACAACAAATTCTTCATTTCAGGGGAGCAATCTGATAAGCATTGAAAAATTCAAGAGGAGTCTCAATAGAAGGATTCAAGCCTGAAACAATCCTTTCCAGTTTAAAAGAAAGATGCTTCTCCTTCAAATATAGGGCATAGAATCTTGGAGGAGTCTTGAACTCTAATATCTGAGGTACTAGAGATGCCATATTATCCACTCTCTCCTTTAAAGCAATAATTTCTGCATTATTATCTTCAATTTCCTCATCTCTCTTTTGAATTTATTTCTTCAACCTGTGTTTCTCCTATTTCCATTCTTCTCTTCTTTGCATTTATTTCCATAAATTCATATCTACCATGTGAATTGAAAAATTAGAGGAACTATGTATTCCTACTAGAATTTTTCTTGGCACAAATGCTTTCTCTTCCTGTAGCACCGACTGCAAGAGTTCTAAATGTTTAGATAATTTTGGTTGCAGGGATGCTGACTGTTCACCCAGTTTTGGCTATAGGGCCTCTTGTTCTGGCTCTTTCTCTGGCTCTTGATCTTGCTGCAAGAACTCTTGCTTCTACTCTTGATGTAGGAGCTCCTAATTTTCCTCAAACTCTTGACTTTCAACCTGTTCAGCGATGGCAACAAGGTCTGCCAACGTTACATTTGCTACTTCCTCAAATATGTCCTTTTCCTCGACATTTACCTACCCCATTAGGGCCTTTGTTTCCTCTTTTGATGTTTCTCTAGTCGTAGGGCTTCCCTGTGGAGACACACCAAAGGCTAGCCCAGTTGATTTTGGTTTCCTAAGAGGGCTCTAATGTTCTTCTTTGATTGCAAGAAGAACAGTGTCAACCTTTCGTTTCTTAGAGCTTGACACTTTCTTTCTTGCAATTTTATTTTTAGCTTTTCCTTTCTTTATTTTTGCCTCTTTCTTCTATGCCCTAGTTCTCATTAAGATTACAAGGGGAACATCATCATTAGAATATGAAGAGGAACTTTCTTTGTTTGAATGCTCTGCCTCGGAAGAGCTAATCTCTATGGTTTGTTTAGTTACAGGAGGGTTTACACTATGGCCTACGTTAGAAGTTGAGGTACCAAGAGTAGCTTTAGTCATGTTCAATCTTTTGTTATCCCTACAAGGTTGAGGAAAAACCCTAGGTCACAAATGCTCAGGTCTAATTTGATCAAGATTTAAAAATTCTTTCCAAGTTAAGTCAGAAACATCATGCAGAGATTTTTCAACTAACAATTTGATCAGAAAATCGTGGGAAACAGAATTATCCCTACCTTTTTGGGTCTCGAGCGCCATGATTGAGAGAAGGTGGTATAACATGTTTGGCACATTCATTCTTCTCCCGTGCCTCATATGGTTCAAAATTTTGAAATACATAGAGTGTAGATTCGACTGGCGACCTTCACAGGTAATGTAATTTACAACTTAAACAACTACTTGCTTCCATGGCTCAGGTAGAGAGGTTCTTTTTGTACCTTTCTTGTCCACACTCAATGGAGGGTCACTAGGTTTTGTAAATTCAACCCTTGCTGACCTGGAGTCTCTGGAAGCAGGGTAATTTTCACCATTGGCAAGCAACCCTGTAACTTCTACAATTCTTTCTTTAGTAGCCATTACTTATAACCCTTTTACCGTGGTCTTTCCCTTAGACAATGTTTGGGAAAATTCCAATGCAACATCTTCATTAAAATAACTTAGCTTCAAGAAATAATCTAGCCACCCGTAAGTTATGAACTCGGCCTGGCTAGGTGCATCCTACAGTAATTTTCCATGAACCATGGGTTCATTCCTGATTAACCCACCTCCCATTTTTTAGTTGTCTATAATCAAACAATCACTCTACAAAGTAAATCTCTTCTTGCAATATTGATCTAAAAGCTTACATTTCTCCTTCTTGCAATGCTGCTAAATTTCAAACACCGGTGTTGTCTAAATTTTACCTTTTTTTTGCTGAAGATTATGACATGAGTAATAAAGAAAATAAAGGAGTAATCAATGAAGGCTTATGATCAAGAAAAATGATGGAGGTTGATATCACCTCACACATGCGAGTTGTCATCTCACTTAGAATTTGGATCGAATCACTTTAAACTTTGTTGATGTGAGCCAACATGGATAGACACATGGACATAGCATTGAAAATCCCCCCCCCCAACCTAAATTTGAGTGTGTGTCCTCACATGCGCAAAAGTTATGAAAATTTGACAAGGCAAGGAATAATGACATGCTATGGAGAACGTCTATATTAATTTACAGCAATTAAATGAATGCACTAAAATACAATTAAGAGATAACAACTTGATGTACACGTACCTTGATTCTTGGAAGATTTGCTACAAAGATTATGGATAAAGTATTGGTCACCTTTTGAGAGGTCAGTTGAGCAATTAATGAAAGTGGAGATGGATGGGCGGATGGGTGAAGAAGTGGACCCCCACAGAAGTGGCAGTCTTTATTATGAAAAATTATGTACCTTAGTTAGCTAGAAGGAGGGACACTAGGTCCACTTCCTTCGGCTACAGGAAGTTCAGGTGTTGCATGTTGAGTGAATTGCTGCAAAAATTCCTCCTTGGAAGTTGGCTTGTGATACAATCTAAGGTGATGACTATTGACAAGCAGCCTAAATCTGATAGGGTCAATGGTGGTGAGCTGAAAAACACCATTGGGGAATACTTCAACAACCTCATATGGTCCTAGCCACCTTGTCCCCAATTTTCTTGCATTATCCTAATACCTTGAGTTGTACAACAGGGCCCAATCACCTAGTTGGAATTGCTTGTCCTTAATGAATTTTTCATGCCACTTGATTCTCTGATTCTGCACTACCTTTGTATGATGAAAGGTTTCCTTCCTCATTTCATCCAATGCATTGAACTGCATGATTTTATCTCTTTGTGCTTCCGAGATGTTCATCCCCAAGTCTATTGCAGTCCTAAGAGTTTTATGCTCAAATTCAATGGGAATCATAGCTATCTTTCCATACAACTGAAATGGTGTGAAGCCTGTAGTTGTTTTCTAGGTTGTCCTATAGGCCTAGACAACTTCTTACAGCCTATTTTCCCAATCCTTCTTATGAACAATTGATGTAAATTGAGCCCATATGTCAGTCACTATCTCTCTTGGAACTCCATACCTTGTGAAAATTTCCTCATAAAGAAATTCAACAACCTTATTATCTCTTGCATGCTTCATAGCCTTAACTTCTACCCACTTAGCTACATAATTAGTGCATACTAAAATATAGGACTTACCATTGGAAGAAGGATCAATGGGTCCTACAAAGTCTAATCCCCACTAGTCAAATGGAGTGATTACTATCTAAGGGTAAAGGGGCATCTCATTATATTTGGTTGGTATACCCATCCTTTGGCATCTATCACACATTGTTGTATATCTCCCTACATCCTTGTGGAGTGTTGGCCAGTAGTATCCTATATTCAGAATCTTCATTGTTGTCCTCTTGGCTAAAAAATGTCCTCCACATGGTTCATTGTGGCATGTATGCAAAATATCATGTCTTATCTTCCCTCACACATCTCCTCATGGCATGGTTTGGTTTAGTATAAAAAAAACATCTTGCAATCCATGAAAAAGGAAATGATTTTTTAATGAGCATCTTTCTCTCTTTTGGAGAGAAGTGAGGAGGAACTCTCCTTATGACCAGATAGTTAGCTATGTCAGCATACCAAGGTGTTTGCATACTGATGGAAAATAAGTGCTCATTAGGGAAAGAGTCATCTATGACCTGATTATCCTTTGATATAGTCAATTTTGAAAGAAACTCTGCAACAACAGTGGCCTTCCCTGGTTTATCTACAATGGTAATGTCAAACTCTGTGATAAAAAATAACCATCTTACTAACCTACCTGATATCAGAGGTTTATTCATGAGATACCTAATGGTTGCATGATCTATGTGTACAAAGATTTGGTAACCTGTTATGTAGTGCTTGAATTTGTTGAGGGCATAGATTACTGCCAATATTTCTTTTTTTGTCACTGTATAATTGAATTCAACTCCTTGAAAGTTTTTCTAACAAAATAAATAACATTTTCAATAGCTCCTTTCTTCCCCAGGACTGCTCCTATGGCATAGTCTAATGCATCTGTATGGATGTGGACAAGAAGCTCCCAATTAATACCTTTGAGTACAAGAGAATGAGTCAAAGCTTCCTTCAAATCAGAAAATGCCTTGTAATAGTCTTTAGTCCACTAAAACTCAACATCTTTAGTGAGAAGAGTATATAATGGTGCAACTATTTTGCTGAAATCCTTGATGAAATGCCTATAGTAGCTTGCATGGCCCAAGAAACTCCTAAAATATTTCTTTTTTGCAGGTGTAGGAAATTTTTTGATCACCTCAATCTTTGAATGATCTACTTGAATTCCTTTGTGAGAGATGTAGTGGCCAAGAACTACACCTTCCTGCATAATCATGAAGCACTTTTCATTGTTTAGAGATAGATTGTGTTCCTCACATCTCTTTTAGACTCTCCTAAGATTCTTCAATGCTTCATTAAAATTAGTACCATAGGTGGTAAAATCATCCATATAAATTTCCATGCAATCATGAGAGATGTCTAAGAATATGCTAGTGACTACCCTTTGAAAGGTTGTAGGTGCATTGCATAAGCCAAATGGAAGTACTGAGTAGGAATAGGTCCCCCATGGATAGGTAAATGTGGTCTTCTCCTAGTCCTCAGGTGCAATTTGGATCTGGTTATAACCACTGAATCCATCTAGAAAAGAAAAGTATTGCTTTCCTGCAAGTGAGTCCAAAACTTGATCTACGAAAGGTAAGGAAAAATGGTCTATTTTGGTGGTAGCATTGATTTCCCTGTAATCAACACAAACTTGCAACTTCCCTCCATTTTTGGGCATAATCACCAATGGAGACACCCATTGGCTATCTAAAATGGGGTAGATGAATCTTGCATCCAATAATTTATGTAATTCTCCTTTTACATTTTCTCTTAAAGCGGGGTTAATTCTTCTTTGCGATTGTCTCACTGGGGTGCAATCATCTCTGATGTAAATTCTATGAGTGCAAAGCTTAGGGTCTAATCCCTTCATATCATGATAGTCCCATGCAAATGCATGTTGGTGGGTCCTTAGTAATTTTGTCAATGACAACTATTGTTCTTCACTTAATTTGTTGTTGATGTGCAGGTATTTTCCTTCTGTCACTTGCACTTGTGTAGTTATCTCTACCATAGTTGTTTCACTAATGCTAGGTACCTTGAGTTCATGTGGTAGAAATGTATGAGACATACCTAATGCTGTAGGAAGTTCTATTGCAGGAAGAGTGTTCGTAGGAAGAACAGGAAAAAGTGTCTTGACTGGAGAAAAAAAAATGAGAGGATGATGCTTCCTCCACTTCACAATGATTTTCAATTATATTAGACAATACTGCATCTTCATCTTGAAGCTGCATGAAAGAATTTTTTCCTAACATCATAAGCCATGCCACAAAATTGACATCCTTGACTTCTTCACCAACATGTGGCCATACAAGATTATCTAGATCATGGGATGGTTGAATAGGAGGGTAGAGAAAAAGGTTTTTGGTGCTCTTTCCATCAGAAATGGTCATGTCTCTTGTCCTGCATCCAATATATGCATCTTTTGTTGCTAACCATGGACTTCCAAGAATGATAGGGTACCCGTCTAGTATGGCTTTAGGATAAAGAATCATGAAATATGATGGGTACTCCCATGAGTCCAGAGTTACCACAAGTTCCTCTACTACACCATCAGGTTTAACAATTGAACTATCAACAAGCTACAAGACAGTAGGAGTAGGTCTCATTCTTGCAACATTTAGTTGTTGTAGGATATCCTTGGTCATTATATTTATTACTGCTCCTAGGTCAATCAAATCATTATTTATCTAGATCCCATTTATGAAAACTCCTACCACAGGACTCCCTGGATCATTATATTTGGGAACAATCACTCTCCCAAGCATGATGTTAGCTAGCTGTCCCACCACATAAACCATAGTGGGGTCTTTCTTCTTCCTGTCTGGCTTCTTAAGACATGCTTCCTTGATTGCCTTGCCATATATTGGAACATATTTTATGGTTTGAAATAGAGGTATTTGGAGACATATATGCTTCAACTAATCTAAAATGCCAAAATTTGTGTCCTCCTTTTATTCCTTTTCTTTAATAGTTTCCAACCTTTGAGGAAATGGGGGTGTTTGTGTAGTCTGTTTGACTGGAACTAGTTTAGGATCCTTAGGTGCACTTGGATGAATGGGGGTATTCAGAGGCTCCTCTTCTTCCACAGGAATCTTAGTGATAATGGGTGTGGAAGGAACTGGAAAAGTAGTTCCTAAATGCAAGTGGATGTCACTTACACTCACAACATATGCAAAAAATTGATTTGGATCAATAGAGTATACTGGCTACTGTCGTGGTTTGTTATTTGGGTTGGATGTGGGTTGAGCTATCGGTTGAGTAGGTTTAGGTGTATTTTAACTTGAGCTAATAGGAGGAGGCATTATAGCAGGTTGTTGGGGCTGAGAAGGTGGTTGCATGTAGCTATTTGTCTAGTTTGGCCATTGTTGTCCTCCCCTCCATTGATTTGTTTTTTGCCAATTTCTTGGAGGTGGCTGCCAATTTCCTTGAAACTGCTGCCAATTCCCTTGAGGTTGCTACCACTGGGGTGGAGATTTTTGGTGATTAGGCAAAAAATTTGAAGGGTTACTCCAAGGTTGTGGTGGATATCCTCCATAGTTGGATGGATATGGGGGTTTCCATTGATTACCAGATGAATAGGAATTGAAATATGGCCCAACAAAAGAGAGTGGATTTGGTGGCATACCTTGTTTTGGAGCCCATGGCCTCCTTTGTGCAACATAGTAGACTTGATCTTCTTCAACCTAGATTGGCTTAAACTCAGGTGGACTATGCCTACTTTCAATATTAGCTACCATCTTGCATCTGTAGTCCTTATTCTTTTGTTTGCAATGAGGGCAATACTCTACCAATGTTTCCTTTTCCTCCTCTTGTTTCTTCTTGGCCTGAAGTGTATCCAATTGAGTAGCTAGATTATTTATAATGTCTTGTTTGAAGTCTGCTAGCAAGTGAGTAATCTCCATTCTTGAAACTCCACTAGTAGATGACTTACCCATAGAGGATTGATAAGCTCTCCCTTTCTTTGAAGCTTCCCTAGAGTAGTTCTAGCATACATTCTTGATATCCTCCCAAGGAACTTGGGAGATATCTCCTCCTCCCATTAGGTCCAAAGCGTTAGTTCATTATTCATTAATTCCTCTTAGGAAAAGAAACTTTTTTGATTCTTCATTAAGTGTATGGTGTGGAGATTTTTAAAGACAAAAAAAAAACCTTGCAATGTAATCCTCTAGACTCTCATCTTCCTTTTGTTGCATCCTAGAAATGTCATCTCTTCTCATGTCATTGACCCTGCAATATTCCTTGTATTTCTCAAGGAACTTAGTCTTCATGTCCTCCCAAGTCTCCACAGTATTTTTATCTATGCTCATAAACCATCTTAATGCAACTTCTTTCAAGGTGGTAGGAAATAGCTTAAGCCAATGGGCATCAGTGGTATAGTCATAACTCCTACAAAGTATGTCAAACTCAAACAAGAAAGTATCAGGATCTTCTGTGACAAGTCCATAAAACTTAGGAAGGATTGAGGCAGGGATATTTTTGAGGTTGTCAACTTCATTATAATGAGCAATGGGAAAAGGAAAATTTGATTGGTTAGGTATTTTCCTATTAGGTATTTTCCTATTTGCATCACCCATGCCATCTTGATGTAGTTCGAAAGAAAAAGGGTTCTCAAGTTGATTTTTTTCTTTAGAGGAAATTTCAGAACTGGTTAGATTAGGAAATGCATCAGCAAAGGGGTGTGGATCTTCTTCTTCTTCTCTTGGTAGGTTGTGATACTCAACTAGCTGAAATGGGTCAGGATTGTTAGGAAGGAATCTCCCATGAGCATCTCTCCTCCTTCCTCTATTCATACAGTATCAAATCACTATCAGCCAACTCACACAAAGAATTGGAAAAATAATGGTGGATCATTACTTTCCTAAATGAGGGGTATACTAAGAAAAAACTTCCAGAAATACTAGAGCAAGAAAACTCATTAATGACTCCAAAAAACTCCCTAGTTTGACACCATCCCCAGTAATGACACCAAAAATGTTGGCCTCCTACGATGATCTAATCACTAAGCCATTATAGCTATGATTCAATATTGGACATCTAATCTGAATAGCTATTTCAATCATCATGAAGGTGCATTTAACTTGTCAACCCAGGGACATGAACTTGAAATGGGTCAGCACAATATGTGCACTAAGGATCCAAAATAGCCATATTCATTCTACAACTAAAAAAAACATAATGGTGAAGGTAAATTGCTTGGAAAGAAATAAAATAAGTGCTGAGCATCAACCAAAAACTAAACTAAGTTGAAATGCATGATGTAAATGAAAATTTGAGCAAAAAAACATGAAATTACTCTATCTGCTTTGGTTGTAGGAACAATCACATAATGGAATTCTAGTGGCTGCAGGAATAGTCAGTGCCAGATCTTTAACTAACTACTGAACATAAAATAACATCTAAGATAAAGGAAAAAATGCTCACCAAGTGGGCCCCCTTGGATGAGTATTCCTTAAGACAAATGTAAACTCAGATGCATGAACTTATAACTTTATTTTATTCATTGAAAAACAAAAGTACAATGGAGCAGCATAATTGTATTGCTTGAAAAAATAAGAATGTGAGTATATCATCCGATTAAGCAACCTATTTTGAAGGAGCATCTGAGTCTTATTTATAGGGAGAGAAGCGACCAACTAATCACCTAGCAAGGTGGTCAACTCCAACAGATTAGGAGGACACCACTTTAGGGAAAGCATGAAAAGTGGAGAGGTGGTTACACATGTGCGGAATTTGGTCAAACATGCTTGCCTTAATGCAGATTTAGCACAACAATAACACCTATATTCACTCAACAAACAATTAAGACCATTTACAAGGTGGTTACAACTTCAATTTGAATGAGGAATCTCCTACTGTCGTGAGTCTTCCCTTCGTTGACCCTTGAATGACCACCTTGTCGACCGTTATGGAGAATGACCAGCTCGCAAAATCTTCTTTAATTGTGTAGGTGGCTAATTATATTTGCAAAACAATATTAGTATGTACAACAATTGCATATCCATAACTATCTTAAAGTAGCATTCATCAATCCACATGTAAAATCAACAAAGATAGTTCATATAACATGTCAATGTCATTAAAGATTGTAGAAATAAGCTTATGCCCAACGTCTATGGTTTTGAGGAAATATCATAAAAAATATTAACATCCAATCATCAAATTCTATGAAAAATATGGAAAATAGACAATAAAATTCTATCAAAATTGAGTCATAAACTACACTCATCAAGTGGATTAAGTGGGTGATGAGCTATGTTACCTCCACTTCATTCTTTGTGCTCGTTAATGGTGAGCCTTCTTCCCTGTTTGGAGTGTATAGAGGCCTTTATCAAGGAGACCCTTTTCAACCATATTTGTTTATTCTTTTTGTGGAGGGTCTTGGGAGAGTTATGAAGAGCCATGTTAACCAAGGATTTATCCAAGGGTGGCATTGGGATAATGGATTGGCTCCACAAAATCATTTACAGTTTTTTGATGATACTACTATGATGGGTGTGGAAAGATCAAAGAAGCTACCAATTTTTGATATTTATTAGATATATATCTTGCAACTTCCAACCAACAGATCAATGAGGGTAAATCTTCTATTTTCTTCTTTAACACCCCCTTGCTTATTCAACAAAGGACTGCTCAATTCTTAGATTTTTGATTGGAGATCTTCCTATGGTCTACCTTAGCATTCATATCTCTATTGGACTCCCTCCTAGGGGAACTAGGAAAAATATTTTAGATAAGTTTCGAGTGAGAGTGAATCATTGGACTCATAGATGGTTGTCCTTTGCATGATTAGTTTTTCTTCTGAAATATGTGATTTAGGTTTTACCTAATTACAAGTGTATGTTTTAGGTGGCTCAACAAGATTTATTAAGGATTTGGATTCCCTTTCACACCAATTCTTATGGGTGGGTAATTTTTCCTATTTGAAGTGGAGTCTGGTTAAGTGGAAGATCATTTGTAGACTGAAACAAGAAGGGGGTCTTGGGCTATGTCATACTAGTCTTATTGGTTAGACATTAGTTTCTAAGTTATATTGGCAATGGAACGTAATAATCGAGTTCATGTTTGGGCTAGGATCCTCTCTACCAAATATACGAAGGGTGTGGCAAAGAATGAGGTTCCTCAATTTTCTCTATTGGGTAAAGGCTTTATCATTTGGGATACTCTCAAGAAGGGTGCCAAGTTGATCAAGAGAGAGTTTATTCTGGATTTGTAATAATGGGTTAGAAGCTCTTTTTTGGCATGATTCTTGGGATGTATTTACCCCAATCATGACCATATACTTGAATCTGTAGGAACTTTGTCATTGCTTCATAGAGGTTGGTTGGTCCCAAGTTGCAGACTTGAAATCTAATTAGAATTTGGGACAAGTGGGACTTTCTAGATGGAAGGACCTGGTAGAGTGGCCTCAAGGGGGGTCTAACGAGGATCACATAGAGTTAAGAAAAAATTTAGCGGGTAGAGAGTGTAGCTCACTTAGGGAGTGGGATATCCTAGCTTAGAGTCCAAATCCCAAGGGGCTCTATTCAGTGTCCATTAGGTATCATGAGTTGAACCTTCAAAAATATGGGGTGGTGGAAGTATTGTGGTGGAAAAATGTTTGGAATCAATTTTCTTGGCCTAAGTGTAACTGCTTCTTGTTGATTGTTGCTTGGAATAGGTGTCTAACTTGGGATAACCTTCAAAAGTGTGGTTTTTAGGGACCTTCTATACATTTTTGTGTGGTAACAGTGAAGAGGACTCATCCCATTTATTTTTCTAGTGCTCTTTCTATAGGGTAATATGAAATTTATGGTGGGATATTTAGAGGTAGGCTTGTGTACATGCTTCTTCTCTCATTGATTTCCAGAGAAGTCTAGGGAGGCCTCCAACATAGGCAACTTTTCTTCAAATAATGTGGAACATCAACCCCTTTTTCATCTCCTAGAAGATCTGACTAGAAAGGAATCATATGACATTTTTGGGAAGCAAGATGAGGGTTCAACAGGTGTGGTAGAGTATTGTTAGCATGGTTCAGGAGATTGTGAAAGCTAAATGTGAATAGTCTTTCCTCTTGGAGAAGGGGGACAGGGAGATAGTGAAGAGACATGACTTACAAGGCATGGAATTGAGGTCTTCTTGGGTTAGGAGATGCCACCATTCTAGGAAGAAAACATAGAGGGAAGGTCAATGCACCCATCCTCTAGAAGGTACTTTAAATATTAACACAGATGGGTCTTCTGGGGGAAATCCTGGGAATGTTGGAATTTTAGGTGTTGGAAGAGATAGTGTTGGTAATGTCAATTTTCTCTTTTTCCATATATAAGGGGCATCAAACTAATAATCTCATGGAAGGTCTAGCTATTTTTTTCGCTATATAAAAATTTTGTACTCTTGGTTGGCATAGGATTATTTGTGAGTCAGATTCATAAATTTTAGGTAATATGTTGAATGGGTGGAGGTTGGAAGGAGTCAACTAGAATCTTGCCTCAATTGCTAGGTAGATACTAAGATCGAGCTCCTTGTTAGATTTTGTTTCCTTTCTACATATCCCATGTGAGTGGAACATAGTGGTTGATTGCTTGGCCAAATGGGCTTCTGAGAATGTTGGGGAATGGCAAGTTGAAGATTGGGAGCATTTATCCTAGGATTATTCCCAAGATCTAGATAGGTTGATTATGAAGCATATGGTTGGGTAATGCTATTTAGTTGGTTGGGTCATGGAGGGTTCTTTCCCTTCTATGGATGGAAGGTTGGTTTTGGTAATGTTGGGTTCTACCTTTGGGTTCCTGATATGGGCCTTGCGATGCTTTGTACGACCACTTATTATTGATTTAATAAATTTTTACCCTCTTATTCAAAAAAACTTGGAGCTCAATATAAAAGATTCTTCAACATAGTGTCTTACTCTCTAGTTAGGATAGGTTCCCTTATGTAAAGCATTTATGAATAATAAATAATCTCTCTCTACAATAATATTTTCAATCTTCCTTGAAGTTGCAACTTCCATACCTACCACTAGAGCTCCCCTTTCTACATCATTATTTGTTTTAGTACCCAAGAAAATGGAGCCATTGCATAAAAATCACATTTTATATTTCTCAACGTAATGTCTACCCCAACATTTCCTAGTTTACCTTGAGAAGCACCATCAAAATTTAACTTAGTACATCCAAAATTGACCATCATCATTACTTGACTATTTCCTCTATAATTGATTAAATCCAACCATTATTATTCAATTAATCATCCCATTTTTATCCTCTTATTAAATAAATAATATTTTATTATTTAATTAATATATTCGATGTTCATCCCCTATTCACCATTATTATCTTGTATCTATTATCTATCCTAAATAATTTAATCATAATCATCATATAGTCATTATTAGGTAAACAATTCCACTTATTTATTTACCTAAGTTCCCTATCCTCATACCAAAAAATTAATAAATACTTTAATTTAATTTTTCTATTTTCCTACACTTTTTATTTAGTGGGATAATCTAATTAATCTCTTAATCACCCACTTGACATCCCTAACATTGGTCAAATCCTCCCAAATCCTCCATATCCCCAATTATGTACAAAGGCATCAACCTTTTGTACACAAGACATTGGCCTTTGTACATTCGACATGGCCTAGGTACCATGTCACATGGGTCAAGTCCTTGCCTATTATCCCCAATCTAATTTTAAATTCCTCCAAAAATACCTAAAGTACCTTTTCCATCTCATCCCTCCACTTCCTCCAAGTACTAAATCCAATCTTGATTCTCCCCTTCATCTCTCTCCCTCCATCTCCTCCACCCAAATGAAGATACTTTTCCTCATGTCCTTTGTCCATGGTTCTCAACCAATATGAGAATTGATCTCATCTTTTGATCCTATCTATCCATTGGTTCCTCCAAATTTCTATGTTGGCCTCAACCGAAGCCATTTTTATTCAACTACTTAAATTCAACCTTTTTCTATTGGCAAGAGTACTCACATCCAAGCATCCATATTGAAACAAGGGTTGGTTTTGGTAAAATAGTTCATGTTTTATCAACTCTTATGCTTAATTTGAGTGTTGCTTGTGAACTATTTTGAGTAGAGTAGGTTAATATTGTTTTAGTTTACTCTAGTTAAGCTAAAAATTTCGTGTACACACATCCCTCACAAGGTGGTTCTTTGTAATTTTCCAAACCAAAATAATGTTACAAACTAAATTTGAATCCTCCACAACGCTTGTTAATTTAATAGCCACACTATTAGATTTTATTATTTAATCAAAGCCTTCAACAAACTCATATTTAAATTATTATTTTTATATCAATCAACAACATTACATTATGCTCAATAAATAAAAAATATATCATCCAATCTTATTATTATCATGAACAACACAAAACAAAAGTAATTCATGATCTTTTCTTATTACATTAATGATTGTATTACATTCAAATGAAATTGCAATCTCAATAGATACAATGTTAATTAATTCCCACAATCATACCAACAACAATGTCAAATGAAACCAATACAATTTAGTTGGAATTTGTTGCCACTGAAACTCAAATGCAAAGTTTATATGAGATTTCCCTCTAAAAACTCTATGGTTTTTGTGCTAGGATTCCTAGGCTTAAACACAAGTGTTGAAAAAAGATTCTAAAATGAATTTAGATTAACTATAGATGATCATTCATAATGGTGACATTCACCCTATTGTATCCTTCATACAAAAATTAGCTCACTCACCCAACACACCTATAACTTCAAATTTGAATAATAACTTTGGATGAGAAAGGTCCCACTTGAAAATTTATGGCACAAAAATAGGCTACTAATAATATTAAGACATTTATTGGGTAGTTGGAAAGAGAACAAAAAAAAGGCATAAATATTAGGGATCAAGGATCAAGTAATGAGCATTTTGGTAAAGATAGGTTTGAAAGTTAAACCAAATATGAAGGGGGAGAAGAGAAGGGTGTAAGGCATGATTTGATGATAAATTTTAAAACTCTAGCAAGAAGGGAAAAGTGGTGTTGGTACAAAAGCATACCCAATAAAGGAAACACGCCACACACTAACATAGGAGAGACACAACAAAATAACTAATATGTATAGATTTAGATTACTCTAAAAAATCAGACATGACAAGTCCACCCACTCAAAATTGATTATCCTCAAGAAATTAGAAGTTTGGGTGATCAATCATGGGCCTTCCTACACAACATCCTCCATGGAAAGATCTTTCCACTAGATTACATACTCTTTGTTGATTTGGTTTCTTAGCTTCCTCTCCCTCACATCTGTGACTACTTTAAGAATCAAGACTAAATTTAATTTTGTTGATGATTATTTTTGCATGCACAAGCTTAGATAAAATACTAGGTATTTTATCTCTCTTGTAAGGAAATCTAATCCTAAAGACTAAAAAAAAGACTACCCTAAGGCTTTGATTATCAAGTCTTGACTTACAAAAATAACTCAATGATAGTGTATTGTTGTTTTACAAGGGGCCTTACATTTTACTTACGGAGAATTGAATGAGGTATTTAATAAGATTTGGATTAATATGAAAGCCTAAGGGGATATTTAGATCTAAAATTTGAAAATAAATTTAATCTTCTAATTTAACAATAGTTTGAAGCTTCTCCTAAAACTAAAATTCTTGTTTTAAAATAAAATTCAAAAGATAGGGTGATACAGATAAAAGAGATAAAATTTCCTATGGACAACCATAATAGTAATTCAGTGCCTTAGATAGATGGATCTCACAAATAAATCAATTTCTATTTCATCAAAGATATACTCACAACACTACATAAATAGTGCAATCTTCAATGGATGTAAATATTTTAAAATTGTAAACATTCACTCAAATACTCAATACCTTGTGTAATCCAAGAAAATATTCACAAATGAACTTAATTCAAATATAGTTCAAACTAACCATGTAAAGCAACTCACGATCAGCAAGCCATGAATGGTATGAACTAGAGATCTAGCAGATATCTTAACACTTCATTTTCTAATGCAATTGAACTTTAACTAAATTTTTAAAAGGATCCATGAGAAACTATTGGAATAATCCACACAAACCAAATCGATGCTTCTACTTGTATTGATTTCAAAATAGTCTTGATTTCAAAAATTGTTGATATCTCTAACACCTAAAAATGAAAAATATATGACCTTTCGTGAGCTGTAACTATTTCTGCTAACTAGATCTAACTTTGTGCAAGGAAGAATGAATTCCTTTTATAGAAGAGGCAATGAAACCTTAGAATACAACCAATACATAGGAATCATCCATCACCAAGGGCCCAAATAACATTTGCATTTAATAATTGGAGCATATTAATATTTCCTTTTATCCCCAACTAAATTTTGTACAATCTTGTCTTGGGAAAGAAAAAAATCATCTCAAAGAAACTTTAATAAATGAGACAGTTGGTACACAACTACACAAATTTGGCACAATTTGTAATGTAGGAACCATTGGAATCCTCATCCTGATTCAGGAACCCAAAAAATGAGTGACATGCTTTCCTAGGAAATTGTCCAATAAAAGGAATATTCTTACATGTAGTACATGTAGTAACTTATAGGAAATCATCATCAAATTACACTTCTAACCTTTAATTTTTCTCTACATGCATATTTCACAAAGGTAGTCGACACTCGGGTGACCTCATCCAATTGTGGACCCAAAGTAGCATGAACTCTAAAACATTGTGTATCATAATCTGACAAAAGTATTATGTGACTCTCTCCACATAGGCTTCCTTTTCTAATATTTTTTATGATAAAAAATAAATTAGCATTTCATCCAAATTATTATGAGAAAATGAACATTTGGTTTCTCTCTATATAAATGCGACTTCCATTATTGTTTGACCAATTGATCATAAAAATATATATCCTTATCAATATTCTTTCTAGTCAAAATATTAAAAAATTCAGCATAATTCCTCAAAAAATCACCTATCTAAGAATTTATGTGGAGAACCTCATGCTTATCCTTCTCAAAAACCTCTCTTCTAAACTTCATAGAAAGAATCCAAAAATTAGGTTCCTTTAGCTTATCCTTTCTTAGATTACCTTCTTTTATTAACACCTCAAAAGATAAATTTATAATGGCTTCCACATTTGGGAAGATATAGCATGAGAATTTTTATTGTTTTCATAATCATTTAGCATCTTACTCACTTCAACCTTTAGAGCTAGTAAATTCCTTTGCACTTGGATTGCATCATCTATTGCTTTGTTTCCTTGTTCAAAATTTTGTCAAGCCAAGCTTGGGTAGTTTGATCCATAATTTTTCTTTTTCATTTGATCTACTTTTGACCTTGAAAAAACTATAGGAGACACAAAATTACCTTCTTCCATTTGTATGGGACTAATTAAATGCTTGAAATATACTTGTAACTATACTGCTTGTGCTTTTAGTTGGACCTGATAGTTTGGTTTTTTGATTTCCAACTAACTCTTGAAATTTTCTAAAGAATATTAATTCTTAGACTCAAAGATTTCAAGGGGTTGACCAATGAATAGGAGATTTATTTTCACTTCTTTCCTTTGCACTTCAGGTTTTGCAAGACCTAGGAGGGTGATCCTTAACAATATCAAATGAAATTGCACTTAATTCATATTGGATATTATTTCAACATAGATGTTCTCATGAAAAAATTCCAAGATTTATAAATAAATCTAGCTTAATGGGCTAAATTCTTGAAGACTTTTGCACTACTAGCTTTGAGAACATATGCAAAACTTAAAGAACACATTAAAACACAAATCAGATAGTTTTACTTATTAATGACCATGGACTTGTAACCAACATTATTACTTAGATTGATGTCCTAGATCATTGGTAACAAAGTCAAAAGAATATGCAAATGTTTTCTAAACAAATCACAAAGGAAAAATTCAATGAAAGATTACACATCATTGCCTTAAAATAATATGCTTTGAATTTAGATTCATAACCAATTCTTCTTAACAGTCATTGAACATGTTAAAACTCTCAACATTTTAGATATAGAAATTTAATCTATTACTTTAACAAAAGTTATATAAGAAACATTCACTTGCACACTAATGCAAAGATGAACATCAAAGATCCTTGATCAATTTTATTCATAAGAGTAGTAAAATGTAAATTAGAGATAATTGATTATAAATGTCACAATGTATTCATATCTTTTAAAAATTCATATTGATGTAAAGAATATTTCCACTTGCATTCTCACTCCTTCCCTAGAAAACCTAGACTGAACTAGAATAGACCTAAGACAAAACTTTCCTACTTACAAAATTCCAAGATCCTTTCAAAATGGATTGAAAATATCTTTTATAGAAACACGAGAGCAACAAGCTTAAAGCCATGGAAAGATGTCACATTTTCATTTGGAAATATTTTTTGAAGGATCAAACAAAAACCAATACAATTTCTTTGCAAAAGATAAAAAGTGCATCGCTAGAAGACAACATAGTTGTAGAAGCTATTGCAAAAGATACTTCTTGATTTGCATGATGAGAAAAAGTGAGGATGGTGCATGATTAGTGAGTTATACTTATCCACCCATGCTAAAAATGTATCTTTTGAAGGCCATGGATATTCCATAATTCTCTTGATATGATTCAAATGAGAGGAATATTCTTCCTTAGTCCACTTCTTTATATCATCAAAAAATTTACTAAACATGCCTCCAATTTTATCAAGCTATCTAAAACAACATTAAATTGTATGTATCTATATCTGTATCTTCCTCTACAAAAATAGAACCTAAGATGGGAGATAAAATATTGCTAAATTCAATCCTCCACACCTTATAATCCTTTATCCCTCCATCATCAAACAAAGTTTAGGCGTAATGCCAAGCTCAATGTTAGAAAAAAACTCCAGGGATTGCTCCATAGAAAGCTAATAACTCTCATCCATGAACATGATGTTCTCAATAGTATCTGAATTATCCAAGATGATACTTTATTAAATTAGAGCATTAACATCAAAATTTTCCCTCAGAAAATTTCCAATCAAATGTTTCCTTAGGCAACAAACATCTTGGATGTTTTTGAGCCTAGCCTTTAGTGGGACATGAATGGTGTGAGAAAATTTAATTGAATTATACCCATTCCAATCATCTTCTAGGTGGCTTAAAATGCATGATAACCTATGACCAAAAATTCTATTAGCAACTTCTATGATTTTCTCTTTTCTCTCTACCTTTTTCTTCTTCTTTGCCTCTTTGCTCTATGTCAGCTCCTTCAAATTGTTCGTCTGCAAGGTTAGGGATGCCTTTTCCTAATTTTTATCAGCCCTCACCATATTTTGAGGAGATAGAAGTAATCCAGTGATGACATTTACCTGATCTTGTAGCTTCAAATTTAAAGCATTTCTTTTTGTAAGGTTTTCTTCCAATTTCCTTATTATTTCCTTTGTAAACATTGTTATGTTTACAATTAGTGTTGCTACTTGAAGATCACTTATATCCCCCAATCTCATGATAATTAGATTTCTAGTTAATTAATTTGTGTCATTTATGACTTGAGATTTGTTGGTCTCAAGGAAGATTGAAAAAATAGTTGTCTCATGCCTTGGATTGAAGCTTGATCTAAAATATAATGCATCAACTTGTTCTTCTGATGACAATGCAAGGTCATCTCCCTCTTGTATTCTAATGGTATCAAATGCAAGTTTAGATGATATGTCCCATCCTAACAATAGCAGACAACCACTCTTTATAAAAATATCCCTCCCCTTTTATGGGGTCATATTCTCCATGTTTGTATTGACATCTACTCATATCTCTACTAAATTTCATATTTATTTTCCTTTGTGAATCTTATTTTATCTTCCTCCATCTTTAATATGAAATCCTAACCTTTATTTTTGAAGAGGAAGTCTTTAAATTCCCGAGTGGTGATGAATCTGTCATCTGACATAAATTTTGTGCATGCCAAAGCTATGACATCATCAACCACTTGCCCTCTAGTATCAAAATTTATCAACATTATTTCATTAGAAGGCATCTCAACCATGACCCTTGAAGGGGGTTGCACAAAAAACTTCATATCTAAATCATCAAGGAACTCATATGGATCTAGAGGGTAGTCCACTAGGGGCTCTGTTGAAGGAGCTATTTGTTGCAATGCTGTGATTTATTGGGGGCTTGACTACTCCATTTCTTAAGAAGAGGGTCAAGGTATGTTTATCTGAGATACCTTCAAAGGTACATTAGATAAATTGGTTGCATTGTCCACCAGTGTCATGATTCTAAGGATTAGGCCCTAAATCTTTGTGTGTGCACCTTTGTAGGAGCGATCCACTATCTTTCTCTTTTGTTCTTCTATTTGAATTTTTACCCATTTTTCCGTCCTCTTTGTGGCTTCAAATTTAGATGAGCAGTTTCTAATTAGATTCTTAATTGGATCATAATCATGAACAAATGCAACAAGTTTATATTTGATCCTAACATCATGAATAAAATTTTTAGGATCACATTTCCTTAATTTATCCACCCTCATTATATAGGTTATCAACTTGTTTAGGAGAAAATTTAATCTTTCTCTGGCTATGACCTAAAAGTCTAAAAAAAATAGTGTGGATGGCAAGATTACATGTTTATTATAATTTCCAAAATGAGTTTTATTTGAATCATTCAGCTACCAGATAATTTTGAAAAATGCAATTGTGTCCAAGAAAAAATGGGTAAAATGTGGGGTGCCACTGGGGAACCATAAACCCTTATTATTGTCGCATCTAAATAGAAAAAACAATCACCCTAATTATGATCAAACCTTAATTCTAGCTAGAGGTCCTTTGGTCTAAAGAATTTCCTAACACTTTCTAATGGACCCTAATGAATTTCTTGACCTAGATTTCTCATAATCTCTCTAACAAAGAATTCCTCAAAAATTTTGTAATTTAAGGTATAACATTTTTTATCCCATAGATATGTCCATTCTTGCATCGGGAGCAACCTCTTTTGAGTATAAAAAATCTCTTATTTGTAGATCATGAGACCGAATCTTCATCCCAAGTTATATATAAGAATGTGGCATAGCAAGGAATACCATTTAAAATGGACCATGCTCTCATTTTATTTTATGGCACATATGACCTTATGGATTCCCTCTAAGATAAAATTTGAATAGTCATAAGGCTTATTCACATCTCTACTATGAATATCCATTGCCAATACCATCATGTTGACTAGTATTTGGGTTTTCAATCCATTCCTAAAACCTAGCATAAGGCAAAGTAGGTCTTTACAAAATAATCTTCAAAGATGTCATAATTGAAGGGCTCCAACTCCCCACTGAAAAATATTTTCAGCTCTCTATTCTACCCTCCTTGCCTAATACTAGGTAACCATTTTACTTTGTAACTATCTCTTAGTCTCTAGTACTCTATGATTAATGCCCCTAGGTCAATGAGCAATTGAGAATTTCTATCCAAATTGAAGACATCACAAATGCAGTTTCTATCAAGGGTTATTAGAGTAACACCCTTCCCACTGAAAATTATCCTTTTGTTTAGGTTGTAAGCCCTAGCCACAACTCTAATTAATTCAACATTTATGAAAAAATTATGGAAAACTAACCTCCCGACTCCCAATCTCTAGATCTTGAAAATTGGCCTATCTGCCATAAATTTTCTTAAGCAATACTTAAAAAGGCTATATCCATAAATTGCTCGATAATTGCATATCTACAAAATTCATTTTTATCCATTGCCCTATCAGATAAAATTCCTATACCTTGAGCAACTCTAGGTATTTTTGAAAAACTTGGAAATTGAGCCATTATATCCTCATCCAAACCCCTCTTAACTCCTCTTGAAGTTCCAACCATTGTTTCTAGGGTGAGGGCTTTTAATTAGGGCCTAGGTTTTTTTGTAATTAGTTAAAATTTTGACTCAAATACAACTATCCTAAGATTAATTATCCTTTATACTTTATAATTTCCCTCTTTAGACTAGAATTGACCCTTTCTAGATATAATAAAATCCATAAGAATGATAAAATCACTTACTTTTTATTACAACTGTAGACTTTGAAAAAGCCTCATAAAACCACTACTAAGCCAAAAATCACCACAACCTTTACTATGAAAATCCTCTCATGATTACAATAGAAAAAGTGGATGTAATTAGGTAGAGATATGGGATAAATTTGGTAGGTAAAGGCCCAATCCCCCATCAGTGTTTGCATGCTCAAAGGCACATCCTACAAGTAGATATTTTTTCAGTTTGAATGTGGACCCTTTATCCTTGAGAAATCAATGGTTATCATAGATGTTTAAATATCATTTTGAGAAATGGGAAACCTGTTTTCATTGCTACAACTTTTGGACACATGTTTCCATTTTGGGTCTTTGAGGAGAAAGAATTAACAAGTTACTTCTGTGAGGATGAATATTTCTGTTAAATCAAAGAATGGAGCAAGGAAAAACATGTGGCATGATTCCAGAAACTCACGAGAGAAAAAAGTAATGAAGAAGTCTCTGTGAAAAGAAGTTTGCAAGAAAATCAATAACCCCTTGACCAAGCACAACCAAAAGTATTTTGTTCATTTACAGAAATAAAAATTTAAAAACATAAGGCTCCACAAAGCATATAGCTAGCACAAATCAATGAAGTGATAATAGTGATGACTGGGATTTAAGTGGAGACCACATGATGGGCTCAACAATTGATAACTTAAGGGTTTTAAAAACATGTGCAATAACTAGAACAACTTGGGTCACTAGTGTTGCAAGTATGAAGGTGTTGTCATTGATGTCAATTGGTTAAATGGTTCTCAACTAGTTGCTATTGTCATTGATGTCATGGATAATGGTTATTGGTGTTATATGTCAAGGATATTGAGAAAATTGTAAAGGAAAAAGGTTGTAGGTGTTCAGTATTTGCTCATGTTTTTTCTCTAGGATTTGCTCCTATGTTAGTGTGGTTTAGATATGTTGATCATGGTTGTTGGAAGTTGCTATATCTAGATTTTGGACTTCTGGATCATTGTGCAGTGGGAGTTATATTCACCAGTTGTGAATTATGTTTTTTTGTGTATTTGGTTGAGGTTCAAAAGAAATGTAGTTGCTTTATATTTCTTCTTGTTCGAGTCTTATGAAATGCAGTTCTAGAGTTAAGTTTCTATGATCATTTAAAAGTTAATTTTGTTGTTTGGAAAGATTGGATCATGTTAATGTTGTGTGTGCTTAATTGATTTATGTGTTTTACACTAGTTTTTATGACCTTGTGTTTAGCACTTCTTTCAAAGCTTATGGAAGGGTTTTAAAGTGTGTGTTTGGGTTGCCCTCATTCTAATTTTAATGTTTTGGAAGTGGCCTAATTTGAATTTGTAAATGCAAATGGTGTGTGGCCGACTTTGGATATGTTTCAAAGTTGAATATGGTATAAATAAAGGATGAGATATTGGTGAAAGGTATGCAAAGAAATATAGTAAGATATATGTGAAATAGATGTGAAACAATGTGTATGTGATGCGAGTTTGGCAGATCAGTGTGAAATATAATTGTTGAGTTTCTAGAAGCAGTGAGCTAAAGGTGTACTCTATCATTCATGCATGTGTACAAGTGTTTGAGCAAGTTGTGGTGGAAATATATGTTGCATTGAGATTGTCGTCTCTTTGTAAAAAATATTTTCTATCTTCCTTGTATCTGTGTGGTAATGATCCCTCTGGGTGGTTAACCCTTTTTGGAAAGTGAGTCCTAATTTGGACAATGAGTCCTGTTTTGGTAGTGAGCCTTCTCTGGCAGTGAGCCTTTGTAATCGGTTTTGATATTCTTTATATTGTTAGCTAATCCTCACCATGGTTTTTCCCTTATTGGGTTTTCCACATAAATCTGGCGTTATTATGTATGTGATATGCTTTATAGTTTATGCCTTTGCACTTAGTAATTAATCATAGTAGCAGAGTCAAGGATTTGCGATTTGTTTAATTTTCGGTGAAAGTTTTAAAGGTTAAAGTTTGTTACAACTGATTCACCCCCTCCCCCTCAATTGTCTTGTTCAATAATTGGTATCAGATCTTGGTTCCTTGGAGAGAAGATTGACCACTTAAGGAAGGTCCAAGATGGTGAGCAAGACCACTTTTGAATGTTCTAGGTTCGATGGAACAAAGTATGCTATTTGGAAAATATAGATGGAAGGATACTTGGAGTATCGTGGATATGATGTTGAAAATACTTACAAGAATACTTACACTCCTACTAATGGTCTGAGTATAGTTGATGAAATGAAGGCACATGAAACAAAAAATAAGGTGAAGTTTATTCTAAAGAATAGTCTTTCACATTCTGAGTTGATTAAAGTTCAAAATCTAAAGACTACTAAAGAAGTATGGGATGCTCTAGAAAAGATGCATGAAGGAGATGAAAAAGGTCAAAGAAGCAAAGTTGCAGATTTTGGAGGCACAATTTGAGGTTTTGCATATTTTTGAAGATGAGAACATTAAATCTTATGTACAAAGAGTGGATGAGATGGTAGGTGGAATGCAAGGAATTGGTGCTACAACAGATGAACCCAAGATTGTGAAGAAGATTCTTAGAACTCTCCCTGATGCATATAGTGAAAAGGTATATGCTATTAAGGAATTCATAGATTACAAGAATTATACTAAAGATTAGTTACTAGGAACTCTACATCTTATGAGATGAGGAAGCCAAATTTGAGAAATGCATCAAAATTAGAAACTGCTTTCAAGGCTACAAGAGTTGAAGATCTAGATGAAGAGAATCTTGATGAAGTAGAAGCTAACTTTGTGAGAAGGATGAGGAAAGGATCCAAAAATTATGAAGGTAAGTTACCCTTTAAATGCTTTAGTTTTGGAGGAATAGGTCTTTATGCTTCAAGATGTTTAGAAAGAGCTAAGAAGAAAAAATAGATATTTAACAAAGAAAACAAAGGAAAGAAGATCAAAAAAGCATATTATGTGAATGAGGATGCTAGTATTTCTAATGAAGAATTTGATTATGGAGATTTTAATGAAAATGAATCCTTGTTTTTTGTTATAAAAGATGAAACTACTTCTACTAAATTTGAAAGACAGGTGAAGGAATGTCCTCTAGAGAAAGAAAAAGATGAAGATACTGTAATTTCCACCCGACATGCCAAACAAGAAAAGAACTACTAGGTTTTTGATAGTGTCTGTTCACATCACATGACTGGTGATAAGAATAAGTTTTTTAAACTTAAAAAATATGATGGAGGCTTAGTTATGTTTGGAGATGATAATGGTGCTAAAATTTGTGGGATAGGTTCAATAATTTTTGATGGCAAGCATAATATTGATGATGCATACTATGTTAAGGGTTTAAGGCATGATCTCTTGAGTGTTGGACATATGTGTAGTAAAGGATATAATCTTGTATTTGAGGATGAGAGATGTGAAATTAGGAAAGGATCCAGAACAATGATTGTTGGAGGAAAGAAGTTTGAAGGAAATACATATCAACTTAAGGGTGTTGATGGACGTTGCTTTATGACTCAAATTAATGATGTAGTTGGTTATGGAATTAGAGAATGTGTCATATGAATTTTGATAACTTGGAAAGGATTAGTGTAGTGCAAGCCATAATAGATTTACCAAGGATTACAAATCCTATTAATGCTATTTGCAGGAATTGTCAGTTTGGAAAGCAAGTAAGGAACAACTTCAAATTAAAAGAACAATCTACTAGACCAAAATACTAGATTTGATTCATATAGATATCTGTGGTCATACAAGAGTGAGAAGTTTACAAGGTGAAAGGTACTTATTCTTTTGACTGATGATTACTTTAGATATACATGGGATACCTTTCTTAGAGAGAAATTTAATGCACTAGATAGATTTAAGACATTCAAAGCTATGGTAGAGAATGAAATGAATTTAAAAATAAAATGTTTAAGGTCTGATAGATGTGGTGAATTCACCTCCCATGAGTTTAATATGTTTTGTGAAGTTCATGTGGAATAAAAAGACAGTTATCTGCTCCTAGAACTCCTCAACATAATGGATTTGTTGAAAGAAACAACATAACAATTCAAGAAGTAGCTAGATCAATGATTACTGAAGCTGGTTTACCTTAATTTTATTGGAGAGAAGCTATTCACACTACTTTTTATGTGTTCATTTGAGTTCAAGCAAGTGTTAACAGTACTAAGACACCCTATGAGCTATGGTGTGGAATAATTCCTACTATTAAGTATTTCAAGGTGTTCAGAAGAAAATGTTATATCACAAGGGATAAAGGAAATATAGGGAAGTTTGATGCTAGAAGTGTGAAGGAATTTTCCTTGGATATTCTACTAAGAGCAAAGCTTACAGATGTTTCAATAAAATATTGAGGAAGATTGTGGAAAGCACAAATGTCAAGGTTGATGAAGAAATGAAGAATTCAATTGAAGTTGATGGATATGTATCTGATGAACCTAATTGTGTAAGAATTGAAGAAGTTGTAGAATAAAAAGAGAAGCAAAATGAAGAAGAAGAAGAAGAAGAAGAAGAAGAAGCTTCGGTGGTGTCCCCTAAGACACCTAAATATGTACAGAAAAATTATTCAGAAAATAAAATAATTGGAAATAAAAGGAAAGGAGTATTGACAAGAGGTAGAGTTGTTGCATCCTATTGTACACAAGTTTTGTGGATGAGACATACATTGAAAGATATCAAAGTAATGTATGATGGTCCTATTTCTATTTTCTATGATATACAAGTGCAATTAACATTTCAAAGAATCCAGTGATGCACTTGAGAATAAAGCATATATCTATCAGGTATCACTTTTTGAGAGAAAAGCTTGTAGAGAATGAAGTAAAGCTTGAGTATGTACCTACGAAGGATCAAATTGTTGACATTTTCATGAAGCATCTTCCTAAAGATACTTTTGAGTATCTCTAGGAGAAGTTAGGGGTTATTGCTCCTCCTTTCTTGAACTAGATGCATATGGAGATGCATTAGTCCGGTGGGTCTATGGATCTGTCTTTCTTCTAGATTGATGTTTTTGTGGCTACCTCTTAGGGGGAGTAGGTAGTGTCAAGTGTTGACATTGAAAGAGTATTTTGTTTCTTAATGTTGAAGGGGAAATCAATGTAAAATATCTTTTCCTTTTCCATTGATATCAAAGGGGGAGAGAAAGATGTGAAAAGAGAAAGTATCATGTGAAAAATAGTATCTACTAAGGGGGAGAAAGAGAAAATAAAATCACGAGGAAATGTGTTTAGAGCTTTTGTGTTGTCTTTGATGGTTTTTCACATCATGTGTTTCCATCAATGACAAATGGGGATATTGTTGCAAGTATGAAGGTGTTGTAATTGATGTCAACTAGTTAAATGGTTCTCAACTAGTTGTCATTGATGTCATGGATAATGGTTATTGGTTGTATATGTCGAGGATATTGAGAAAATTGTAAAGCAAAAAGGTTGCAGGTGTTTAATGTTTTCTCTAGTTTTTGCTCCTATGTTCATGTGGTTCATATATGTTGATCATGGTTGTTGTAAGCTACTATATCTAGATTTTGGGCTTCTAGATCATTGTGCAGTGGAAGTTATGTTCACCAGTTGTGAATTGTGTTTTTTTGTGTATTTGGCTAAGGTCCAGGAGAAATGTAGTTGCTCTGAATTTCTTCTTGTTCAAGTCTTATGGTTTGTGGTTCTGGAGTTAAGCTGTTATGATTGTTTTCAAGTTAATTTTGTTGTCTGAAAATATTGGATCATGTTAAGGTTGCGTGTTCTTAATTGATTTATATGTTTTATACTGGTTTGGCCAACCTTGTGTTTAACACTACTTTCAAAGCTTATAGAAACATGTTGAAGCATGTGTTTGGGTTTCCCTCATTCTAATTCCACCCTAGAATGTTTTGGTGCTAACCTAATTTGAATTTGTAAATGAAAATGGTGTGTGGTCGACTTTGATATGTTTCAAAGTTGAAGATGATATAAATAAAGGTTGAGATATTGGTGAAAGGTAAGCAAAGAAATAGAGCAAGATAGATGTGAAATAGATGTGAAACAGTGTGTATGTGATGCGAGTTTGGCAGATCAATGAAAAATCTAATTGTTGAGTTTTCAGAAGTAGTGAGTTGAAGGTGTACTCTATCATTCATGCATGTTTGCAAATGTTTGATCAAGTTGTGGTGGAAATCTCTATTGCATTGATATTGTCTTCTCTTTGAAACAAATATTTCCTATCTTCTTTGTATTTGTGTGGTAGTGAGCCCTCCAGGTGGTTAACCCTTGCTGGATAGTGAGTCATGATTCAAACAATGAGTCCTATTTTGGCAGTGAGCCTTCTCTGGCAATGATCCTTTGTAATCAAATTTTATATTCTTTATATTGTGAGCTAATCCTCACCATGATTTTTCCCTTATTGGGTTTTCCACATAAATCTGGTGTTATTGTGTATGTGAGACGCTTTTCAATTTTTTCCTTTCCACATAATAATTATCATAGTAGTAGAGTAAATAATTTGTGATTTGTTTAATTTTTGATGAAAGTTTTAAAGGTTAAAGTTTGTTACAACTAATTCGCCCCCCTCTCAGTTGTCTTGTTCAACAACTAGGAAAAGGGGCCAATAATACACAATTTAAGAGACGTCATGGGACAAATTAACACATTGGGAACCTAAAGAGTAGGTTACCAACCAAAATGAACCAATGGGATTAAAACTTATGATTTGATAGGTGGAGAACCCAAACAATTCAACAACGAGGGGATGCACATCATTATTTTATATTTTGTGGGGAGATAATAACAAAATGAAAAATATTTAAAAAAAAATAAAGGCTATGAAATAATGCCATATATCAAGTGGGGCCTGACAAAGCATAAAGATTAATCAATAGTTTAAAAGAACATAAGGGGAGCATGCTTAATAGGTACACAGGAAAATGGGGCCGGTCGTAAAGTGAAGTGAGGGCCTTGAAAACACAACTTAAGGGACCAAATAATTGAGATAGATAGTCAATGCTCATAAATAAATAAAGTGCAAGGTCCAAGACTAAGGTTTAGGGTTTTTCATAACCCTAATGAGGTTTACTTATGAACCCTTACAAATAAGAATAATCTTGGAAATTTTAGAGAGCCAAAAAAATTGACAAGCACTACTAGTGGCTCTAGTTGGAGATTATTGTTGTAAGAAAGCAATACGAGGATCTAGATTTATAGGAAGTAGACCAATATATATATATATATATATATATATACAAGATTGTAAAAAAATTATTGGGCATGAGCTCATGGTGCATTGGATGAGTGGTGGTGTTGTTGTTGTGGCCACCAAGGTTCAAGTCTCTGGACTTAACCTGTAGCATTGTTGTTACTATTGTTGGCAAAAGGGTGGTGTTGTTGTTGTGACCACCAGGGTTCAAGTCTCTAGACTTGACCATAGCATTGATACTATTGTTGGGGTTCTTACTATTGTACCGGGCATTAGTGTTTGGGGCCCACTCCCTCGTTGGGCTGGTGTGCTCACGGGCCTTGTGCCCTTGATGGGCTACCGTGCTTGTGGGAGTGGTTGTTGTTGTGCTCGTAGGCCTTGTGCCCCTATTGGTCTTCCCACTCATTGGAGTGGTGATTTTTGTGTATCCATGCCAGGATGAAACAACTTTAAGAAAAGTTAGGGTTTCGGGAATTATTCGTGCACTAGAAATTCTAGAAATTCACCATTTAAGTTGTGCAAAAAGTATGAATTCTCACCATGGGTGTTTGCAACAAGATATGGGATAACCCAAAGGGCATCAAATTTTCCATTTTTTCCTTTATCTTAGGATTTGGCAATCCATAATAGGACCATGCCATTTAGTCCAAACTTTCTAGATGATGCTCTTTTGTCAAAGAGATATTTGACCCGATATTGTTGTTTGATATTATTTTGTTGTTCCAACCTTCTAGACTCATCCAACTCTATGAACTGACTTATTCTACCTGTCATAACATCACATATATCTTCATCATTTCCTTGATGAATTTTTAAATGGGTAACAATTTAATTATAGACATTATTGCTTCTAACCCATTAACTAGTTTATATAGAGCTGCCCTTTTTATGGTTACACTATCGGACCAAAGTGTATATTTGAGCTTGGCATCCTAAGAATTTTTATTCTTTCCTATCCTTTTTTTTTATAATTTTCATCAAGAATTTGTTGCTTGATTATACTTGTCCATTTCCTTGGGGATGATAGGAGATGAATAAGAAAGTTTTATTCCATATTGGAGGAAAAAGGTTGTAAACTCCTTAGATCTAAAGCACATTGCATTATTTGTGACTATCTTGATCAATACTCCAAATCAGATGATAATATTTTCCAATATAAAATCCATTACAACCTTTCTAGTGGATTTTCTAGTAGGGATGGCATCAACCCTTTTAGTAAAGTATTTTGTTGCTACTAGGATCCATCTATGCCCACAACTATATTTTTTTATGATTTCTCCAATGAAATCAATACCCCATTACTATAAAGGGGCTTCTACAAAGATCTATCTTAAAGGTAAAGCTCCATAATACTTCAACTTTCTTGAATTTTTTTGACATGCTTTATATTTCTTTACCATATTCTATGCATCAACAAACAAGGTAGGCCACCAATAACCTAATCTTAAGACCTTGTGGGAAATTATTTTGGCTATGAAATATCCTACGCAAACTCCACTATTCATTTCATTAAGGATTTGGGTAGCTTGTTACTCGTACACACAATTGAACAATATACCATCTATGTTTTTTATATTCTAGCTCATCCTTCATAAAAATATATTTGATAGAGTAAAGTTTAAGAGTCCTCTTCTAACTATTATTCATTTTCTTAGGACATGGAATATTATTTAAGTAATTCATAATATCTTTGTATCAGGGAGATGATTACAACTTGTAATACATTAAGATTGTGCTTGTCTCTAATTGGTTTACCGAATTCACTTCAAGGGTTGACTCAACCATAAGCTTAGCCAATACTTGTCCCCTAACAAGATTTATTATTTGTATGTCTATGTTGAATTCTTGGATCTTATTGATCCACTTGCACCTCCTCCCTATTACTTCTTGACAAGTTAATATATCTTTAATTACAACATTAGGGACATAAGAAATATTTTTAGCCCCTACTAAATAAGGCCTAAAATGTTTTACTGCCTTAACCAGAGCATAAGATTGTTTCTCCATGATATGATATTTTAATTTTATAACTTGAAGAGACTTACTAAAAATCAAATAGGTTTCTCATACCCTTCATCATTCTTCTATAATAAAACAACTATTATATGAAAAGAAGCAAAAAAAAATGGAAAGCCTTTAAAAAATCAAGAGATTTTAACACATGAGAATATTTAATTGCTTCCTTAATGCTTCAAATTCCTTGGTTGGATCTTCCCCCTTAGGATATGGATTCCCCTTTCTTGATTATTTTAGATATATATTTTTTTAGCTTAGAAAAATTTGTGACATATCTTCTAACAAAATTCACTTACCTAGAGAAATACTGAATACCTTTGATAGTTTTGGGCTGAGGGATCCTTTCTATTGTAGTAAAACATTTAAGATCTATTCTTATCCCTTCCTTTGACACAATATGACCTAGTAAATTTCCTTTTGTAACCCCAAACAAACATTTATTAGGGTTAAGAGATGCCATATTCAAGAGCTCTAGAAAAAATCTTTTAAAGATGCATGTTGTTCTCTTTTTCTTTCTTAGAAAAGTTGTCAAGTCATCCTTAAATATACTACCATGATTACATCAATGAGGTCTTCAAATTCAACATGCATAGCTCTTTGAAATGTTGCTCAATTATTAGTAAGTCTGAATGGAATCCTGACATATACATATGTCCCCCATGGTGTAGTAAAAAAAGTTTTATACTACTATGATTATTTTACCTTTACCTAGTTGTAACTTAAAAAAACATCCATCATGGACAATAACTCACAACTAGCCACTTTCTATAACATTTTCTCCATATTTGGCAATGGGAAATTGTCCTTCAATGAAGACACATTGAGATTTCTAAAATATACACAAAGTTTGATGTCTCCATTTTTCTTTCTCATTAGCACCAAGTTAGAGGCTTCATGATTCCTCCATCCTTGAGTTCATACATACATAATGAACTATATTGCTTGGCCAAGCATAATAAATGTGTTGCAACAACAAAAAAAATAGGTTTTGGTAAAGCAAACCTATACTCTCTAAACTCCATTCCGACACCCATCCCAGAAGGTAACTTTCTACTATACAATATCTCATAATAGTTATCTACCCTCTAGCAGCATCTACCCTAAGGTGCTCTAGTCAACTAAGGTATCATTGTTACGTTCAAGTTTTAGAATATTCTTTCACATATGTATTCAAAAGAAGAATTAGATTACTAATTCACTCTCTAAACAAAAACCAGATTTATGATTCAATAGAGTAATTTAACAATAAGTCGTATCATTCTTATGACTATTATATACTTTTCATCAATAAGCATTTTCCACTTAAAAATGAACTAAGAACAAACGAAGGTATGTCACAAGTATGTGTATGTACATACAAGAAGTCTATGTGCATACACATATATGTGCCTACTTAAGTTTTAGAATTTGTGCACACATTCTAATATAATTCATTAAATAAGATTCTAATCATAAAATAGTATTTCATTTGAGGTTTCTTTCGTCAAAAAATAAAGAATCAAAACAAGTCTATGTTAATAGTTTCACACATACTATTATTGCATTCTCATAATTGTGATACTCTAACATTGCTATTTACATATAAACATTCATCGTTTAAATAAAACAATTACTGTTTCCTACTAAACAAATATAAGACAAGTTATTTACACATGAACATTCACTGTTTAAGTAGAACAAGTATTCTTTCCTACTAAACAGTTATAAGACAAGTTGTTTACATATGAACATCCACTGTTTTAATAGAACAAGTATTGTTTCCTACTAAATAGTTATAAGACAAGCTATTTATTTACGAACATTCACTATTTACAACTATTCAAGTTGTTCCAACTAAACAGTTTAATGAGCAAGGCTATTTTCAGCTACAAAGATAAATTAACAAAAAAAATAGTGTCATTTACAAAGGATCATTCATTGCTTACATCATTACAATACTATTTTAGACTAAACAATTACATTTAATGACAGAAAAATGTCATTCTCCAATATAACACTCACTATTTGCAATTACTTATTATTGTTTCAAGCTGTTTAGAAGCTAAATTGTGACATTACATTTAATTGTTCTTTGTTTAAAATAGAACAATTTTTCCACAATGAACTAAAAATAAAAAATGTTATTTTTCTAGTAACAAATATTATCTACAGCTTCTCATTTGTCAATTTTCATGCAAGCCAAAAATTTTCTCTAACAAATCAAATAGTCCAATTTCATACATGAGAACAAAATGCCTAACATTTAGATCTTCTACACTTTTATCATTGAAAATTCATTGAGAAAATTTAATATTATAAAGAAAACTAAGTACGACATGTATGTCGATAAAGAACTTGAGAAAATATTTCGGTCAAGAGAATGGCATAGAAGTTTCAGGTTCTAAACAATACTCATGCCTATGCAAGCTTCAACAAAACAATCTAAGGTTTCTTTGGATTTCGACTAATCTCATAGGTCGGGTGCTTTCTTTTATAGTATCAAGAGTTATATTCGAATTAGCCCATATGGGATTGCTGGTTTATACCATGCATACAATTATAATCAACATGCAAACTTATGTTTGTATCATTTATGTATTTAGTAATCAACCCATCGATATTCTAGATCAACCCAAGCAAGGCTAGGTGAATCTCAAACATAGATTCATTCCATCATTCCTATCAAACACGGTTGAATTCACACAAAATAATAATATGCATACATATAAAAAGCTTTTTAAAGTATTCGATAAAGCCCCTTTTTGTTATCGACCCATTCGATAACAGGCATTAGTAAATATGCAACTGAAATACAAAATATAGGGAATTCATGCCCTCCCACAGGATTGTTATTTGATCCTTTACAAAGAATAATTTTTACAAACAACACAGTCACACAAAATAATTTTTGTAAGCCTTCTTAAGGCTAAGCATTATCATGCATAATAGAAATGATGGCTGCGCCTTAAAAGGCTTTTGAGCCTCAACCTAACTCTGTATATAGCCGTGAAGGCTCTAAATATTTATGTTTTCCAAACTAGTAGGCAATAGGCCATGCAACCTCCACAAACTAGATTGATAAAACTTTATACATTTGACTCAAGGCCAATACATATCACAGACAATGACTCACATTTTATTGTATTATGAAAACATTCAATAAAATGCAAGGATTACTTCTAGCTTGTTTCAATAATGGCAATAAAGTAAGTCTATGCAAAAAAAGTAGATTGATTTACCACCAAATCGATCTTTGGTGAAGTTTTTCCTCATATTTTTCCCTGTCTTGAGTGTGTCCTTTGATTTTTCCTTTCGATTCCCAAATTTCTTCTCTCCCTCTGCTTTTTTGCTTGGGTGTCTTTCAAAAATGGAAACAACACCATCTTTTGCATGTTTCTAGGTGATGACATTATTTCCATGTTGCCAACCACTTCTTGGTCTAAATATTGTTATTAAAACTGTGGTAGTCCACGTCCTTCATGGATTTCCTTGGTGATTTCTCATTCATTTCGAATAGTCCGATTTAGAATATATCGGTTATCAAATTTTGAATTTGATATGAATTTAAATATGTGTGCGTATATATGTATATGTATGTATATATATATATTTATATAAATATATATATCTACATGTATCTAAATGATTTCATTCATATTTACCATGTTTTCAAATTATATATATATGTATATATATATATATATATATATATGTATGTATGTATGTATGTATGTATGTATGTATGTATTTACATTTATTTACATACATGCATATATATACACATTCTTATGGAAATTGTTTGTTTGGAAGGGCTTATAAGTTCCATATATTATCATTTAATTAAAGTAAGGAACTTTAATTTCATCTCAAGCATCCATATATATAAACTAAAAGGAATTTTCTTTTCACTTAATTTTCACATAATGAAGTCCCTTATCCTTTTAATCATTCTTTTCAATACTTACTTTCATTTTCTTCAAAACACAAAGTTTGAGTAGACAATTTAATCTACAAGCCATTCATTTCAATAACTAAAACAATTCAAGTCATGAAATTACATTCTTCTATATATGAAGTTCAAATGCAAATCATCATGCCATTTGTGGTGTGTGCACCTAGATTCCAACTGGCTTACCATTTGATTTGGCTAAATAATCCTACTTTAGCTGTGTTATCGTCCTTCAACCTGTCACCCTACAAATGCACACACTTGCACTTGCAAATTTATCAGTAATGTTCAATTCTTGATATCATATAAAATAATTTCCAAAAGTTTGCAAAGTCAACATCAGTCAACTTCTTTCATTCATTTTTTGAAAATTCCAAAATTTCCATTTAATATTTATTGAATTTCTTCAATGATTCAATTTACCATATTATAATAAATATGCAATAAAATTGGGTTATTACATCCTTCCCCTCTTGGAAGAGACATCGTCCCAATGTCTAGTAAGTTGAAAAAAAACATCATATCAAATTTGAACATACATGTGTATTTCAACATCACATCAAAATATATATGTCTATTTCAACATCACATCAAAGCATATAATATATATGTCTATTTCAATATCACATCAATATATATATGTCTCTTTCAACATCACATCAGAATATATATGTCTATTTTAACATCACATCAAAATTTAAAGCATGGAATATCATAGTATCTCAATCCAAAAAAAATCAAGCAAAATTATTGAAGTTTCTTTCTCAAGAAAGCAAATGTGGAAAGGAGTGTTCTATTTCTTTCACATCCTCCCAAGTAGCACTATCCTCTAAGTATTGGTCCCATTGGACCTTAAACTGAACAATTTCTTTGCTTCACAAATTAACATCGCGTCTATCTAGGATTCTAATGGGCTCCACTAATGCCACTCCTGGATCATGTACCTACAAGGATTTCCAATCAAGCACATGAGTCACATCAAGATGATATGGCTTAAGCAAGGAAACATTAAACACATTATGAAGTCGAGCTAGAGCAAGTGGTAGAGCTAGTCTATAAGCAATTGGGTTAATCACTTCCAAGACTTCAAACGATCCCACATATCTTGAGGCCAACTTGGAAGACTTTCCAAAAGCAATAGAACTTTTATGAGGTTTAACTCAAGAAAAATTTAATCCCCTAGTTGTGAACTGTCTAAGAGTTCAATTCTTGTCGGCATAAATCTTTTGTCAGTCTGCCACCTCCTTCAATCTGCTCTTAATGACCCTCATTTGTTCTTCCATTTCTTTAAGCATTTGAGGTCCTACTATGATCCTATCCTCCAATTTATCCCAACTGATGGGGGTACAACACTTTCACCCATACAAGGCTTCAAATGGTTCCATGCCTAAGGATGTATGATAAGTTTTTTTGTAAGAAAACTCTACCAAAGGAAAATATTATTCCCACCTATACATTTGGTCCATACAATACATTTAGATGAGGTATTGAACCACCTGATTCACCCTCTCTGTTTGATCTTTAGTTTGAGGATGATAAGCCAAGCTAAAATTTAGTTTGGTTCCCAATGCAACATTCAAGGTCATCCAAAACCTTGAGGTCATTCATGTGTCCCTATCAAAAATGATAGTCTCTGTCACTCCATGTAAGCAAAATATCTCCTAGAAAAATTTCTTAGCTAGGGTCAACAATCCATCCTTAAGGTTTCTTGGAATGAAGTGCACAACCTTAGTCCACTTATCGATCATGACCAAGATAACACCATTCTTGTTCTTTCTCAATGACAACCCCTATACACAATCCATACTGATCACCTGCCATTTATACTCAGGTATGTCATGGGGATACAATAACTCGATTGGATGTGCATGCTCAGCCTTGACTCACTGGCACTCCAAGAATATAGCTACGTAATCCACTACATCCTTCTTGAGTTTAGGCCAAAAATATAGAGTCTTCAACTCCTTAATGACCTTGGATACTTCAGGGTGTCTTGAATAAGGTGCATTGTGAACTTCTTCTAAAACTAACTTTCTCAGCTCTCCAAAGTTAGGAATATACATTCTTCTATGGTATCTCAAAATACCATCTAGTTTGATCTCATACCCATCAAATCAATGATCGAAAGGATTACTGCTAGGGTTCTCTTCACTTTCTCATAGTGCTCCTCCCTTGGTAGATTCTGAATTACCTGCTATCTCAAGTTAGACCTTTTTGAGATCATGATTGCCATATGTCTTTGTCTACTAAGAGCATCAACCACAATGCTATCTTTCCCTTTTATATATTCAATTCCAAAGTTATACTCACTAAGGAATTCCAACCACATTCTCTATTACACATTAAGGTTTGGCTAGGTAAATTTGTATCTCAATCCTAAGTGGTTATTATTAAGTTCAAATGACTTCCCAAAAGATAATGCCTCCACATCTGTAAGGCATGAATTATGGCCACCAATTCCAAATCATGAGGCACATATTTCACTTCGTGTTGCTTGAGCATCCTTCATTCATATGCTACCACTTGTTCGTCTTGCATTAATACCACTCCCAATCCCTCTTCTGAAGCATTTGTGATTACTATGAATCTCCCATTAGGATCAAGGATGGTCAACACCGGTGTTGTTGTGAGCCTCTCCTTTAGGATTTGGAATGTCTACTCACATTTCTTAGTCCATTCAAATCGTGTTCCCTTCCTTTGGAGTGAGGTAATAGGAGATGCAATCTAGGATAACCCTTGCACAAACTTCCTATAGTATCCTGCAAGGCCCATGAAGCTACAAAATTTTGACACATTATGAGGCATTGGCCATTCCATAATCACCTTGATCTTCTATGTGTCTATAGAGACTCCTTCAACTGAAATGATATGGCCCAAATAGTGCACTCTATCTTGATAGAATGAACACTTGGATAGATTCCCAAAGAGTTTCCTTTCTCTCAATCATTGAAAAACTATCCTCAAATGTATATCATGCTCTTCGATAGTCTTTGAGTAGACTAGAATGTTATCAATGAAAATAAAAAAGTCATCCAAGTAGTCTCTGAATACACTATTCATGAGGTTCATAAAGGCTACTGGTGTATTAGTTAAACCAAAAGGTACCACTGTGAACTCGTAATGTCCATATCGAGTTCTAAATGCAGTCTTTAGAATGTATTCTTCTTTAATTTTGAATTGATGGTACCTTGACTGGAGATCAATTTTGAAGAACACCATCACTCCCTTCATTTGATCAAATAGTTCATCAGTCCTTGGGAGTGAATACTAGTTCTTGATGGTCACCTTGTTCAACATCTGATAATCTATACATAGATGCAAAGTTCCATCCTTCTTTCTCACAAAAATAATTGATGCTCCCCAAGGAGACGCACTAGGTCTTATAAGTCCCTTATCCAACAATTCCATTAACTGGGCCTTTGACTCATAGAGCTCTATGGTGGTCATTCGATATGGTGCCTTGGATTGAGGCTCATCTCTTGGAACTAGGTCGATAGAAAAATTGAATTCTCACTTCAGAGGAAACTCCATAAGTTCATTAGGGAATATGTCTTAGAACTCCTTAAAAATAGGATAGTCATCTAAATATAGTTCCTTGATATCAAGATTACTGACATGCACCGCATAAATTGCACACCCCTTTTGACTAGCCTTCTTGAGCTACATTGCAAAAAATTGTTTAAGCTATAAGGGTCTCTGCATTCCACAAACTTCAACAGGGTTTTCATAATCATATAGATAGTTGACCACCTTATCCTCATAGTTCACTATAGCCTTATGCCCAGTTAACCAATTTATTCCCAAAATTACATCATATGAGCCTAAAGGTGCCACATACAAGTTTACTTGAGTTTGAATGGTTGGAAGCTCTAACTCACTGCAAAAGAGACAGGTATCTACCCTCCACTCTGCTCGGTTACCATACTATATTTTCCATGAATTTTTCATGTATCCAGGTCTAATGGGTATCTTGGATATTATTTTAGGATCTATAAAAAATTAATAGCTCCAGTATCAATTAAGATAGAGATTGATTAGCCATAGAGCTTACCCGTCAGCTGAACTGAACTGGTGAAGCTTGATACATTGTCTGCCTATTGTCCACTATAGCATGGATCTGGTGATGTTGAGTCTACTGGTAGCTTCCTTCCTTCCACAACTTCAACCACTAGGGATATTTCAAGGCATGATGGTCACCTCCACAAGTATAACACCCATCTCGAGGCCCTTTGCAACCTCCTAACTTGTCCTCTCTAAAGCCCTTCTGCTTATGGTCATCCTTACCCTTTCCTTTGTTTGATTTCTTGTTCTTTCCACCATTTCCATCTTCACCCTTCTCCTACAACTCAATTCCCCTCTTGAGATTACAGATCTGATGGATCTTATCTCTTTTATGATTTTTTTTTTCCCATACCATGACTTAGAATTTGAGTTGCTACAAAGATTAGATAGTTGCCGCAATTTTATGTTCCTGTTTGGTGGCTTTTTTAAAGACTTCATTCATGGTTTGAGGTTCATGCATATCCACTTCAAATCCTATGTGAGATGTAAGTCCCATTATAAATTTATGGATATGGAAACATTCATCTCCTTGATATTGAGGCACATATTTCAACAGGTTAGTGAAATTTTCCCAATACTGTATCATAGTTATATTTCCTTGGGTTAAGTTCTGAAACTTCGTAACTTTCTTGTAAAAGAAAAGTTGTGGTAACTATCTCTTCCTAAAATATTGGAGGAAGAGTTCCCAAATGATCTCAGTAGGCTGGAGATTTCATTCTAACTTCTACTTATCCCACCAAGTCGTTGCTTCACCTAAGAGCTGATACATAGTCCATGTCGCTTTGGTCTGTTCAGAAAGGTTATGAAGCCCAAAGTATTTTTCAATATCTATAATACAAGTCTCAGATCCTATTCTGATAGCCTTATCATTGAACTTTGGTGGTGCTACTATTTTAAATTCTTTCCCAAGCTCCTCAATTCATCCTTGTGGACCTACCCCTAGACCATCATCTCCTTGATTGCCTTTTGCATTCCTGCAATCCCGGTCCTCATGTGCCACTTGGACTTCTTGCTCTATATGATCCATGTGAGACTCTTTCCATTTCAGAAGCTCTAGAATTTTCTACAACCTCTTGTTCAGTCTGTTATCAGAACCACTACCACCTCTGTCTTTCTTGGTGGCCACCATGTCATCCCATACTTATCTTGCAATGTATTCATGTTTATCGCATCTCAACACAAGGTTCTATGAATAAACGTTCTTATGCTACATCACATAATTTCTCATATGCATACATCCCTCATTCTAGAAGAAATGCACATTCATGCATAATACACACATTTTAGAGTCCTTCATTGAACACACCAAAAAAATATTATTTGATTTGATTTATATTAAAGGTGAGTCAATAGATCCTTATTTACAATAGGCTTCTTGTTACATCATTCCAATTTCTTAGCGTCAGAAAGAGGACATTCCTCTGGGTCCTCATTTGAATCTACATCAAACTTTACAGAAGAGGATGGTTGAGCATGTAGGCTCTCCTTTTCCTCTTTAGTCAACAAGGGTGCATTGGGTCCACACCCTAGAGGCTAGTCTCAGATTGCAGAAAGATTTTTGATCTTAGGTGTTCGCTTCTCCTCAATCTTCAAGCTTCTCTCTAGCTTAAGTCATGTAAGAGCTTGAGCTAGAGTTTTGTCTTCAAGAATTCTTGATTGAACCACCGTCTTGGAATTTCCTTCCTTCACGTCATTCTTATGTGAGGTTCTAATAGTTTTCCCTTTCCTTCATCCTGCCTTTGACCTTCCCATTCTTGCATTCAATCTAGGTTTAGTCAATTCTCAAGACAACAAAATTTTGGGTCAAGGGTCAACTACCCTTAGTCAACTATGGTAGACTCAAAAGGCCTGGAGTTGAACCCTAAGCTCTGATACCAAATGTAATAATCTATCGTAAATTATTACTTAATTATCATTATTGTATTTGACACATGAATATATTCTAAATTAAAAAGACACAACTAGGGGGTAAAGTCAATCATAGCTACACATGTCCATTTAAAATGAGCCAATGAATCATATATTCACTTCCAAACTTAAATTACAATATCAGGTTTTACTTGGCTCCTTAAGCCACAAAGTCATTACATTGTACACTTTACATCACATACATGAATGCATTACATCAAGTTACATATTATACTATAATAGTCTTGTGAACAACTAAGGTTCTTCTTTGATGCTCACCTCCACTGGTAGACAAGAACATGGTTGAATCGCTTTACCTCCCAACCATGAAACTTATGCTTCCCCAAAATTCTTTTGACTTGAAGAATGCCCAACCCTGCATGGGAAGTTTAGGAAGAGAACAATCTGTAAGGTGGAATTTGGTGCATGCCCATACATCAACATGCAATTTCTATCTACGAGTTAGAAAAGAAAATGCAAGATCTATACTAGGAATGGCAAAGAGAGAAATCATAAAGTTCACACATACATAATGAACTATATTGCTTGGAAAAGCATAAAAAATGTGTTACAATAAAAACAAACAATAGGTTCTAGTAAAACAAACCTATACTCTCTGAACTGCATTTCGACACCTGTCCTGGAAGGTAACTTTCTACTATACGATATCTCATAACAACTATCTACCCTCTAGAAGCATCTACACTGAGGTGCTCTAATCAAACAAGGTATCACTGTTCCATTCAAATTTTAGAATATTCTTTCACATATGTCTTCAAAAGAAGAATTAGATTACTAATTAACTCTCTAAACATAAATCACATTTATGATTCAATAGAGTAATTCAATAATCAGTCATATCATTCTTATGACTATTAAATACTTTTCATCAATAAGCATTTTCCATTTAAAAATGAACTAAGAACAAAAGAAGGTATGTCACAAGTATGTGTATGTACATAGATGAAGTCTATGCTCATAGACATATATGTGCCTACTTAAGTTTTAGTATTTGTGCATACATTCTAAAATAAATCATTAAATTAGATTGCAATCATAAAATAGTATTTCATTTGATGTTTCTTTCATCAAAAAAAAAAAAAATTAGAACAAGTCTATGTTAACAGTTTCACACATACTGTTATTACATTCTCACAATTGTGATACTCTAATATTGTTGTTTACATATGAACATTTATTGTTTAAACAAAATAAGTACTGTTTCCTACTAAACAGTTATAAGACAAGTTGTTTACACATGAACATTCATTGTTTAAACAGAACAAGTATTGTTTCCTATTGAACAATTATAAGACAAGCTATTTACATATGAACATTCATTGTTTTAATAGAACAAGAACTATTTCCTACTAAACAGGTATAGACAACTTGTTTATTTATGAACATTCACTGTTTACAACTATTCAAGTTGTTCTAACTAAACAATTTAATGAGCAATACAAAGATAACTTAACAACAAAACAATGTCATTTACAAAGGACCATTCACTGTTTACATCATTACAATACTATTTCAAACTAAACAGTTACATTTAATGACAAAAAAATGTCATTTTCCAATAGAACACAAACCATTTGTAATTACTTATCGCTATTTCAAGCTGTTTAGAAGCTAAATGGCAACATTACATTTATTTTTTCTTTGTTTTAAAATAAAACAATTTTTCCACAATGATCTAAAAATAAATAATGTTATTTTACTGGTAACTAATATTATCTACAACTTCTCATTTTTCAATTTTCATGAAAGTCAAAATATTTCTCTAACAAATCAAATAGCCCAATTTCATACATGAGAATAGAATACCTAACATTCAGATCTTGTACAATTTTATCATTGAAAATTCGTTGAGAAACTTTAATATTATAAAGAAAACTAAGTACGACATGTATGTCGATGAAGAACTTGAGCAAATATTTAGGCCAAGAGAATGGCATAGAAGTTTCAAGTTCTATACAATACTCATGCCTATGCAAGCTTCAACAAAACAATCTAAGGTTGATTTGGATTTTGACCAATCTCATAGGTTGGGTGCTTTCTTTCATAGCATCAAGAGTTATATTTGAACTAGCCCATATGGGATTGCTGGTTTATACCATGCATACCATTATAATCAACATGTAGACTTATGTATATATCATTTACACATTTAGGAATCCACCTGTTGATCTTTTAGATTGACATAAGCAAGGCTAGGTGAATCTCAAAATTAGATTCATTCCATCGTTCCTATCAAATGAGGTCAACTTCACACAAAATAACAATATACATACATATGCAAGGCTTTTTAAAGCATTCAATAAATCCCCTTTCTATTATTGATGAGGGCACAACCTGAGACACAAAAAATAACCCACAAGCAAGAGAATAATTTTATTATTCAGAAAATGGAACTTTTTACATGCAGAGGATCTCAAATCCCCAAGTTTTACAACACATGCAAGTTATAGAAAACTACAGAATCACCCTTTCACAAATGCGAGCTTGTCCCCAAAAGTTACCCAAAAATACTAGAAACCCGCCCATAAATAGAGCTCCTCTTTAGTTTGGAGTCAAAACAACATTAAAATTTGAATTTAGGCAGTTTGGCGCTGAAAATTACAACTTGAAGTTCAAATTTCAAAAGAACATTTGCAATTGTATCTTCTAGAAAGTGCGCCAACTTCCCGGGGCCATAACTTTTGATCCGGGGCTCCTATTCACGAACCGTTTGAACCATTGGAAAGGTCTCGAAGTCAAGAATGCATTTGAAATTAGCTATGCCAATTTTGGAAAGTTTTGGGGCCATTTCAAAAGCTCTAAGTGCCTCAAATCCAACTCAGAAGATTTTCAAGTGCAAATCTAGGAAACTAAAACTGCAATATCTATCAACCCAAGAATAGAAAATAAAAACCATAAATTGGGAATTTCATTATGACAAAAAGGGTATCCAAAAATGTAAAAACATATGAAAAATGATAAACTTGAAATTTAACTATTTTTGGGTGATGCAAGATTGCCCTTACACCACTGGATGCTCCTGCATCAGAGACACCCAGGGTAATTTGAGAAGTGACCCCGTCACATCTCAGATGGTTGAGGAAAACTCAACCGGTCAACCGCTGCCTTAGATAGCTAGGATCAATCTTCCACAGGCCTTCCTCTCCATTTTACCAGAGATTCTTCATACTACCTATTTCTGGTACTCCTTCCCACATGACTATCCAAGATTTCCTCAATCTCATCCTTTTCTGAAGTAGATGCTAGAATCCCACACTGTTCCATTATTGGTACTTCCTCTGCGCCACCTTCATGATACTTTGTCAAATTTGAAATGTTGAACACAGGGGAAATGTTGAATCCATCCGACAACTCTACCTCATATGCATTCCCTGAATCATGCTTCTTTAAAATTTTACAGGGACCGAACTTCTTCATCTTCAATTTGTTATATGTTCCCACTGGAAACCTTTCTTTTCTCAAGTGGACCATCACTTCATCACCAATCTAAAACTCCTTATACCTCTGCTTCTGATCTACCTTAGCCTTATACTGCATATTCATCTTGTTAATATGTTCTCTTACCTTCTCATGTATATCCTTGATGTGTTCTACAAAATCTTCGACTTCAACACTTATTTTCTTCTCGTGGTCCATCTTCCTCAATTCTGGAGCTTTTTTGGGGCTACCTCCATACACAATCTGAAATGGTGATCTACCAGTGCTTCTGTTGATAGAATTGTTGTAAGAAAATTTTGCTTGGGGTAAGATCAAGTCCCATCCCTTGGGTTTATCTCCTACCAAACATCTCAGTAGGTTACCCAGACTCCTGTTAACAACCTCTGTCTGCCCATCTGTTTGTGGATGGTGTGCAAAACTAAACTTCAACTCTGTCTTCAACTTCTTCTACAAGGTCCTCTAAAAGTACCCCACAAATTTGGTGTCATGATCTGAAACAATACTCTTTGGCAGACCATGTAGCCTCACCACTTCTTTGAAGAACAAGTCAACAATGTGGACTGCATCATGGGTCTTCTGACATGGAATGAAATGTGTCATCTTCGAAAACCTATCAACCACCACAAAGACTGAATCATTCCCTCGTTGTGTCCTTGGCAAACCAAGAATAAATTCCATACTTATATCCTCCCATGGCCTCTCTAGTACAGGTAAGGGCTGATATAAGCCTATATTCTGGCTCACTCCTTTAGCCATCTGACATACTCTGCAGCTTTGTACAAACTTCTTCACATCTTGTGACAACTGAGGCCAATAATAATGCTCACGATAATGACAATGGTCTTATCCTGACCAAAATGTCCTGCCATTCCTCCACTATGCTTCTCCTTTATCAGGTTCTCCCTCATGGAACTCCTCGGGATACACAATTGACTTCCTTAAATAACATGCCATCCTAGATTATGAAATCCAGCCACCTTGTCTTGTCCATCAGGGTTCCTTGCAAGCAAGCCTCTGCAAAATCGGGATCTACGTGAAGCCAAGTGTCTTGAGTTCATTGAACCCAACCACTTCAATCTGCATCTTTGTCATCAATGTATGCCTCCTACTTAAGGCATCTGCAACCTATTTGACTTCCCACTCCTATGTTTCAAAACAAAGGTATAACTCTGCAAAAACTCTACCCATTTCATATGCCTCTATTTAATTTTCCCTGACTATTTAGGTACTGCAAGGCCTGATGATCAGTATATAGAACAAATTCCTTTGGCAACAAATAATGTATCCATTTCTTTAATGCTTGAACTATTGCATAAAATTCCTGATCATATATAGAATACTTTCTCTTGGCATCATTTAACTTTTCACTGAAATAGGCTATGGGCTTACCTTCTTGGCTCAACACTGCTCCAATGGCACAACCACTGGCATCACAATCCACCTGAAACACCTTGTTGAAATCTGGGAGGGCTAGAATAGGTTGCTCTATCAACTTCTGCTTCAACAGTTCAAAACTTTTTGCCGCTCTAGTGCTCCACTTGAATTCTTTTCTATCCCCTCTCATTGTTTTAGTCAGGGGTCCACAAATACTACTGAAGTTTCTAATGAACTTTCTATAAAAACTAGCCAAACCATGGAAAAATCTCATCTCAATAGCAGTTCTTGGGGTAGGCCATTCTAGAATAGCCTTCACCTTCTCTGGGTCCATCTTGAGACCTTCTTAGACACAAACCCCAAGTACACTAACTCCCTCTTCACAAAACTGCACTTCTTCAGATTAATCAATGAGTTTCTCTTCTCTTAACTTCTCAAAGGCTCTCAGAATATGTAGCGGATGCTCATCCAACATTTTTGAAAATCAAAAATATCATCTAAATACACAATAACAAAACTTCCCAGAAAATTCTTTTAGTACCTCGTTCATAGGCATGAATGTGCTTGGTGCATTGGTTAGCCCAAAAGGCATGACTAACCACTCATACAGGCCCTCTTTGGTCTTGAAGGAAGTCTTCCATTCATCTCCCTCTCGAATCCGGATCTGGTGATATCCACTCTTCAGATCAATCTTTGTGAAGTACTGAGCTCCACTCAAATAGTCCATCAGGTCATCCATCCTTGGCAGGGGAAATCTGTACTTGATTGTTATCTTGTTTATGGCTCGAGAATTTGTACACATCCTCCACTCCCCATCCTTCTTTGGTGCTAGTACTGCAGGTACTGCGCACATGGACTCAAACTCTCCGTATCAAACCCTTTCTCAACAACTCTTGAACTTGTCTTTCAACTCCTCATTTTTGGAGTCATTCTATGAGCTGCCTTATTTGGCAAATTGGCTCCAAGAATCAAGTCAATCTGATGACTGATCTTTCTTATTGGTGGTAAACCCTCAGGTACATTATCAAAAACAATATCTTGAAACTCATCCAACATCCTAGAAACTTCTTCTGGAACCTTCTCACTATCCTCCTTACTCACTCTAGGAATCAATGCATAACACACACGCTCATGCTTCATACTTTCTAAAAAATTTCTTCCATCTGCATAACAAATTCTAGCACTACTGCATACCTTTTCTTTGGTCTCCTTTAGGGATTTCAACTTGTAGCCAGACCCCATCCTTTGTCAAGGAATAAGTGTTTGCATGACATCATGTATAGCTTCGCCCTGCTCGAACTGCCCACGACCTCCCCAACAACGTAGCGACGTACATCCATGGGGATGATATCAAAGTATCTCATCATGGTAGCTCCCAATCTTGAACTTTACTAGGCATTGCTCATTAGCCAAAACTGTGAGTGGCACTACGCAGCCAAGCAATCGATATGGATTAGTTGCCTTTCCCTCTTCAACTTCAAATTTGTGACCGTCTCCTCTGACACCAGATTATTAGTGCTCCCACCGTCAATAATGACATCACAACATTTTCCTTCACACTTGCACCTTGTGCGAAACAGATTCTTCCTCTATTCTAGTTCCTTTTCCTCAGTCACCAAGGCTCTCCTAATCACTAGGGCTTCTCCCCTTTCAGCATCATCTGAATGTTCAGATTGGGCCTCCTCATCTGCATGCCCAACCCTTCCATGACCTTCTGGCCTATTGTTTTCCCTTCCTTGGTGTTGTGGACATTCATAGGCTCGATGCCCTTCTTCACCACACTGGAAACACGTTCCTCTAAAACCACCTCTTCCAAATCCTTGTCCATATCTCCCTCGTCCTCTGCCTCTTTGATCACCACTGTTTTGATCCAGTGATTAAGTGTGTCATTCAGCGGCTTGGTGCGGTGCCCACATCTTCACTTTTCTTTTCATCATCATTTTTCGGCTTCTGCGAAGGTGCGCCATTACTTATGCAGCGACCTCTCATCCTTTTTTGCTGCCATCAAATCTTTTTGTTCAACTTCTCTTCCACCTTTAAGGCAGCTAATACACATCCTCAATGGTGGTCATTATGACTAGGCTTAACTCCTCCTGAATGCTCGGTCGTAACCCATTAAGATATCGGGCTACCTTCTCATTATTGGCCTCTGTGTGACCCGTTATGATGATTATCTTGTGAAAATATTCAGTATATTCTTTTCTGAGGATCTGCTTCCTTGCTTCCAGCCCTTGCAATTTTTCTTCAACAAATCTAACTTTCGTAGTCATGGTATGAATTAGCTTCTTCGGTTTCTCTACATCTGATCCCATCGGTGATATTTCCTTTTCCTCTTGATTTCTTTCAATGGACCTCTTGCAAATTGGCATGGCCCTTAAACTGTTTTGCAAACTTAGCTTATCCCCGGGTCCTTTATTTCCTCATACTCCAAATATTCTTCTAACTCATTGATCCAGTCGATCAACTCTTATGGGTTCAGACTTCCAGAATAACTGGGGACTTCTGCTCTGGGTCTTTTCCCGATCTTCAAAATGGCCCTTATTAGCCGCATTTGGTCTTGATCAATTGCTTCTTCTTCCTCTTCTACATTTGAACCTTCTTCCTATCCTTCATCCTCACTTTCCTCCCTCAGGTTTAACCCTCTCCTCACCTGCTCTTGTAACGCATCAATCTTCTTTGGAGGGCTGCAGTGCATCTCTTCCACCAGAATTTCTGCCACCTCAACCACCTGGCACCACCATGCCTACTGCATCACTCTTGGGAGGCATCTTTCTCTTGACCTCAACCCACAACCACAAATCGTGCGAACTACTCCTCGATCGCGATCTGGGTCCACACACTCAAGAAAACCTCGGCCCGAGATACCACTTGATGAGGGCACAACCCGAGGTACGTAAAATAACCCACAAACAAGAGAATAATTTTATTATTCAAAAATAGAACTTCTTACATGCAGGGATCTCAAATCCCCAAGTTTTACAACACATGCAAGTTATAGAAAGCTACAAAATCACCCTTTCGCAATATGTGAGCTTGTCCCCAAAAGTTACCTAAAAATACTAGAAACCTGCCCATAAATAGAGCTCCTCTTTAGTTTGGAGCCAAAAAAACATTAAAATTTGAATTTAGGCGGTTTGGCACCAAAATTACAACTTGAAGTTCAAATTTCAAAAGAACATTTGCAATTGTATCTTCTAGAAAGTGCGCCAACTTCCCGGGGCCATAACTTTTGATCCGGGGCTCCGATTCGCGAACCGTTTGAACCGTTGGAAAGGTCTTGAAGTCAAGAATGTGCTTGAAATTAGATAGGCCAATTTCAACAAGTTTTGGGGCCATTACAGAAGCTCTAAGTTCCTCAAATCCAACTCAGAAGATTTTCAGGTTCAAATTTGGGAAACTAAAACTGCAATATCTTTCAACCCAGGAATAGAAAATAAAAACCGTAAATTGGGAATTTCATTATGACAAAAAAGGTATCCAAAAATGTTAAAACATTTGATAAATGATAAACTTGAAATTTAGCTATTTTTGGGTGATGCAAGATTGCCCTTACACCACTGGATGCTCCTGCATCAATTATCAACCCATTCGATAACAAGCATTAGTAAATATACAAATGAAATACAAAATACATGGAATCCATGCCCTCCCATAGGATCATTATTCGATCCTTTACAAAGAATATTTTTTACAAACAATATAGTCACACGGAATAATTTTCATAAGCCTTCTTAAGGCTAAGAATTATCATGCATAATAGAAATGATGGTCAAGCCTTATAAGGATTTTGAGCCTTGGCCTAACTTTTCATACAACCATGAAGGATCTAAATCATTATGTTTTCCAAACTACCAGTTCGTAGGCCATGCGACCTCTACAAAGTGGATTGAAAAAACTTTATACATTCGGCTCAAGGCTGAATCATAGACAACTCACATTTTACTGTATTATGAAAACATTTAGTAAAATGTAAGGATTACTTCTAGCTTGTTTCAATAATGGCAATAAAGCTAAGTCTATGCAATAAAAGGAGATCGATTTACCTCCAAATCGAGCTTTGGAGAAGTTTTTCCTCAGAATTTTTGCTGTCTGAGTGTGTCCTCTAATTTCTCCTTTTGAATACCAAATTTTTTCTCTTCCTTTGCTTTTTCATGCCAATATCCTTCAAAAATGGAAACAACACTGTCTTTTGCATATTTTTGGGAGATGACATTATTTCCATGCCACTTGCCAGTTCTTGGTTTGAATATTGTCATTAAAACTATGGCAGTCCACGTCCTTTGTGGATTTCCTTGGTGATTTCTCATTCATTTTGAACAATTTGATTTAGAATATATCGGTTATCTAATTTTGAATTCAATATAAATTTAAATGTGTACAAATAAATGTATATGTATGTATATATATATATAAATTTAAATGATTTCATTCATATTTACCATGTTTTCAAATTATATATATATATATATATATACATACATTCTTATGAAAATTGTTTGTTTGGAAGGGCTTATAAGTTCCATATATTATCATTTAATTAAAGTAAGGAGCTTTAATTTCATCTTGAGCATCCATATATATAAACTAAAAGGAATTTTCTTTTCACTTAATTTTCACATAATGAAATCTCTTATTCTTTTAATCATTCTTTTCAATACTTACTTTTGTTTTCTTTAAAACACAGAGTTTGAGTGGACAATTTAATCTACAAGCCATTTATTTCAATAACTGAAACAATTCAAGTCATGAAATTACATTCTTCTATATATGCAAAATAGTTCATATACAAATCATCATGCCATTTGTGGTGTGTGCACCTAGATTCCAATTGGCTTACTATTCGATCTGGCTAAACAATCCTACTTCAACTGTGTTCTCGTCGTTCAATCTGTCACCCTGCAACTGCACACACTTCCACTTGTAAATTTATCAGTAATGTTCAATTCTTGATATCATATAAGATAATTTCCAAAAAAATTCAAAGTCAACGTCAATCAACTTCTTTCATTCATTTTTTGAAAATTCCAAAATTTCCATTTAATATTTATTGAATTTCATCAATAATTCAATTTGCCATATTATAATAAATATGCAATAAAATTGGGTTATGAGAATTACTTGAACATAAGCTATATAAGAATCATTCACTTGCACAAAAATTCAAAGATGAATATCAAAAATCCTTTATCAATTTTATTCATAAGAGTACTAAAATGTATATTGGAAGTAATTGATTATAAATCTATCACAATGCATTCATATCTTTTGAAAATGTATATTTATGTACAAAATATTTACAATTGCATTCTCATTCCTTCCTTGAAAAACCTAGACTGGACTAGTATTGACCTAAGACATAACTTTCCTACTTACAAAATTTCAAGATCCCTTCAAAATGGCAAAAAAAAAGCTTTTATAAAAAAAAGGGAGCAACAAGCTTAAAGCCATGGACAAATCTCACATTTTAATTTGAAAATCTTGTCCTAAGGATCAAGTAAAAACTAGTACAACTTCTTTACAAAAGACAAAAAGTACATTGCTAGAAGACAAAATAGTTGTAGAAGTCGTTGCAGAAGATACTTCCTGATTCGTGTGATGATAAAAAGTAGGGGTGGCACATGATTAGTCAGTTGTACTACTCCACCTATGCTACAAATGTATCTTCTAAAGGCCATGAAGATTCCATAATTCTTCTGATATGATTCAAATGAGAGGAATGTTCTTCAATCTACTTCTTTATATCATCAGAAAATTTTACTAAACATGCCACCAATTTTATCAAGCTATCTAAAGCATAATTTAATTTGTATGTATTTATGTATTCCTCTACACAATAAGAACCTAAGATGGGAGATAAAATATTTCTAAATTCAGCCCTCCACACCTTATAATCCTTTAACCATCCATCATTAGATAAAATTTTAGGCACAATTCCAAGCTCAAGGTCACTAGAAAAAGTTACAAGGATTGATCCATAACAAGATGACAACTCTCATGCATGACCATGTTGTCCTCAATATCATCATAATTATCCAAGATGATACTTAATTCAATTGGAGCATTAACATCAAAATCTTCCCTTTCAAACATCTATTCAATCAATTATTTCCTTAGGAACCAAACATCTTGGATGCTCTTGAGCTTGACCTTCAATGGGACATGAATAATGTACAAAGCATTAATTGAATTGTACCCATTCCAATCATATTCTTGGTGGCCTAAAATGCTTGATATCCTATGACCAAAAATTCTATCAACTTCTATGAGTTTCTCTTTTCTCCCCACCTTTATCTTTTTCTTTTCCTCATTGCTCTCTGCCAGCTCCTTCCTCAAATTATTCATCTCCAAGGTAAGGGATTCCTTTTCCCGATTTTCATTATCCTTCACCATAGTTTATGGAGATGACAAAAATATAGTAATAACATTTACCTACTCTTGCAACTTCAAATCTAAAGCATTTACCCTTGCAAAGGTTTGCTTCTAATTTATTTACAACTACCTTTGTAAACATAGTTTTGTTTACAGTTAGCGTTATTATCTAAAGAGAACTTGTATCCACCAATATATTGATAATCATATTTCCATTTAATTAATTTGTACCATTTATGACCTTGAGTTTGTTGGTCTTATGGAAGATTGACCAAATAGCCAAGGTATCATGCCTTGGAATTGAAGCCTAATCCAAAATGTAATGCATCAACTTGTTCTTCTTATGACAAGAGGGTCATCTCCCTCTTGTCTTCTAATGGTATCAAATACAATTACAAATGATATATCCCATCCTAATAGTAGTAGACATCCAATCTTCCTAACAATCTTCCTCCCCTTTTTTGGGTCATATTCTCAATGTTGGCATTGACATCTACTCATATCTATACTAAAATTTCATCTTTATTTTCCTTTTTGATTCTTGTTTTCACTTCATCTTTAATCTAAAATCCCCACCTTTAGTTTTTAAGATGAAGTCTTTAAATTCCTGAGTGGTGATGAATATTTCATCTAACATAAATTTTGTGCATGTCAAAGCTTTGACATCTACAACCATCTACCCTCTAGTCTCAAAATTTATCAAAAAAATTTCATTAGAAGGCCTCTCAACCATGTTCCTTGAAGGGGATTGCAAAATATATATTTGAATAATCTAGAAACTCATCTAGATCTAGAGGGTAGTCCACTAGGGACTCTATTGATGGAGCTATATATTGAAGCAGTGTGATTTTTTTGGGGCTTGACTACTACATTTCTTGAGAATATGGACTGAGTCTATCTATTTGATATACCTTCAAAGGCACATTAGCCAATTATTTGGTTACATTATCTAGTATTTTCACGATTCTAAGTGCATTATCCAACATTTTCATGATTCTAAGGACTTGATCCTAAATCTCTATGTGTGCACCTTTGTAGGAGGGATCCACTCTCTTTCTCCATTATTCTACTATTTTAACTTTTACCCATTTCTACCTTCTCTTTGTGGATTCAAATTCAAAGGAGAAGGTTTTGATTAGATTCTTAATTGGATCATAATCGTGAAAAAATTCAACAAGTTTATATTTGATCCTAACATCATGGATGAAATATTCAAGATCACATTACCTTACTTTATCCACCCTCATTTTGTAGGGAATAAACTTGTTTAGGAGCAACTCTAACCCCTCTCTGGATATGACCTGGAAGTTTGAAAAAACTAATGTGGATGGTAGGATTACATGTTTCTTATAATTTCTAAAATGAGTTTTGTTTGAACAATTCAATTGCTAGATAATTTCCAAAAAAGCAATTATGTCTGGGATAGATTTTGGTAAAATGTAAGGTGCCACTAGGGAAACACAAACCCTTATTAATATGACATTTGAATAGAAAAATTAGTCACCCCAATTATTATCAAACCCTAATTCTAGCTGGAGGTCCTTTGGTCTCAAGAATTTCCTAACACTTTATGATAGAACCCAATCAATTTCTTGACCAAAATTCATTAGAATATCTCTAACAAAGAATTCCTCAAAAATGTTGTAATTTGAGGTATCATAGTTGCTATCCCATATATATGTCCATTCCTGTACCAGGAGCAACCTCTTCTGAGTATCGAAAGCTCTTATTTGTAGATAAGGAGACCAAATATTCCTCCCACTATATAGAAGAATGTGGCATAACAAGGAATACCATTTAAAATGGACTATGCTATCATTTTTCTTTATGGCACATAGGGCCTTATGGATCCCCTCTAAGATAAATGTTGCATAGTCATAAGTCTTATTGAAATCTCTACTATGAATATCGAATGCCAATACCATCACATTGATTGGTATTTGGGTTTTACAATCCATGCCCAAAATTTAGCATAAGGAAAATTAGGTCTTTATAAAATAATCTTAAAAGATGTCATAATTGAAGGGCACCAACTCCCCATTGACAAATATTTTCAGCTCTCTGTTCAAATCTCTTGGCCTAAAAATAGGTAACCATTTTACTCTATAACTTTATCTTAGTCTCTGGTACTCTTTGGTTAATGCCCCTAGGTCAATGGGCAACTAAGCATTTTTTTCCAAATTGAACAAATCATAGATGAAATTTCTATCAAGGGTTATTAGAGGAATACCCTTCCCACTAAAAATCATCCTTTTGTCTGGGTTGTAAGCCCTAGCCACAACTCTAATTAATTCAACAATTATGAATTTAACATGTTAGGGAAAACAAACCTCTCGACTCCCAATCTCTAGATGTTGTAAATTGGCCTATCTATGAGACATTTTCTAAAGCAATACTAAAAATGGGTATATCCATGAATTGGGATAATTGTATCTCTGAAATAATAATTTTTTATCCATTACCCTATCAAATAAAATTCCTAAACCATAACTAGATCTAGGTATTTTTGATGACCCTGAAAATTGAATCATTATATCCTCATCCAAACCCTCTTAACTCCTCTTGAAGTTCCAACCATTGTTTCTAGGGTTAGGGTTTTTAATTAGGGCCTAGGGTTTTTGTAATTACTTAAATTTTTGACTCAAATGCAACTATCTCAAGATTACTTATCCTTTAGAATTTAGAATTCCCCTCTTCAGACTAGAATTGACCCTTTCTAGATTTAATAAATTGTAATGCCCCGCCACGTAACCCTAGGGGAAGTTGCAATTCACTAACCAAATGCAACAATTTTTTTTTTTTAAAAGAACAATAACATACAAGTTCACTATACTTTGCAAACATCCCCTACGACTACGAGACAAAGATTACTTAAACCCGAATAAAACAACCAAGGAATGAAAACATAGCAACATTCAATTAAACAATTAAAGTACATACATTCCATACAGGATAATTACATCAAAGACTAAAAGATACAACATGATATCCAATAATGATTGTTTACATTATAATTACAACACTTATTCCCTGAATTAGGTAGATCAAATAACATGATAAAATATTACAATTTCCACCTCGATACAATTGAGGGGTAAAGAAATACAAGAATAACAGAAATGAAAGGAACTAGAGGAGCATCTGGATCCAATGAGCTCTCCAACATGAAAGTCTCGTCCACACGATCACGAACAAAGCCAACGGTGTAAGGTGCACGTTCCACCCAACCAAGTGAAACCCAAAGGCTCATCCCTTGTGGTAGGAGATAGTAACAAGGATTTCCAATCAAGACCAACTACCTCTAGACAAAGGCTAACACAAATGAACTGACTCAAATACCAAATAACAACACTTACCATAGTACGAGAAACCCACAAGAAAAGACTTTGCTTCCAGGTTACATAGGACAAGTACACCATTGTACAACACACATTAACTGACTAACTGTTGACGTAGGAAGAGTGTCATACATAAATTGCCATGAGTTACCCTAGCTCAACCTTCCTAGGCTACCAGACCCCCATCATGGGTTACCCTGGCTTGCCTCTACTGGTGCTGGACCCTCATGCAAAACTATGTGTCTCATCTCATCTCGAGTCTTAACAATGCATGTTCCATGAGAGAGGAATTCATTAACTTTATTAGTGTGCATTTCCCCATTAATTCTTTTAGATTATCACTTGATTAAACCCTAAGTGAGTTACCCTGACACCTCTTTAGGCGTCGGACCCCCACAAAGGGCCACTCTCCTACTGACAACACGGGGATACAAATTCCCCAAACTAAGGGTAAACACCATGCACAAACTGATAACTAGTTTAGACCTTAACACATAAGGTCACACACCCCGTTCATAGTACACAGATAACCAAAACATATCACACATCCCGTTATGATAACAGGTGATAACACAACTACCTCCACATGCACCACCCAAAACCAGACACCAGTTTGACCAACGCCAAAAATAACCCAACACAAACAGAACCTTGGAAGACTTACTGACCTAAAGTCTTGATAACACAACAACAAGAATAAAATAGACGATGCAACGAACGACAATCTGACAATTTATTCCCCTACGTTAGGATTTCCTAAATCCAAACCAAATAATGGCATAGTGCATGAATCAAGTAAAGTAATTACATTTAATTTTACATACTCAAAAGCAAATAAAATTTCATTGACCGCATACAAGAATTTAAAACTATCAGGTTATTTCCTTTCCTCAATTTTACTTAATGATTTAAATCCACCATTTAAATAAAATAAAATAAATACAAAAATAATAAACTCATTCCACAATAACTCCTCTTTTACAGAAATCAATTTCCCCATTAATTCTTTTTAAAATATCATTTTAATAATCATATTTAAATATATTTATATATTAAATATATATACCTAATTATATATACTTAATGTATATATAACCATATATCTAATACTTAAATATATAAATAATATTTAAACCTATATTTAAAATAATAATTAATAATCCCCATATTTAAAATGAAATATAATATAAATATTATATTATATTTTAATTAATAACTAAATAAAAAATAATAATAAAAAAATACATATTACATTATATTATATTATATATAATATAATATAAAAAAAACAAAAATGCCAAAGTTGCATTTTAAGCAAGGAAACCCTGCGTGGGAGGTGGGACGCAGCCCACGGCTGGCCCAGCCTCCCCCATGGGGCTGCAGCTGGGGCAACGCCTCCCCCACTGTGTGTGGGGGGCACTGCCACAGCAGCGCCCTCCCAATGGGGATGGTTGTGGCAGCTGTGGCTGCCAGCCTTCCCCACACATAAAATTCGTAACCTAAAAAAAATAAAAACACCCCTATTCTAGCCGCAACCCAGAACACAAAAAAAACAGGGTTCTTTTTCTATAACAAGAAAATAAAATTTAAACAATTTTATTTTTTACACATATATATATTATGTGTATATATATGTATATTTAAACCAAATATACATATATATACATATATTATATATATTAAATTTCAATTCACAAGCAGATTGAAGAAGATCAAACAACAGAAAATTGTTAATACATAGATTTGTTTTATTTTCTAAATTTTATTGACAAGATGATTTTTGTTTTGTTTCAAGTTTTGAATTGGAGATTCTTGATGGGTTTTTTGTTCCTTAAATCAAATTTTGAATTCCATAGACAGTTTAAACAATTTCAAAACAAAATTTTCCAAAATAAAATCTGCATAAATAAGGAAAGAACCTTGTGTTTTTCTCCAACTTTAAGATCCTTCAATGGAAGTTTGCCCTCTTCTTTTTCCAAGCTTCCCCAATCTTCAATCTTTTCTTTTCAAATTCTTCCAAGAATTTTCATGCAAATTTGCTCTCCAAATTTTCCAAATTAAAATTCAAAGAATAAAACCATCATTACCTTATGCAATCCTCTCCAAATTTGTCAAACCCCTAACTTTGAATCCACCCACCAACATTTATTGCTAATTTAGATATTTTTATTTTTGAAATTTAATAAAACAATTTCATTTTCCAAATGCATTTTGCAACAATATTCTTTTAAATAAAATTCATTACAACCCAAATGACAATTTAAATTTTCTTTAACCAAATGATTTTCACAATTCACAAATAAAATTCTTTTCAACTTTTATTTCTAAAGGTAAAATATAAAACTTATTTCTAATTTTTTTGATTTAATCTAAAATCCAAAGATGCCAACCCAACCAATTTGATTTAATTTATCCTTATTAATTTAATTAGTCAATAAAATAACCTAATTAAAAATTAGATTATTTTATTAATTAAATTAAATTAATTAATTAATCACTAATTTCCCAACAATTCAATAAGACAAAACAATAATCATTTATAAATTTCAAAAGCCATTTAATCCCTTTTAACTTGAAATTTTAAATATAAGGCCAATGGGGAAACTAACAACATAAAACACTGAACCCAACTAAGACCGACGACACACTATGGCTAGGGTGATGGTTTGACACAGAAATCCTAGTTACTATCTCCCAATCGATACCATTGGTCGATGGACATGCTCAAACCTGTGAAACCAGGTGGAGTCGATGTCTTGTACTTGCACCCTGCACACAATACGAGTGTCAAAACATGCATATAATATATTAAAACACACCGTGAAAAAGGGAATCGCAGAATCACAGGGCGCTCGCATGCGAGTGATGTGATCCCTTCCCCTTCACCAATATAGTATAACTAACTAAAACATCTAAAATCCATGATTTAATCAAAGCATAAAGCATCGGTAATTCACATACATGCTAATTTAATCCATAACATGAAATAATAATAACATCTGAATAAAGTACCATCACATCCAAACATAATGTTTACATCGCTTAACCGATAGCGGTTAAAATAACTAAGTTCCATAGCCACAATGCAACGAAAATAAAACATATCATAGAAGAACACTGCTCGATCAAAGAGTAAAATGGAGGGGTGTTACATAAATTCCACGAGAAGGGTAAAATCACTTACTTTTAATTATAGTTGTAGACTTCAAAAAAGATTCAAAAAACCTTGCTAAGCAAAAAATCACCACAACCTTTTCTTTGAAAATCCTCTTGTGATTACAATAGAAAAAGTGGATGTGATTAAATAGATATATTGTATAAATTTGGTAGGTAAAGGAAAAATCCCCCATCAATGTTTGCATGCACAAAGGCACACCATACAAGTAGGCATTTTTTTAGTTTGAATGTTGACCATTGATCCTTGAGGAATCAATAGTTATTGTGGATTTTTGAATCTCCTTGTGTGAAATGGGAAACATCTTTTCATTGCTACAAATTTTGGACACATATTGCCATTTTAGGGCTTCACTGAGATAGATAGAATTAACAAGTCACTTCTACAAAGATGAAAGCTTCCAAAAAATCAAATAATGGAGTGAGTAAAAACACATGGCATGATTTTGAGAACTCATGGGAGAAACAAAAGTAATATAGAAGTCTCCATGCCATAAGAAGTTTATGTGAAAAGGAAAAAAATCCTTGACCAATCTTAAATAAAAGCATTTCACTCATTTGTAGAAACAAAATTTTCAGAACACAAGGCTCTCCAAAACATATAGCTAGTGCGACTTAGTGAAGTGATGAAAAATGGTGATGAATAGGATTTAAGTGGAGACCACATGATAGCCACAACACTTGATAACTTAAGGGTTTTAAAATCAGATGTAGTAACCAAGATAACTTGGGTTAGCAGGGAAAGGGGTTGATAATACATAGTTTAAGAGACATCATGGGACAACTTAACGCATTTGGAACCTAAAGAGAATGTTACAAACCAAAAAGAACCAAAGGGAGAAAGAATTATGATTTGATAGGAAGAGAACCTAAACAAGTCAGAAACAAGGGGATGTCTATCGTTATTTCACATGTTTGTAGGGAGATAATAAAAAATAATTTTTTTTTTGTGAAACAAAGAAAGGATGTGAAATAGCACCATCTTTCAAGTGGGTCCCGATGAAGCACAAAGGTTAAGCAATAGTTTAAAATCATATTTAAAGGGAACAAGATTAACAGGTACTTAGGCGAATAGGGCCAATCATAAAAGAAAGAAATGGCCTTAAAAACACAACTCAAGGGACCAAGTAATTGAGGCAGATGGTCAATGTTCAAAAAGAAATGAAGTGCAAGGGTCAAGACTAGGGTTTAGGGTTTTTCATAACACTAATGTAGTTTTCTTATGAACCCTTACAAATAAGAAGAAACTTGGACATTTTAGAGGATTGGAAACTTCAAAGAGCTAGAAAAACTAACAAGAATTACCAGTGGCTCTAGTTGGGGATGATTGTTGTTGGAAAGAAATGCAAGAATCCAACTTCTTTAAAGTAGACCAAAAAGATAGAATAAAGAAAAAATAGAAAACAAGAATGTAAAAATTTTTACACAAGGTACATTATGCATGGAAAATACCTACTTTAAGAAAAGTAGGGTTTCAGTAATTGTCCATGCACTAGCAATTCCAAAAATTCACCATTTAAGTGTTGTAGAAAGTATGAATTCTTACCATGGGTGTTTGCAATAAGATATGGTCCAATCCAAAAGGCATCAAATTTTCCATGTTTTCCTTTATCTTGGGATTTAGAACTCCATATTAGGACCATATCATTTAGTTCAAACCTTATAGATGATGCTCTTTTGTTAAAGAGATATTTGACCTGATGGTGTTGTCTTATAGTATTTTGTTGTGCCAACCTTCTAGACTCATACAACTCTATGAATTGATTTATTCTTGATGTCATAGTATCACATATATCTTCATAATTTTACTCAATGAATTTGTAAATGGGTAACAATTTAGTTATAGGAATTCTTGCTTCTAACCCATATACATGAACGGTGTGAGCAACATTAATTGAATTGTACCCATTCCAAGAATCTTCTAGGTAGCCTAAAATGCATGATATCCTATGACCAAAAATGCTATTAACAACTTTTGTGAGTTTTTGTTTTCTCTCCACCATTTTCTTTTTCTCTACCTCTTTTCTCTCTATCAGCTCCTTCAAATTGTTCATCTCCAAAGTAAGGGATTCCTTTTCTCAATTTTTATTATCCGTTACCATAGTTTGAGGAGATGGCAACAATCTAGTGACAACATTTACCTGCTCTTATAGATTCAAATTTAAAGCACTTACCTTTGCAAGGTTTTCTTCCAATTTCCTTACTGCTACCTCTATAAACATAGATGTGTTTACAGTTAGTGTTTATTTCTAAAGAGCATTTGTATCCCTCAATCTATTGAAAATAATATTTCTAGTTAATTCATTTGTGTCATTTTTTACATAGTGTTTGTTATCATGACTAGGAAGTTTACCAAATAGCCAAGGTCTCATGCCTTGGATTGAAGCCTAATCCAAAATATAATTCATCATCTTGTTCTTTCAATGATAGCACATGATCATCTCCCTCTTGTCTTGTGATGGTATAAAATGCAATTGCAGATGATATGTCCCATCCTGGAAATAGTAGACAACCTCTCTTCCTAACAATATTCCTACCCTTTTTTGGGGTCATATTCTCCATGTCTGTAGTGAAATCTACCAATATATTTGCTACAATTTCTTCTTTATTTTCCTTTATGATTATTGTTTTGGCTTCCTCAATCTTTAATCTAAAAGCCTAACCTTTATTTTTCAAGAGGAAGTCTTTAAATTCTTGAGTGGTGATGAATTTTTCATTTGAAATAAATATAAACTTTATGTATGCCAAATATTTGATATCATCAACCACCTACCCTCTAGTCTAAAAATTTATCAACATTATTTCATTAGAAGGAATCTCAACCATGACCTTGAAGGGGTTGCACAACTTCTCTCATATCTAAATAATCAAGAAAATCATTTGGATCTAGATGGTAGCACACCAGGGAATCTGTTGAAGGAGCTATCTATTGTAGTGGTGTGATTTTTGGGGGGTTTGACTGCTCCATTTCTTGAGAAGAGGGACCGGGTCTATTTATCTAGATACCTTCAAAGGAACATTAGACAATATATTGTTTGCATTGTCCAACATTGTCATGATTCTAAGGACTTGGTCCTAAATCTCTATGTGTGCACCTTTGTAAAAGGGATCCACTCCCTTTCTCATTTCTTCTGCTATTTGATTTTTTAGTCTTTCTCCCATGTCTTTGTGGCTTCATATTTAGAGGATAAATTTATGGTTAGATCCTCAATTAGATCATAATCATGAAAAAATGTAACAAGTTTATACTTGATCCTAGCATCATGGACGAAATGTTCAAGACCAAATTTCCTTACTTTATCCACCCTCATTCTATAGTGTATCAACTTGTTTAGAAGAAACTATAAACATGAACACCCTTTCATTACACGTGAAAAGAAGAAAAAGGAACATAACCACCATGCAAGAGGAGAGTTACATATTACCAAATAGAATCTCCAAGTCACTATCATTCAAGGAGAAAACACATAACCATCTCCACACAAAAAATATTCTACCACGAGCTTCCATCACCCACCATAGATCCCATTGAGAGTATCCATCAAGAGTTAGATTTCATGGCTTCCAATCTCATAGATCTACAAAATAATGTTAACACACAAAACATCCACTATAGTCTACAAGCCTATAGTAACTCCTTATAAAAATGTAGCTCTAATACTAAATATGATAGAAAAGAACAAACTCTTATCCAATTTTTAATAATCTTGAGGCTCCATTCAAGTAATAATACAAATTGGTAAAATACAAGGCTTAAACTACTACAAAATGAAAATCTTTTTTTTTTCTTTCAAATTTTTAATTTTGTCACCTTAATATGAAATTATCATGTAGAGATTCAACCTCTTTTTTATGCTTAAATCATCCACTTTAATATTCTTAATACAACCACCTTAGATGAACTTAAAATAAAAATAAAGATAAAATAAAATCACCATAATATAGAAGCAACAAAGAGGCAAAAATCAACGACATTAAAGAGGACAAGAAACTCTAGAAGACCATCTCACAACAAAATATTTATGTGGATGGATCCTCTTAGGAAAAAAACTTGAGGCCAAGCATGTATTATCTTTAAATGAAAGATTACATTACATTCACTTCCATCACTCCTTTTGTGTCTTCAATTCAAAAACACAGGTGTACAAAGATTTTCCTCGCATTTCATACACTCCCTCAAGCACTTTCTTATTTACTAATTTAATCTACTTACTACCACCTTAAACATCTCTTAGATAGTGTTTTCATCCCCTAAATGAGATGTTCAAGTTGGTTTCACATCCCAACAACCCTCCTAGGAAATCTATAAGCTTGCTTAACATAGTCCAATGTAGGTTGCAACCAAATTACTAACCTACTCCATTTGGGCACCTAGTTTGTTGTTAGTTCCAAGGTGATTAATTTTTTTTAATAACCATCCCAAAATTGATTTCAAGTATTAAAACAATGTCAAGGGAAGTTGGGCACCCAAAACCACTATAACAACCAAATACTTTACCTCAATAAATAAAAAATAGCTTATGGTAAATATTTTTTATTGGTCCCCAGTAAATAAAAGTTACTACTCTAATAAAACTATGATGGTAAAAAATAATTACCATTATCCGTAAAACCTTCATCTGTTATGAGTGATTTAAAAATAATAGTGGGAGTAATTAATATATAGGATTTACAAGGTTAATGGCACCTTAATAATAAAATGAAGTTGTTTTTGAGGTCGACAAGATAGCTAAAGGCACAACTCTCCTAAGAGAAGCCTCCACACTCCTAGTGAATTATTTGAATTATTTGTACTTATTAATTTATCTAATTTCTAAATTAAATTACAATGTGGCCTTTGCTAATTATTACAAAATTTCACTCTATCAACTGCTAGGTCTATAAGTTGCCATATTGGGGTGTATAATTTTTTGGAGGCACTCAAATACCTTATAAACTAATTGTATGTGGTATGTAGCTTATAGATTTATATGTTATGGTGTTAAGTGATGATCATTTATAAATGGGTATTGTACATTTTATTCTAAAAGGCCCCATTGTGTCAAGTAAATTGTTAATAATAATTATAATTATTAGAGTTTCTCTTTATTTTGCATAAATAAGGTTTATCATTTTTTTAAATCTAAGAATCATTCATGCAATTAATGAAACAAATTGGTTTATTGTATGTTCTACCTATGAAGTGTAGGTGCATTTTGTTTCAAATTTGTAGGTGTCACAAACTTCTATTTTTATTAAATTGACTATGACATTCTATAATGAAATCATTTATTGGTAGCTTTCAAATACATTACAATTTTAAAAAAAATGTTATTGTTATTTGTCTTTACTTTTGTGACCACCAATAAAATAAATATAAAATTTAGTTTAGAAAAATCATTTGAATTTGATATTATTTCCTATTATTAGGACTTATACTTTTCCTTCATGATTTTATTTCACAAGGTTGGATTTATTTTTCTATGGATTAAAAATCAAGAGGTTAATTGAATTAACATTAAAAATTCCTTTCAAATATATCCAAGATAGATGATCTCATTAATGAATTTCATCATGCTAGAATTATCCTTAAAATTGATTTTTGGTCTAGCCATCACCAAACTTTCATTTAGCCACAAAATATTATGAGGAAAATTGTCCAACTACAAGAAGACGACCCAAGACTGCATGACTCTTATGACTAGGGTTGAAACTTTGGAAAGGAAGCTCAATAGCCTTTCCAGTTTCACCCTCAAGGTCATACACCATTTTGCTATCACTTTATCCTCTGTGCTATAGGATGAGATAAAGAAGCATGACAATACAACAAATCCTAGCTTGAGCCAATAGAAGCAAGATGCTTTCAAATTTATCATGGAGGAATGGGGAAATATTCTCAAGTAGGGTGTCCTGGTTTATTTTATTTCTAGTTATTACTATGCTATAGTTTTGTTGTCTGTTTGTTGTCATTGGTTTGTTTGTGGCCTGTGACCTTGGAATTCTTTTTGTTTTAAACTCTCTGCCCTTGGGGCCTTTTGTGTATGGGTACAATGCCCTATAAATGTTGCTTATCTTATCAAAAACATTCATCAAGTTCACTAGTAATATAAGGTTTGTCTTTTGACTTCTATAGTGCGATTGTAACTTTTCAAGCTTTTATGAGTAAGGTATTTAAGAGGCACTTATAGAAGTTGATCATAATCTCATTTTTTGTGTTATCCTTTTGTATAGCAAAGATTCTTCTCAAGATTGTCATCTCATTTCTTTGGAAAAATTGGGAACAAGGCATGGAATCCAAATGTGTATTTAAATCCACATTTTTTACCATATTTTTTTCTACTAAATGTGCTTCAAACTAATCCCATTAGAATCATGGCTATGCAAAAGTTGCTTTTGTCAATCACCACTTGTAAGAAAGCTCATGAATTCCTTGGACCTTAATTTCTATTTTTTTAGAACTTTTCCTTTTTTTGTCATTTCCTAACCTTTTTTTTAACGATGATTTGAAATGATTGAAATCTTCCCAACAAATTTCACTCTTTTTATTTTTTATCAGCTAATCCTAATTATTCCAATCTTCATCCTTAATATAAATTTTTTTATCTAGCCTCTTGAGAATACTCACATTCAACCTCCTACAAATTTGTCTTTTCAATAAAACAATTGATTTAAAAACACATCTACATCATGTATCTACACATCCCTTGATTTTTTATACATAGACAACCATATTATATAGAAAAAAAATTAATTAAAAAAAGGTACTTCATAAACTATCACATGATAATTGATAATACAATTTGATAATATTTATTAAATTCTATTTAATTTAGTAATATTAGGTATAAACCTTGGACTGAAAGCAAAAGAAGGTGATGTATAATATTTCCATTTAACTACAAAAGGTTGGTGATATGTAAGTCCAACCTAAAACGATGGTCACTTAAACTTTAGTCTATTTTTTCATATAGAATTTGGAAGTCAAAGTTTCTAGATGAAAACAATTCATACATTTATTTCCAAATATTTTGGGAAAAGAATGAAAACTATAATAATGAGTTGAAATATAGTTAAAAATGAGTACCTATTAACTTCAATGAGCTGCAATAGTTGACCACTATAGAGACGTGCTCAATTTGCAACATTTTTTATTTTTGGTTATTTTCCACCCTTACATTATCTTATTAATTTTATTTTTTCTGGATTATGGATGATTTGGTTTTATGATTTTCCATCCCTTTCTTTAATTTCTAATTGTTTATATTGTTGTATAGTAAGTAAATAATCTTTATGTTTTTAATTATTTAAAAGATATTATTTTAAAAGATCTATTTCACTTATATTATAATTATGCTGAGAGGCGTATTACAATGGCATCCATCAAAAAGTAAAATTCAGTGTAAGGAGAAACTCTTTAGATTGAATTTGACGTTCAAATGACATCCAACTAACATAACTACAATCATTGTATGTAGATATTTTTTCAAACAAATTTAAAAACAGTTTTAAATCAATTTATATCGTATTCACTCTAAAATACTTATTTTTTATAGCATAATCAATTTTATAATGATTTCATTTTTATTATTACTAATACTAAAATTTAATATTTATAATTATAATTAATTTAATTATAGTAATTATTATAATAAATTGGTATTTATATAACATTATTATTTATATAAAATATGTTGAGTCACTTATTTTCATCATTTTTTCTCATTGTAATAATATTTCATCATTTGTATAATTATAAAGATTTTTTTATTTAATAATATATATTTATACATTATTTTTATTTTAAATGTTAAAAAGATAAATCAAAGTAAAATAAAATCAATTTAATTAAAAAAAAATTAAAACTAAATACTTAGTTTAATGATATCAAGTTTCCACAATCCATAATGTTCTTTGCAATGGTTTCTGGTTTTGATTGCGTGAGAATTTTTGCATCAACGTTTCGGATCACACTCCGTGATCCATCATCAGAATGAGAGTAGAGCTAAAGGAGAGAATGAAAAGATGCAGACCAAGAGTTATTTAAAAAGAACAAGGAAGGGAAAGAAGAGAGGGGGCACAAAGACCAAGAACCAATAAAGAATTAAATATAGATATTCTCATAAAAATATATATCAAAAAGACAAAGAAATATATATATATATATATATATATATATATATATATATATATATATATATATATATATATATATATATATATATATATATATATATATATATACTTAGTGTCATTTAATAATTTTATAAGTTTTAGGTGAACATATATTTTTATAGTAGTAACATAAATATATATTTTTATAATTATAACAAATTTCAATATATTTATTTCTAATTTTTTTTGTTTATTTTTCAATAGTTTTTAGTTTATTTTTGCTTTGTTTTTAAAGCTGTTTTATTCACAAATTCATGAAGACCTCTATTAAAATAAATTAAAACTAAATACTTAGTGTCATGTAATATTTTTAAGTTTTTAGAGTGAACATTAATTTATAGTAGTAACACAAATATATTTTTTATAATTATAAGAAATTTCAATGTGTTTATTTGCAATTTTTTTTGTTTATTTTTTAATAGCGTATTTATTTTATTTATATTTATTTTTCAATATTTTTAAGTTTTTTTGCTTTGTTTTTAAAGCAATTTTAAATATGTTTTATTCACAACTTTCTTTAGATGTTCTTATCTTTGAATTCATGAAGACCTCTATTAAAAGAGGTTGTTGAATCATAACCATTCCATAACTTTGTGGTTGCAAGTTTGACTTTATTCTCTTGGAGTTGGATTTATCGTAGGTTTGGCTTTACATTTTTTGGATTCACTTGAGTTTAGCTATCACAAATTTGACTTTAGTCTTGTTGAAACCAATTACATTGTTATAATATGTTGTTACAGTAAAACAAAACAAAGATTCAATGAGTCGCAAGGTTTATTGCTTTTTATTTGTGGTTGTTTTATTATTGAGTGGGATGGAAAATCTCCCAAGTTGAGTCTATTGGACTTGATAGAGCACATTTGGTTTGGAACTTGGCAAGGTTACATTTTCTTAATACACGCTAGAATCAAAACTAGGGTTTGGTTACTTTATCTTGTATCTTTGTGAAGAAAATACATAAATTTAATATTTGATCTTATCTTAATTGACAATGTATCACATTTGTTTAAAGAAGAAATTGGACATATGTATTGAAAATCAAATTATAATTAAAATCAAGTCAATTCAAATTTGGATGGTTTTTGGGAAGAGCCTGGGTGGAGAAGTCAGACTTTCTCACTTCAAATTGAACCAAAGTATGGTTGGAACAACATGAATATGTAGTACAAATTCTTTAGACGTGTAAGATATGGGGATGAGATATTTTGAAAGGTCATATTACTTATCCCAATAGGTACGAATTGTCAGAGGTGTAAATAGATATGGGGATCTAGATATTTCTTTTCTACTCATTGCAATTCTGGGTTATATCTATTGTTGGGTAGGGATGTAGTATATTGTTTGGAACAAACATTAAAATATTACCAATTATTTACTAGGGAGGGTTATATCTATTGCTGGACATAGAGATGTGGCAATAACATGCCCACTTTGCAAAATTTGCAAGAACAGGAACAATGGATAATAAGTTGCATCTATAACATGGGTAGCGGGATTCATCTCAAGTGACTGAATGGAGAGAAAGGGATCCCTCCTTGGTACGGATAGTCTGTACAATAGATTAGCAATCCACCACTTTACTGTGTGCCCCATAGAATTGTAGGGGCAATTTCTTTTCCCTTCCGACCATCCATCCTTGGGTAAGGTGAGTTGGGTACCGGCTAGGGTAGGTTGGTGGGTTGGCCCGGCCAAGTTCCCCAATCAGGACCTTTCCACCCGATGTAGCTTCTCTTATCATTTTCATAAAAAAATTCTGTTGGTATAGGAGGTCATTTCTATACTCATTTCCTTTAATTTTCTTACAAAAAAATGTTGTCTAAGGCTCCTGGATTGCTGCAATCAGACTCGGATAGCGTTCACTCGTAGAAGCGTTTCCTCCTAACACTACTATAGCAGTCCCCTCTTGGTTAAAATAAATTGGAAGACCTAGGTCTCGCAAGAAGCAAGGAGTTCTCCCGTAAGTCCATCAGATTGGATTGGAATCGGTGATGCTGTTTTGAAGTCATTTCATATTTCACCACTTTCTAATTGGACGGAAGGAACAAACCGGGCCGAGGGGGATGTTATGTATGAATTTCAAGGAATGATGGATAGAGGATTTCATGTGAAACTATTCAAATAAGGACCATGATGGCAACCATGATACAAACGAAGGTAGGACTGTTATGTATGGATTTCACCCCAACAATTGCCAAACAACCAATATTCTTCTTGGAATGTTACGTATGGAATTCATCTTTGGACTTCTAAAGAAATGAACTCCATTACTTAGATCCCCAAATCTAGTAACAACCATTCTTTTTGATTAGACAGTACGGTGAACCCCACCAACCTATATTTTATTTCTTACCCGATTGACCTAATTCTATTATTCTATTTCTCGGTGGGCTCTGCTAATAAAATGGTAGGAGTGAAGGTTCGACTCCCAAAACTAGTCCTCTTTGAAATGGGAGGGCCTGCCTAGGAGGGAAATTATGAAAAGGGTCCGCCCAAACAACACAACTTCATTCCCACCTGAATTCAGTTCCCCCACCCCCCATATAGTTGTTCATTTTGACCGATTTCCCAAAGGGCGATTGAACATTGTTACGAGGGAAACACATTTTCACTTTTGCATTGAAGAGGTAGGTTGGGCATTTTCAATCAATGTTGCCATTAGACTGCTTCCTCCTAAAAAAATAGGTAAGAGCTAAGCTCCTATTTTATTGTGGGGGTGTATTAGCTCATCCAAAAGTAGAGAAAATTGACTAGATGAGAAAATTGACTAGATGCTGGACCATCCTTGTTAACCTCCATCCGGGCCATCCTTTCTTTACCCTTCGCCAGTTGAGCCAGTTAGCAGAGAGAGAAAGTAGAGTGAGAATTACAGTTAACTACCTTCCTTCCGAACAATCTTATCCAGTCAAGCTCGTTAGGCTCCATATATTATTTGATTGATTGAAACGGTGATAGCATATGGGTAGTTTATTGTTGTTTTGAATAAGTTGATGAAAATAGGCACCTTGAGAAAAGATAACTCTTGGCATGTTTTATATATATTAATATTTAATATATGTATGCTAGTTTTAATTAGATGTATAATTTTTCATATCTATATTTTAAAATATATAAAATGTAAATGTTTTCTAATATTGCATAGTATAAAATATTTTTTTTAAATAAAATAATTATTAAATAAATAAATATTTTTCAAATGAAAATAAAGTGTACAATATAAATAAATTAAAATAATTTTCAAATAATTATATTTTATTAAAAAAATTGTGATCAATATTATTGACAAATATTATTTTAGATAATAATTTAATATATTTTATTTATTTTTGTCAAAATTTTAAACTTTAAATTTAAACAATATCAAATTAATAAATTATAAGTAAAAAAATCTAAGATCCTTATTTCTACATTGTGCCCTTTCTTTTACTATTTTTAATTAATTAATTATTTCATTTAATTCAATCTTTAATTCAACAATTACACACAAATGGTGTTTGAATTTTAATGGAACAAGTAACAACACAACTTAACCATCGCACCACACCACTATTGACATTTAAAAAAAAATGATGTCATTTTTATAATTATTTATTTTTAGACTATTTAACTACTTACAAATTTAATTATTATAATATACGAAAACCGAAAAAATACTTAGCTCAACTTAAGTCATTTTTTTAGTTTTTCTATGGGCCTGAAACACATTTTTTGGGGTTGTTCTTGGGCTAAAAGGAGATGGAATATTATATTTAGATTTCTTTCTACTATTTTTAAGTGTAAATTAGGTTGGAAGGAAGCACTTTTGGGTGTTGGCATGGGAAATAATGTTATTGCTAATTCTATGAGACATATTATTTTACTTAATATATGGAAAAGTAGATGCTTGGTGATGAGTCTAGTTTATGGTCTAATTTTGGGTAGAATTTATTATTTATTTGTTGAAGTTGTCATGGACCTTGATGTTAAGTGTTGATATTTTTATGATATTTCCTCAAAACTATAGACATTGGGCCTAATCTTATTTATGCAAATCTTTAATGGCATTGGAATGTTATATGGACTATCTATATTAATTATGCATGTGGTTAATGAATGTTCTTTAAGGTGGTTACAAATATGCAATTATTATGCGTACTAACATTGCCATGCAAATATAATTTGAGGATACTAAATTGAGGAAGAAATCGCCAGCTGAACATGCACCATAACGTCCAACAAGGGAATCATTTAAAGGTCAAAGGAGGTCAACAACAGGATATTCCCCATGCAAATCGAATGTAACTACCTTGTAAATGATCTTTATTGATGTTGAGTGAATATAGGCATTACTGTTGTGATAAATCTGCGTTGAGGCAGACACCTCTGACCAGATTCCATGCGTTCGTAACCGCATCTCCACTTTCTCTACTTTCCCTAAAGTGGCATCCTTCTAGTTCATGGAGTTGACCTCCTTGCTTAGTTAGTAGTATAAATAAGGATCAGATGCTCCTTCTCAAGAGGTTGCGTGATCTAATGATGTACTTGCACTCTTATGTTTTCAGCAATATAGCTATGCTACTCTTTTGTACTCATGATTCTAGTGAATAAATTGAAGTTCTAAGTTTTAGTATTTGAGTTTATATTAGTATTAGAGGATACTCCTCCAAGGGGGACCACTTGGTGAGAAATCCGTGCTTTAGCTTATTTTAGCCTAGTTATTACTTTATGTTCAGTAATTAGTTAAGAATCTGGCACTAACTATTCCTGTAGTCACTAGAATTCCATTTTGTGACTGTTCTTGCAGAGTAGTTTCCTATTTGTTTGCTCAAATTTTCATTTCTGTCATGCATTTCGGGTTAGTATAGTTGTTGGTTGATGTTCAACATTTATGTTATTCCTTTCCAAGCAATTTACATTTAGCATTGTGTCTTTCTTAGCTGTAGAATGAAAATGGCTACTTTGAGTTCCTAGTGCACATACTGTGCTGACCCATTTCAAGTTCACGTCCCTGGGATGATAAGTTAAATGAACCTTCATGATGATTGAAATAGCTATTCAGGTTAGATGCCCAATCTCTAAATTAAGAATGTAAAGGCCTAGTTGTTAAATCATTGTAGGAGACCAACATTTTTGGTGGCATTACCGAGGATGGTGTCAAATTTGGAAGTTCTTTGGAGTCGTTGATAGTTTCTTATTATAGTATTTTTAAAAGTTGTTCTTAGAATACTCCTCATTTAGAAAGTAATGACCCCCCTTATTCTTTACCAATTCTTTGTGTGAGCTGGTTGATTGTGAGTTGAAACTGCATGCATAGAGGAAGGATAAGAGATGCTTATGGGAGATTCCTTCTTAATAATCATGATCCATTCTAGCTAGAAGAGCTTCCAAATTTTCCAAGGAACAAAGAAGAAGAAGAGCCAAATACCTTTGCTAATGCATTTCTTGATCTGACCAGTTCTAAAGCTTCCTTTGAAGACCAAAATTAGTTTGAGAATCCCTTTGCTTGGGAAATCCATCAAGTAGGCATGGGTGATGCAAATAGAAATAGACCTAACCAACCAACTTTTCCTTTCCCCATTTCCCATCAGAATGAAGTTGAAAATCTCAAAAATATCCCTGCTTCAACCCTCCCTAAGTTTTATGGATCTTTCATAGAAGATTCTGATACCTTCTTGTTTGAGTTTGACATACTCTGTAGGAGTTATGACTATACCATTGATGCCCATAGGCTTAAGATATTTCCTACCACTCTGAAAGAAGCTACATTAAGATGGTTCATGAGCCTAGGTAGAGATATTGTGGAAACTTGGGAGGACATGAAGACAAAGTTCCTTGAGAAATACAAGGAATATTGCAGGGGAAGTGACATGAGAGGAGGTGACATTTTTAGGATGCAACAAAAGGAAGATGAGAGCCTGGAGGGTTACATTTCAAGGTTTCTATTCTGCCTACATAAATCTCCACACCATACACTTAATGAAGAATCAAAATAGTTTCTTTTCCTGAGAGGAATTAATAAAAACTACACTGACGCTTTGGACTTGATGGGAGGAAGAGATATCTCCCAAGTTCCTTGGGAGCATATCAAGAAAATATGCCAGAACTATTCTAGGGAAACTTCAAGAAAAGGGAGAGCTTACCAATCCTCTATGGGTAAGTCATTTACCAGTGAATTTTCAAGGATGGAGATCACACATTTGCTGGTAGATTTCAAGTAAGACATTATAAAAAATCTAGCTACTCAATTGGATAAAATTTAGGCCATGAAGAAACAAGAGGAGACAAAGGAAATGTTGGAAAAATATTGCCCCCATTACAGACAAAAGAAGGACTACAGATGCAAGATGGTAGCTAATATTGAAAGTAAGCAGATTCCACCCAAGTTCAAACCAATCTAGATTAAAGAAGACCAAGCCTACTATGTTTTACAAAGGAGACCTTGGGCTCCAAGACAAGGTATGCCATTAGATCCACTCTCTTATGTTGGGCCATATTTCAATTCCTATTCATCTAGTAACCAATGGAAACCCCCATATCCATCCAGCTATGGAGGATATCCACCATAACCTTGGGGTAACCCTTCAAATGCTTGGCCCAATCATCAAAAATCTCCACCCTAGTGGCAGCAACCTTAGGGGAATTGGAAGCAATTTCAAGGGCATTGGCAACCACCTTTAGGAAATTGGCAGCAAACAAATCAATGGACGGGAGGACAATAATGGCCTACCTAGACAACCAGTTACATGCAACCACCTTCTTAGCCCCAACAACCTGCCATAATGCCTCCCCCTACTAAGTCAAGCTCAAATGCACCTAAACCTACTCAACTACCAGCTCAGCCCACACCCAATCCAAATAACAAACCACAACAATAGTTTGTATACTCTACTAATTCAAATCAATTCCATGCATATGTTGTGAGTGTAAGTGACATCCACTTGCTTTTAGGAACTAATTTACCAACCCATTCCAAATCCATTATCACTGAGTTCCTATGGAAGAGGAAGAGGAACCTTTGAATGATCCCATTCAGCCAAGTGCACCTAAAAATCCTAAACCAGTCCAAGTCAGGTAGACTGCACAAGAACCACCATTTCCTCAGAGATTGGAAGTTTCCATGAACAAGGAAGAAAATGAGGAAACAACCTTTGACATCTTGGATCAGCTTAAGCATATATGTGTCTAGATACCTCTATTTCAAGCCATACAGGATGTCCCAATCTATGGCGAGACAATCAAAGAAGCATTCCTCAAGAAGCCAGGTAGGAAAAAGAAAGACCCAACTACAGTTCATTTGGTGGGACAACTAGTTGACATCATACTTGGAAAAATGACTATCCCCAAGTACAATGATCTAGGTAGTCCTTTGGTAGTAGTTGTTATAAATGAGATTAAAATGAAGAATGCAATGATTGATTTAGGGGCAGCAATAAATATAATGACTAAGGACATCCTACAACAACTAAATGTTGCAAGCATGAGATATACTCCTACTATCTTGCAGCTTGTTGATATTTCTACTATTAAGCCTAATGGTATAGTGGAGGATCTTGTGGTAATTCTAGACTCCTAGGAGTACCCAACAAACTTCATGATTCTTTCTCCTAAAGCTACACTAGGCGGGTATCCCATTATTCTTGGAAGGCCATGGTTAGCAACTGCAGATGCACATATTGGATGTTCATCAGGTGACATGACCATTTCTGATGGGAAGAGTACCAAAAAGTTTTCTCTTTATCCTCCTTCTCAACCATCCCATGATGAGGATAATCCCATATGGCCACATGTTGGTGAAGAGGCCGAGGAAGTTAATTCTATGGTGCAACTTATGATGTTAGATAGAAGCTCCTTCATGCAGCTTCAAGATGAAGATGAATTATTGGATAACATCATTCAGAACCATTGTGAAGTGGAGGAAGCATCATCTTCTCATTATGTTGCTCCAATCAAGACACTTCTTCTTGCTATTCCTATAGCCACTCTAATTGTAGTCGGAATTCCTGCAGCAACAGGTATGTCCCATACATTGCTGCCATATGAACTCAAGGTACCATGCATTAATGAAACAACCATGATAGAGTTAACTACACAAGTGTAGGTGCCAAAAGGAAAATATTTGAATGTTAACAATAAACTGAGTGAAGAACAACAATTGTTATTGGAAAACTTATTAAGGACCCACCATCGTGAATTTTCATGGGACTATCATGATTTGAAGGGATTGGACACTAAGCTTTACAATCAAAAAATTTACATCAGAGATGATTGCAACCCAGTGAGGTAGCCACAAAGAAGAATTAACCCTACACTGAGAGAATTTGTAAAAGGAGAACTACAAAAATTGCTAGATGTAGGATTTATCTACCCCATTTCAAATAGCTAGTGGGTGTCTCCATTAGTGACTGTTCCCAAGAAAGGAGGGAAATGGCGGGTTTGTGTTGATTATAGAGAACTCAATGTTGCCACCAAAAAGGACCATTTTCCCTTACCTTTCATAGATGAAGTTTTGGACACACTTGCAGGAATGCAATATGTTGTGCCCTCCACACACACACCCCGTTCGAAATGGGGACCCTCTCTTTCTTTCGCCTCACCGAGTCATTTTATTGTCGTTCCATTTTGTGCCCCCTGTTTGGTGTTCAAAATGGTTAGAAAGCTCTTAGGGATGTCATCTTAAGTTGACCATGTCTTTTCCCCCTCAAAAATTTCCAAGTCTTTAGTCTTGGCAGGTTCCCGTTTGGTGTTTTCCTTAATGCTTTAAAGTCAGCATCCTTGGGACCCATCGAGCCTACCCTACCAGGCCACCCCTCTCAAACTTCTATCACCTCTTTTCCATTTCTAAGGGTCGTCCTCTTGTAGAGTTCCGCCTACTGAGACCCGATCTCCTTGGCACCACCAGTTTATTGTTGAACTCTCAAGCATCCTTTAGCTGACAAAATTCCGCCCATCGGAACCCAGACCCTTCAGCGTCGTTCGATCATCACCAAGCAATTAAACAACTATATGTTGATGACCGCTTGACTGTCAGAACTTGGCGCTCTGACGACCATTTTCAAATCGAAGCTCACCAACCTTTGGTCTTTTGTACTTGCATTAAATAGTGGCATTAAATGCCTTAACTTCTATAAATAGGAAAATATGAGCTGTCATTATCACTTTATCAGTTGAGCAGAAATAGGTTAGAATGATCTAGATCCATCTCCCTGCACCTCCTTCAAGCCTGACGAGTGCCAGCATTGATCCAACATGTTTTCTAGCTGATTTGATCACCTCCTTCATCGGGTTCTTGAGGTGAGTTAGCTGTTTGCACCCTGTTTCATATTTTCCCTTATTTTTTGGTAAAATGAATGAATTTGAAAGAAGAAAAAACATGTCCTAGATAGAGAAGGGAATTTCACCCAAAACCCATGTGATGGAAACTTGATAAAACCATTCAAATCACTTGCTAGATGGTTGTGGAACCGTGTCTTCTTGGCATCGTTCTTCAGCTAGAGTGTTCATGCTCTGCAGGCCTAGGCTTGCTCATTGCTCTCGCCAACACTTGAAAACAAAAGTAACTTCCCAATGGTGAACCTTGCTATCGGGTTTGCCACAGCAGGAGGACTTCATCCTCCCATTGTTGAAACTTGGTGAAAACTCAAAAATTAAAATTGAGCCCAACAAGCTTCCTGGGTCTGCCACCGCGAAACTCTATCCTCGGGGCGCTGCTTATAGTCCGTTGTCCTAGGCGGCAGTCCAATCTTGGCCTTTCGATGCTTTGGACCCCAACTCCCTATTTTTTGGTTGACCTCATGCGCAAACAACTATATGACCAATGGCCTCTAGGTCTCGGCTAGCAGACCTCTGCGATGACGATGCTGTCTCTTATGGCTTGCAAGTGACATCCTTCCGCCATTTGGGTCCTTGTTCCATGGTGGCTATTTGAAATGCAAAGAGAAAACTTCCAAGTACTTAACCTCCTTCGAACCACTGGTGTTGGGTCTCTGTGATCGGGACTTTGTCCCATCACCGTCGTAGCTTTAGAGAAAATTGTGCTTGTCCTCCTGACCGTCGGAACCTGACCTCGCCCCGATCATAGAAATTTTGAATGATTGAGTGAACCCAATGTAAATGGTCATGCCTTCATCCAAACCTGACTCCCCAAGTTTCTCCCACTAGGGCTCCGACTGACATTCGCCGTCCTTAAACAACCAACAAATAACATCTTTCAACTCTCTTAGTCCCAAAATTTTGAGGTAATAAAGTGAGTTGGTAACTGCCCTCTTGAGCCACAGGTCTCACCTGGCAGAATGTTGCCCCCAAAATGTTGTCTCATCAGAGCCGTTTCAAATGACCAATCTTCCTCCTAGTTCCAAGTGCTCAAAAGATGATTCAAATTCCCTCCAATCACCAAAATGACTTTGACCCATGTGATAAAATAGGGCACTTTCCTTAGTGGACTCCTTAAATCACCCAAATCTAAAGGAGGGTCGATACAGGTGGGCCGCCATGCCCTGATTGTCATCCCTCCTGTAGCTCCTCAAAAAACAACCATCTGGCCAAGGAAGTCTGACCCTTGGGGCATGAATCATCCAAACTCCCTCCTATCAACTGCTAATGTCAATCTAGATTATATGTTAGATTTATTAATACTGGATTATCTGATCTAACTCCGTTTGAAGGGATTTGGCTAACGATTCCATGTTTTTGTGCTTGGTTTTGCTCACCTCTCTTTTGTTTGCAAGATATATGGAATCAAGTGCAGGACCTTTAGGCGCATCCACAGAGAAAGACAAAGGAAAGAAAAATAAGGCACCATGTGCAAAAGAATATAAGGACCAGATGAAGTATCAGTTCCAAGGGGAACCCCTGAATTCCAGTCACCTCAACTTGGAAGGAGGTCACCGACACAAACATCAGACATAGAGATATCGATGAATTCAAGTAGAGAGTGTAAATCAACCCTAAAATAGAGATTGCATGAAACATCAAAAGTAGTAAGTTGGCTAAGGTTGTGGGCTTTCCTCCTGCCCTTGTTGTTATCAAGCTTTTGATGGCCTACAGGGAGGCCTATCAAGAAGAAACTAGAACCATAGTAGACAGAGATGGAAATATGTTGGCTGGCATATTTACTAAGGCAATAACAAAGATTTTTCATATCCCTACCTTTGGGGAGATGGAACTGTCAACCATGAGTGATGGAAAGGCTATGTGGGATGAAGATCTCCTTAAATGTAAAAGGCTTATCAATCAGTATTGGTTGAAGGAAAAGAGGAGCAGTGCTGCAACGGTTCCCCAAGAGCTCTTTCACAATGACTTTTATGAAGATTACCATGATTTCGTGACCCTGCTAAGCAAAGTAATGGGCCTTCCAACTGCGGATTACTTCCAAAAGTGAATGCTATACTTCAGTGAAGAGATTCTTTGGTGAGAGGCCAAGTTTTATTGGGTCAGGATAATCAGTGACTGCTTCCATGAGCAATTTATGGACGTAAAGAAAACCTCTAGGTTTTACATGACCTCTTACTTGGTCTATTCACTGGCCGAACAAGTGCAATACAGAGATTTGTTCAGAGCTTCAGATGAGGAACCAGGTAGGGAGCTGAAAGTTTATGATAAATACCCTCAATTACAATTCAGAAACTTCAAGAGAGATTATTGTAGGGTCAATGATGCTTTCATAGGTCATATCATTAGATTTCTTGGGGGTGACTTCGAGAGGAGAGTCTCTCACAATGCCAATGCATTTTTGAAGTAGTTCACCTTCTTATTCATCCAATATCCCAAATTCACCTACATTCTTGTTGAAGGCTTCTCAGAAAGACCAAACAAGTTGCCCTGGTATCCTAATGACCAGATAATACTATTAGAGTTCTCTCAGTAGCTACGACATGTGCACGCCCTTTTAAGCAACAAACATAAGGCATGGATTCCTTATCCCCTTTCCTTTGGTCAAGGGTTATACAAACTCCATACCTCTTAGTGTGCCAATAATTCAGAGAAGGAACTGACAGAATACCATTTGAGAATCCATACCGCCCGACCACAGATGGACCCCTATGGCCATCTCAAGAAAGCACTTGGACCTGAATACGCCCATCTACATATTGTCAATGATTTCTGGACTAATTGTAAAGATGATAATGAAGCGTGAATAAGGCACTATATGCGGATGGCCGCATATTTTGTAAAGAGGGTCAATCTATTCCCCATGCTTGATCAGGTAGAAGAGGATGAAAGGACACTCATGGTCCTCGGTACAATGCAATTGAAAATATCCTATTACCACTGATTGACTGGGATGAATAGGAAATTAATGACCTAAACATTTTAATCAAGCTCATCGAGGCCCAAACAAAAGAATGGAATGATGGATGAGTTGCCCAATTGAAGTAGCAAGGGGTCACTTTGACCTACGAGGGGCTTGAGAACAAGCTAACAATTGGAATAGACAGGGAGACAGTTTCTGCCCCATCAGGAGAGACTTCAAGGTCTCCTTTTTCCACCAGATCAAGGAAGAGAAAAGATACCGTTGAGCAACAACCCAATCCTAAAATGTATGCAAGAAAGGCTTCAGAGGGGGAGCCTTCCAAGAAACATAAGATGTCGGGTAGTTTCACTGAAATGCCTACTATTCAAGAGGATTCACTCCATGAGGGAGAGGAAATGAAGGTTGAGATACCAAAATCTCCACTTGTTGCCTCTCTGCCTACTTCTCAGGCGATGGTAGCTACTTCCCCACCAAAAGCCAATGAACCAAGAAACCATGTCCCAACTTTTTGATTTAGTAGACAATGGTCCAAAAGATGAGGAGGAACCATATGTAGATGAGGTTCACATGTTCCACTAGAGAGAAACTCCCTTCTACCTTAGGAATAAACAAGCAGGAGGACCTTTTACGACCTCCACTCTACCCAATTACTTTAGCACCCTACTTGATCCCAATGCTTGTAATAATCTTGGTCTTCCTCATGTGCCTACTTAGTACTTCAACAAGGATAGGACATCAAATCAGCCACAAAACCAACCTCAAGGACAACCCCAGATTCAACCAAGTCAAACACAAGCCTAGCTTGCTAGCTTCGCCATAGGTAGAGCCTTTGAAACTGAAATTGAACAAATGGGTGAATATGTCATAGAGGAGTTCAAGAAATTCAAGATTAGCTTGTCTTCCTTTGAGTTACTTAAGGTTCCTTCAGTTAGGAATTTCTTCTTTAGATTTATTAATGGAACCCCTTCTTCTAAGGTAACACAAGAAATACCAACCAAGAGAGTCTCATTTGAAGACCCTCTGAGTGAGCCTATTATTCAACAGATTCATGGAAAGAAGAGTGATCCACCTCACAATCAGTTGACAATTAAGAATCCTACAAAAGAATCAGATCAAAACAATAGGAAAAGCCCCAAGGATCAACCCACTGGGTAGTCTAAGGATAAGGTTGGCGATAAGAAAAAAGCTTAGGTAGCTCAGATGGATATGCCTATGGGCCTCTTCTAGGGGAAGTTGGAAACACTACCTTTCCTCACCACAATCTAAATATTTGGAAAGAATTTACGTATTTGCTTGCTTGATTCAGAAGTGTCAGCCAATGTCATGCCCTTGGAAGTATGCAATCTTAGGATCACTCCCACACCTTCAAGGAGAAAAGTGACTCAATTGGATAAAATGGAGGTTAACATAGTAGGGGAAATGAATCAGATCCCATTGTAGATCATTGAAGATCCAAGGGAACAAACAAGTCATAGACATCCCTAACGCATATGAACTCATACTTGGGTGAGACTTCACTAGAATGTTGAATGGATATGCTGCTATGGATCACTCTCAAATGTGGTTGCATTGGAGAGGGCTGCCAAATCAGATCTGTATAGATCAGTAGCCTAATATGAAGTTCATGATTATCGAGTATAACAACACCAACGAGGTGTTGTTTGTTGAGACAGAGTTGGGGAATTACTCCCCTGTCTCATATCAAGAAGAGTTGGAAGATTCAGGAGAGTAGATGGTTGCAGAAGTCCTCTTGGTCCAATGCATCCCTCCAATCGATTTGGCCCATACACCTCAGAGCACCAAAATTCTAGTAGAACTCGATGATGAGGAGTCCCCTGAAGATGACACTTTAGGGTTGTTGGATGGATTTTGAGACTTTATGGAAAAATGCATGTAGAATCAGCTCAGCTTGGGTGTGAGAATGGATTTCCAAGAGCTCCTGCTGCCTAATTGGTGTAGGGTGCACAATGATGCCCACTCTACGTTTGAGTTTTGTTTGTTCCAAACAGCAGTGGAACGTATCAAAGCACGAGTTTCCTCTAAAGAGGAGTTCTCAACAAAGCAACTTGTGGGAGACATTAATCAACCAACACCTACCCAAAAAAAATTGAAGTGTGAAACCAAAGAATAGGTCATGCCTCATTGGCTCTGGAGTTGAGGACTTGTCTAAGTTTTGGACTCTATGCTTTGATGGGTCCAAATACAAACAAGGATATGACGTCAGATTCAAGCTTATCAGCTCTATGGGTAAGCAATACTTTGCCACCCATAGACTTCAATTTTATTGCACCAAAAATGTAGTGGAATATGAAGCTTTAGTACATGGCCATTTAATGGCTTTGAGAAAGAATGTTAAGATGCTACAAGTTTTTGGTGATTTGTAACTATAGTCAAACAAGTCAGAAAATTGTACTCATGCCATGACAAAAGACTAGCAAACTATAGGCATAGAGTCTGGGATATTTTAGAGGGTCTAGATGCATTTAATATACAATTGATCCCATGTTCTCAAAACCATACAATTGATGCTTTGGCTCAAGCAACCAACACTTTGCAACCCCTGTCCCTGTCTGGCCTCAAGAAGTTCACTATGGATTTGACCTCTACCCCATCTATTCCAGAAAATGTCACTCACTTCCAAGTATTCAATGATGATAAACATATGTTGGGGAATTCATCACCAATTCTGACATGTTTGCAACTCAAATAATTGATGAATCTGATCCAGAAGAAGTTGAATTAGATATAGAAGAAGTCATTAACCTCAAAACCAACACTATTCCACGAGGTATGGTTCAGCTTGAGTGAATATTTTATTTGGATCACATTATAGATTAGGACCAACAAGCAAAGAAAGATTCCATAAATAACCAATGTGGCATCCACAACCTCAGAACAACTAAGGAAATAAAAAAAAATTTTTATTGGAAAGGTGTGTACTGTAGAAGAAAAGAAAGGAATTGTAGATGCTTTGTGGAAGTATCATGATGTGGTGGCGTGGAGCTATGAAGAATTGAAGACTTATGACACTTCCATCATCACACATACCATCCCTCTCAAGTCTAATGTGCAACCATTTTGATAGAGACAACGTCCTATCAATGCCCTATTGGAGCCTATCATCTACAAAGAGGTGCAAAAGTTACTTTCAGTAAGGATTATCTTCCCAGTCAGGCACTCCACATGGGTGGCCAACTTGGTCCTAGTTAGGAAAAAGAATGGAGAAATTAGATTGTGTGTGGACTTCCACAATCTGAATAGAGCTTCGGAGAAGGACAACTATCTAGTGCCTTCCTTGGATGAGGTACTATAGATCGTCAATGGTTTGAAAATTATGTACTTTCTCGATGGATATTCCAGATATAACCAAGTCATGGTGTAGTACGAAGATCGCCACAAGACAACATTCACCTTCAAGTGGGGCACCTTTGCATATAGAAGAATGTCATTTGGGCTCATCAACACCGGTACCACCTTTCAACGCACCATGGACATATCCTTTAAGGACTTGATTGGAAAGTGCATAATCATATACATGGATGATTCAACTATGTTCTCGAAGAAGCCGAGTGATCATGTCTCTGATTTTTGTAAAGTCTTCTAGAGATGCAGGGAATTTGGAGTTTCCCTTAACCCAAAAAAGTGTATCTTAGGGGTCACTGAAGGGAAATTTCTTAGGAATGTTACCTTAGAATGAGGCATCTCCATTGATCCTGAGTGCATCCAGTCCTTACTAAAGATTCAACTACTAGGCAGCAAGAAAAAACTCAAATCTTTCTTCAAAAAGATTAATTTCATCAGAAAGTTTATTACCGGCTTCGCTGAGATCGTCAAGCCGGTTAATGCTATGATGAAGCAACATGCTAAGATTGAGTGGACCCTAGAGGTGAAGCAAGCCTTCAAAGAAATAAAAAAATCCATTGTTGAGGCATTTTTCCTGGTTAGCCTAGATTATTTGAAGCCATTCTACATTTATCCCTTTCCTTCAGATCACTCGTGTGCTAGCATTTTGACCTAGAAAGACAATGATGGAAATGAGCACCCTATCACCTTCATGAGCGCTCCTTCGAAAGATGCTGAGCTAAGATATCACAATGTGGAAAATAAAGCATACACCCTTGTATGAGGATTTAAGAAGTTCAAGCATTACATCTTACGCAATAAGGTGTTCACCATTATCCCCAATCCTACAGTAAATACGTTGCTCATACAAAATGAGCCAGGAGAATGAAGAGCCAAGTGGGTTACCCTATTGCAGGAATACAACATGGAGATTCAACCCATGAAGTTGGTTAGAGGATAAGCACTCACCCAAATGATTGCTGAGGCAATAGCTGATGCAGGACCTGAACTTATAGTGCAATAGTACCAACTTCAGGATGTTTCCCCAGGGGAGTGGTACGATGACACAATCTACTATTTTTTGAACCGTAAGTTCCCACCTCACTTGCAAGGAGTTCAAAATCATGCTCTTAGGCTGAAAAGTAGTAGCTACATGTTGCAAGGATCTATACTATACAAGAGGAATCACGAAGGTGTCTATCTGTGATGCCTTGGAAAAGAAGAAGTTGATCGGGTTTTGAAAGAGTTTCATGACAAGTATGGCATCGGTCATGGATCAGGTCCCTCCACCGTGCATCAAATATTACGGGAAGGTTACTATTGGCTGATGGTCTTCAAGGATGCTCACAACCATGTTTGTACGTTCCGCGTATGTTAGACCACTGCGACCAAAGAAAAGAACATTGTTGTCCCGTTGCAACCAGTTCTAGAGGTGAGACCGTTCGCACAATGGGGTCTTGACTTCATTGGTATGATAAGCCCACCATCATCTATAGGAAATAGGTACATTATAATTGCTTTTGATTATTTCACTAGATGGATAGAAGCCATTGCATGTAGACAATGCACAACTGAAGTAGTTATGAATTTTCTTGAAGGTTTTATATTCAATCATTTTGGTTGCCCCTATGGTTTAGTGTGTAACAATGGCCCTGCATTCTCTACACTTAAGTTTTCTAGTTGGGCCTTTGATTATGGAATTTCCCTTGAATTCTCATCCAACTGTTACCCCCAGGGCAATGGCCTAGCTGAATCCACCAACAAGAACCTCATCACTGTAATAAAAAAATTATTTGATAGGAATCCCAAGGACTGGGATACCCAGCTTTGTTTTGTCCTTTGGGCAGATTACACATGCCACAAGGCTGCCCTTGGTGATTCCCTATTCCATCTTGTTTATGGCCTAGACCCTATATTCCCAATCCACTTGAAGATTCCCACCCTCCAGTTTATCAACGACTTTTAGGAAGGAGGGGATCATAGAGAAGCTTGCTTGGCTGAGTTGTTACATTTAGAAGAAGTATGTGATTGTGCAATAGATTTTTTTTCCAAACATCAGGGTGTATTCAAGAGATGGTTCGACCACCAAGCCAAAATCAAGGCCTTTAGAATCACAAATCTAGTCCTATGTTGGGACAAGGCCCATGAAAATAAAAAGGGACATAACAAATTTGACAAGCTTTGGATTGGCCCCTTTCAGATAGCTGAAATCCTTGGAGACAATGCTTTCCGCCTAAAGACCCTAACTGGTGAATACGTCCTGTTGCCTGTCAACGGGCAACACCTAAAGCATTACTTCTAAGCCCAAGCTCTTTTAGAGTCATTCCTCTAAATATTTGTCTAGAGGTTAGTTTAGGTTGCTTTTGGTTTGCTTTCGTCTTGTTGTTTTGCTTCACTTTCTATTTTCTTATTTCTCAGTTCTTTTGTACTAATGAGGGTGTTCTTCATTCTTGCTGTGGTGGTCGTGCTCATTCAACGAATGGTTCACTTTGATGTCCTTCCTTAATGTTCTTTGGATAAATATTCACTCTCAACCATTGGTCACTGATAGCTACCTCAGGATGACTTCCTCATTTGAACTCTGCCTTAGAACTCAACCTTTGGTTGAATCCTTCTACATCCATCTCAGATTCTGCACGAAACACATATTAATCATTTCCAAAAGGGTTGTACAGTAGTTTTTGTGATGACTTAGTGAGTGAAAAATCTCAAGTACACTCCATTGACCACTGTGGCTCCCAAACCCATCATAGGCTTCAGTGCTTATGGGTGTACGGATAACTCTATCGGGGCTATGGACACCTAGCTAGTAGTAGAGAAATATTCGTGGGATCACAATGACAACTCTGTTGGGGCTATGGATGCCTGAATGGAAGCAGGGAAATGTCCAAGTTACTTTTGGTGTTGGAAAATTCTTGTAGCTTGCTCAATTTGATTGATCGTTGCCTATCACAGTTTCTAAGGAAAGGAATGAATTCATTGAACACACACTTCTAAGATGTTTTGTAGGTTGACTCAACTAAGGACCCTGTTCTCCTACTTCAATTTTGGAGGTTGGCCCCTAGTCTATGAAACCAAAGATTCTAGGTTTTGAATGAATACTTATCCCCAGAACGCTTGGGAGCGTTCCCTAGTAGAGTCACCATTTTTTGCGCCCTTAGCACACACACCTAATTCAGAACAGGGACCCTCTCTTTCTTTCGCCTCACCAGTTCATTTTGTTGTCATCTCATTTTGTGTGGCCCCATGTTTGGTGTTCAAAATGGTTAGTAAGCTCTTAGGGATGTCATCTTAAGTTGGCCATGTCTTTGACCCCTCAAAATTTTCCAAGTCTTTAGTCTTGGCAGGTTCCCGTTTGGTGTTTTCCTTAGTGCTTTAAAGTCAGTGTCCTTGGGACCCATCAGGCTCGCCTTGCTGGGCTGCCCCTCTTAGACTTCCGTCACCTCTTCCCCATTTCTAACGGTCGTCCTCTAGTGGAGTTCTTCCTATTGGGTCCTGATCTCCCAAGCGCCGCCAGTTTATTGCTAAAATCTCAAGCGTCCTTTAGCCGACAACGATCTACCCATTGGAACTCAGACCCTTTAGCGTCGTTCGATCATCACCAAGCAATTAAATAGCTATCTGTCAATGGATGCCTGACTATCAGACCCTGGAACTTCCACGGTTGTTTTCAAATCGATGCTCACCAACCTTTGGTCTTCCATACTTGCATTAAATAGGGGCATTAAATTCCTTAACTTCTATAAATAGGTGAATTTGAGATGTCATTATCACTTTGTCAGTTGAGCATAAATAGGTCAAAATGATCTAGAGCCATCTCCCTATGCCACCTTTGAGATTGACGAGTGTCATTGCTGATCTAATGTGTTTTCCAATAGATTTGATCACCTCCTTCATTAGGTTCTTGAGGTGAGTCGGTCGTCCATATCTCGTTTCATGTTTTCCCTTGATTTTTGGTAAAATGAATGAATTTGAAAGAAGGAAACACATGTCCTAGATAGAGAAGGGAATCGCGCCCAAAACCCATGTGATGGAAACTTGATAAAACCATTCAAATCACCTGCTAGACAGCTGCAGAACCTTGTCTTCCCGGTACCGTTCTTCGGATAGAGCATTCACGCTTTGTAGGCCTTGGCCTGCTTGTCGCCATCACGAAAAATTAAGAACAAAGGTAACTTCCCAACAGTGAACCTTGCTATTGGTTCCGTCACCACGGGAGGACTTCATCCTCTTGCCGCGAAACTTGGCAAAAAATCACAAATTAAAATTGAGCCCAACAAGCTTCCTGGGTCCACCACCCTCGAACTCCGTCCCTGAGGCACCCCTCATAGTCTGCTATCCTAGGCAGTAATCCATTCCTATCCTTCCAATGCTTTGGACCCTAACTCCCTATTTTTCGGTTGACCTCATGCACAAACAACCATATGACCAACGCCCTCCAGGTCCCAGCTAGCAGAACTCCATTCGTGGACTGTCGTGGTGACAGTGTTGTCTCTTACGGCTTCCAAGCAGCATCCTTCAACCATTCGGGTCCCAATTCCATGGTGGTTGTTTGAAATGAAAGGATAAAAGTACCAAGTACTTAACCTCCTTCAGACCCCTAGTGTCTAGTCTCTATGATTGGGACTCCATCCCATCACCATTGTAGCTTTAGGGAAAACTATGCTCGTCCTCTTGACCTTCGGAACCCGACCTTCCCTCAACCACAAAAATTGTGAATGACTAAATGAACACAATGCAAATGGTGATTCCTTCATCTAGACCTAACTCCCTGATTTTCTCCCATCAGGGCTTCGACCGACATCCACCTTCCTTAAACAACCAACAACCAGTGTCTTTTTTCTCTCTCTAGCCTGAAATGCCCAGGTAAGAAAGTGAGTTGGTAACCGCCCTCCAAAGCCGTGGGTCCTACCCGATGGAATGCCACCCCTAGAATGTTGTCTCACCAGAGCCATTTCAAATGGAAAACCTCAAATGGCCAATCTTCCTCTTGGTTCTGAGTGCTCAAAAGACGTTTCAAACACCCTCCAATCGCCAAACTGACTTTGAACCATGTGATAAAATAGGGCACTTTCCTTAGTAGACTCCTCAAATCGCCCAAAATTGAAGGTGGGTCGAGACAAGCGAACCGTTGTACCTTGATTGTCGTCCCTCATGTAGCTCCTAAAAAAAACCATCTAGTCGAGGAAATCTGACCCCTAGGGCCCAAATCATCCAAAGTCCCTCCTATGAACTACTAATGTCAATCTAGATTATATATTAGATTTCTTAAATACTGGATTATCTGATCTAACTCTATTTGCAGGGATTTGGATAACGCTTCCATGTTTTTGTGCTTGGTTGCACTCACCTCTCTTTTTTCCATAGGATATATGGAATCAGGTGCAGGACCTTCGGGGGCAGCCATAGAGAAAGACAAAGAAAATAAAAGTAAGGCACCCCGTAGAAAAGAAGATAAGGACTAGATGAAGTATTAGTTCCAAGGGGAACCCCTGAAATCCAAAGTCACCTCAACTTGGAAGGAGGTCACCGACACAAACATCAGACATATAGATATCGATGAATTCAAGTAGATTATGAATCAACCAGTAAAATAAAGAATGCATGAAACATCAAAAGCAGTGGGTTGGCTAAGGCTATGGGCTTTCCTCCTACCCTCATTGCTGTTGAGCTTGTTATGGCCTAGAGGGAGGCCTATCAAGAGGAAACTAGAACCATAGTAGATAGAGATGGAAATGTGTTGGCTGACATGTCTACTAAGGCAATAACAAAGAATTTTCATATCCCCACCTTCGGGGAGATGGAACTTCCACGCACGAGTGATGGCAAGGCTATGTGGGATGAAGATCTCCTTAAATGTAAAAGGATTATCAATCAGTATTGGTTGAAGGAAAAGAGGGGTAGTGCTGTAAAGGTTCCCTAGGAGCTCTTTTACAGTGACTTTTATGAAGATTACAATGATTTGGTGACCCTGCTAAGCAGAGTGATGGGCCTTCCAATTGCGGGCTACTTCCAAGAGTGGATGCTATACTTCATTGAAGAGATTCTTTGGGGAGAGGCCAAGTTTTATTGGACCAGGCTAATCAGTGATTTCTTCCATGAGAAATTTATGGTCGTAAAGAAAACCTTCAAGTTTTACATGACCTCCTACTTGGTCTATTCACTAGCTAAACAAGTGCAATATAGAGGTTTTTTCAGAGCTTCAGATGAGGAACTAGGCAGGGAGCTGAAAGTTTATGATAAATACCCTCAATTACAATTCATAAACTTCAAGAGGGATTACTGTAGGGTCAATGATGCTTTCATAGGTCATATCATCAGATTGCTCAGGGGTGACTTTGAGAGGAGAGTTCCTCACAGTACTAATGCATTTCTGAAGCAGTTCGCCTTCTTATTCATCCAATATCCCAAGTTCACCTACATTCATGCTGAAGGCTTCTCAAAAAGACCAAACAAGCTGCCCTAGTATCCTAATGAATAGATAATACTTTTAGAGCTCTCTCGGAAACTACGACATGTGCATGCCCTTTTAAGTAGAAAACATAAGGCAGGGATTCCTTATCCCCTTTCCTTTGGTTAAGGGCTATACAAGCTCCATACCTCTCAGTCTGTCGATAATTTAGAGAAGGAACTGGTGGAATACCATTTGAGCCTACATACTACCCGGCCATAGATGGACCTTTATGGCCATCTCAAGAAAGCACTTGGACCTGAATATGCCCATCTACATAGCATTGAGGATTTCTTGGCTAATTGCAAAGATGATAATGAAGTGTGAATAAGACACTATATTCGGATGACTGCATATTTCGTAAAGAGGTTTAATTATTCCCCGTGCCAAATTAGGTAGAAGAGGATGAAAGCACTGTCATGGATCCTCAGTACAACATAGTTGCCAATCTCTTGCTGCCACTGATTGATTGGGATGAATAGGAAATTGATGGCCTCAAAATTCTAACAAATCCCGTTGAGGCCCAAACAAACGAGTGGATTGACGGGAAAGTTTCCCAATTGAAGCAGTAAGGAGTCACTTTGACCTATGAGGAGATTGAGAATGAGCCAACAAGAAAAATAAACCATGGAACAACTGCTGCCCCATCAAGAGAGACTTCAAGGTCTCATCTGTCCACTAGATCAAGGAAGAGAAAAGAGGCCATTGAGCAACAGACCAATCCTAATGTGTATGCAAGAAAGGCTTCATAGGGGGAGCCTTCCAAGAAACATAAGAAGTCAGGCAGTTTAACTAAAATTCCTACTATTCAAGAGGATCCTCTCAATGAGGGAGTGGAAATGGAGGTTGAGCAACTGAAATCTCCACCTACTACCTCTTCGCCTACTTCTCAGGTGATGGTAGCTACTTCCCTACCTGCGGTGGACATCTTTGTCCACCTTGCCTCTTCTCCACCTGTTGTATAGGTTGTGACCGTCAACTCTTCCTCTGCCACCACTTCTCCACTTTCTTTTGCTTCCATGTCTATAACTACATCATTACCCTTGGCTATAGCAATAATACAAATGCATGTGCTCTCACTTCTAGAAGCCTTCTTGTGACATATGCATAATGTTCCCACTGAGATTTTTGAAGTTTGGATGAATCTGGCTATCCAAGCTACCCTGATGCAGGTTCTCACCAACATTTTTGGCTCAACTCCTTCAACTGAACTGCTAGATATCAAAACCATGATGAAAATATCTAAGTTAGAGAGGCAAGAAAAGGAAACAACAAGGGAATTGGAGGAGGAAGCATACGACTATCATGAACACCTAAAGCACCACCATTTATAGATTGATAAGGTGGTCCACGAGGGAGAAGAAACAAAATCCTCTGAGGTTGATGAAGAGGAAGATGACACCAAGTAAATTGTAGAGGCCTTTGATGTAGACCTCGAGGAGGAATTGTCTCGACAGTTGAGGGATGTTGGAGAGGAAGTAAAAAATCAACCTTTTGAAGAAGAAAGGGAGTCAAGTGATAAAATGGAGAAAGATACTAAACTTCCAATTGGGGAACAGGAAGAAAGCTCCAAGCCTGGTGAAGTAATTTCTCTCTTGGCATAACAAGAAGAACAAGAAAAGAAAGGGCAAGATGTGCCACCTTAGCATGAGGAAGAGGAGAATAAAGAGGAAGATAGCCTAGAGGAAGATTTTGAGACAAGTAAGTGATCTGTATAGGATCTAGACTATATGCGATTGAATGCTCAATTTTACAATGATTATTCCAAGTTAATTAAAACAAAATTAACTTAAAATAACAAAAATGAAGGAATTAACAAACTGAGAGAAGGTGAGAGAGAAGAAGAGAAGTGCAAACAGCGTTTGATTACGGAGTTCGCCACAAACGTGACTACGTCTCCGGGTCGGCTCCAATAGAGTACGACCGATCCGATTAATCTCCAAATCAAAATTACAATTGCACCAAGACTTATCCCCTTAAACACATCAGCATAACATGCCCTCAACGTGCAGAATAGTCTTCAAAAACCTCTCAGAAAAACTCTCTAATTCACTACTTCACCCTTGGCTTGGAAAAATCTGATTTACTTGAAAATTATGAGTATTCTCCATCTCAAACTCACTCACTCTCTCCCCTTTAAATACATAAAAATTGCTCAAATTGGTTACTAACCAATTGATTTACAAAATATTCCAAATCTCCATAATAATCTTTAAAATCTCCCTTATTTGAATATAAATCCCCTAAAAACAACTTAATCTCCCATAAAAAATCTTACAATATCCTTAATAATCTCTTAAAAGTTTATTTAAGCCCTTTTAGTTATTCATTCCCGGGCTGATATTGTTTTAGTGGTTTTGATTTAATCCTTTAAAAGGATTATTGTTTGTTTTATTTTTAAATTAGGGGAGTTGTTTTTATTTTATAAGGCATTCGGTCACATAATACTCGCCAAAACAAAACCATACCACCCATATACCGAACATATGTGCTAGCACGTTGGTTGCATATTATTTTAGTAAGACGGAGGTTACGGGTTCCAAACCCGTCGGTTAGAGTTTTATCCATACTCCTCAACAGCTAACTAAACAAAAGCAAACCGGCCACTATATATAGTTAGCACTCTATGTTTGGTCTAACGGTGGCCCGCGGATTTCGTATGTGGGAGGTGGCGAGTTCAAAACCCGCCATACATTTTTACCAAACAAAACATCCAAACCGACGGACGAAGATGTAGGCCACGTGGCATGCCGAGGAGGTGCCACGTGGCAGAAACTGATTCGATGATGGCGTGAGCAGACGTGGAAGATGAGTGGATCCCGCGGGCCGACCGGACATGCTTATGGGGATGCTGACTATGCAATGACGGTCCGGCCGACCGATGATGATGTGGCATGCAATTTGGCATCTGCATCTAACTAGATGCCACGCCACTCCATTGAGTGTACGATGGATGGCTACATGCGATTTTATTTGTTGTACACGTCATATTTTAGTTTAACCACTTCACCGTCCATATATAGATGATCGCCCAACATCCATCGATCCACCTCAAAAGTCAATTACAAACTTTGACCATCGATAAGTTGATCATAACGATGTCGATTTCGACGAAACAAACACCATCGAATCATCTCGACGAGCTCTTCGCGATGATGCCAACTTTGACAACTTTTGACAACATCATTTTTCACTTCCCGCCTAATCCCGGTTTGACCAAGGTTTGAGTGGCCATAACTTGTACAAATGCATTCCTTTTTCTCTGTTCGCTTGAATCGGACATCGAGCTCCTTCATGGTGCGATTCTAGAGAGGAAACAGGAATTTTCACTAAAAATATCCATCTCGGTAAGCTTGAAATAGAGTCTCACAAAGAAGAAGAACATCCTAAGAAACATAAGCATGAGACTGAAAAAGAGGAAAAGACCTACAAAGAAGAGGATAGCCCCAAGAAACGCACACCTCCCAAGTCCCCGATCAAAGACATGGTGTTCATTCGGGACTATGATGAAGAAGGAGGAGAAGACACGAGGACGAAGCAAGAAGATCCAGGTGATAAAGAGATTGAAGTCAGGAAGGAAAAGGTAGAAGGTGATCGTGAATCACCCAAGGAAGAGTCTCAGATGCTTGAGTGGTTGGAAAAGCAATTGGAGAAGACTCCAGCTCCCAGAGATCCCAAGGAAAGACTCAAGGCTATCTTAGCTCGAGTACAAGTTGAAATGAAGAAATAAAAGAAGGCTAAAGTTAGATCCAAACTAACCATGGATGCTTTTGGATCTAGGACTGTACAAATTTCCATGCCAGTTGTGGGTGAAGAAGAGGTAAGTTATGAAATCTCCACCATCAACTTGGGGACAACCACCATAGAACAGAAAATAGATCATCTCCAAGAGTTTGTTTCCACAGTGGTACATTTGATACAAAAGGATAAGGTTTCCAAGGAGGAACTTAAGGCACAACTAACTAATTTGATTGACTATATTCAGCAATGGTCCTCCATGGAGGAACTTCCCATGACATCCTTGGCTCTGCCACAACTAGTGTCTAAGGAGAAGATTGAAAAACTTGAGAAAAGAAAGAACTGGACTAAGACTACAAAGGATTGGTTCCGAAAGGTCCTATATGTTGGAAACATGGGCATTAATCATGTTGTTAGGACAAAAAATAAGTTTTTGGAAGTACAAAGACACCTGGAGGGCACGAGGAAGTTCTACACTAACTTCCTAGGGATATATGAGTCCACTTATCCTAAAATTTAGGCCATCCTCAAGCTACCTCAAAAAACATGGGAAAAGGAATTTGCACTGATAGAGGATGATCATTGGCTGGTGGATATGTGGAAGATGGACTTCGACCACAGAAAAGAGATATTGGAACATGTGCTCCATAAGGTGGAACTTGACATTGATTGGGTGAAGGATGTTAGGGCAGATTGTGTTCAATATTTGAAGTTAATGATAGGTTATGACATGCTCACCGTTGAGATTGATCTAGAAAAGATAAAGCCTTATTTCCATAAGAAGATGGAAGATGTAATGTTAGGCAAGCTCACCACATATTCCATGAGTTTTGTTTCTCAGTCTTTCGCCTAATCCGAATAGGTCAGGGACAACATTGCTAAGTATGATGGTGATTGGGATACACTCACAAACCGATCCAAGCAATGGAACTACCAGGTGCTCCAATCTAACATAATGAAGATTGATAAGCTCCAAGCATTAATCAACAAGTTCATGGAGTATGCCACTTTGAAGAAGTAGGAGGGAAACCCAATCATTGATGACAAGCTCCTCATGGAATAGTTGCAACAAAGGAAATTGGCTAGAATAGAAAGTGCTATAGTGCTGCTAGATAAGGACAAAATAGGGAAAAGACAAAGATGTAATTTTAAATTGTAATATATTTGGGGGTAGTTGAAACCCTAGTTTGTAGTGAATCTTGGCCACACAATGAAAATCAATCTTGGCCATTCATTTTTCTTTTTGAACACTATAAATAGGGGGTCTCCTCTCATTTTCAAGGGAGAGTTGAGTTGTTGTAAAGGCATGTTGTAGAAATTTTAATAGAAGTTCATTGTCTTTTGGTGGATTCTTGAGTTTCTATTGTATGTTACATGGTTCATCTCTCATAGTTAGTTGATTTAGATAGATTTATTTTTATATTCTTCATATTTTTAAATTACTTTGATAGATTAGTTAATGTTGTTCAATGGTTGTGTAGATTTCTATTGTGTTGATGCCTTCCTTGTCCATACTTTTTGTTGTTTACTGATGGTACATAGTTGTGTAAAGTTAGTCTAGGCATAAACTAAAGCTTCTCCAAACTTCTATCTTTTATTTATGGATGTTTGTGGTGAATGAATGGTCGAATATTTGTAATCCTTAGAAGCTTTCATAAGTTTCATGATGTTGTGAGTCAATCTAGTTAATTGAAATTTTGTTTTAAGGAAGCTATCCATAGTAGAACCCTCCATGATCATCGTTTATTGCTAGTTTTAGATGTAGGAACCTCTTCTCTTCCTTTCCCTTTTTTATTTTTTCAATAAGTAACCTATGTTAAGGTTCATTGCACATTGTAAAGAAAAATATCAACATAAAACAGGAGTTTAAGACTGCTATTCAAACCTATAGAAAATTGCACTCTAACTTCCCATATTAGGAACTCCATTTTAAAATTCACCTCGTCTACAGTCAAAATCCATAAGCAACCCAATGATTACCAAAAAAATCACACCAAACATCAACTGAGAAATTCCGTGCACGTTAGGACCTGACACCCAAGAGACCTTGGGGTAGTGATCGGTAATTTTCTTACAAATTTCTACCTTTCAAGAGAGGTAGTGCACCTATGCATTTCCTATGTTGAGAAGGTGCAAAAACACCCATCAACACACTACTTTATTTTCTAGATGGATTCAATGGTTACAACCAGATCCAAATTGCACTAGAAGACTAGGAGAAGTCCACATTTACCTACTCATGGGGGACCTATCCCTACTCAATACTCCCATTAGGCTTATGCAATGCACCTGCAACCTTTTAGAGGGCAGTCATTAGCATATTTTCAAATATCTCTCTTGATTGCATGGAAATTTACATGGATGATTTTACCACTGATGGTGTTGATTTCAATTAGGCATTGGAAAATCTTGGGAGAGTCCTAAAAAGATGTGAAGACCAAAATTTGTCCTTAAATAGTGAAAAGTTCTTCATGATGATGTAGGAAGGTGTAGTCCTTGGTCACTACATCTCCCACAAAGGAATTCTTGTAGATCCTGCAAAGATTGAGGTGATCATAAATTTTCCCACACTTGCAAAATAGAAAGATGTTAGGAGTTTCTTGGGCCTTGCAGGATATTATAGGTGTTTCATTAAGGATTTTATCAAAATAGTAGAACCATTGTATACTCTTCTCACTAAAGATGTTGAATTCCAGTGGATTAAAAATTGTGACAAGGAATTTTCTGATTTGAAGGTAGCCTTGCCTTATGCTACTGTACTCAAAGGAACTAATTGGGAGCTTCCTTTCTACATCCATATAAATGCATTAGACTATGCCATAGGATTAATTTTAGGATAGAAAGAAGGAGCTATTGAAAATGCCATTTATTTTGTCAGTATAAATTTGCAAGGAGTTGAATTCAACTATACAGTGACAAAAAAAAATGTTGGTAGAGATCTATGCCCTAAACAAATTCAGGCATTACATAATAGTTTACCAAATCTTTGTGCACATTGATCATGCAACCATTAGATATCTCATGAATAAACCTTTGATATTTGGTAGGCTAGCAAGATGGTTATTTTTGATGCAAAAATTTGACATAACCATTATGGATAAACTAGGGAAGGCCAATGTTGTTACATATTTTCTTTCAAGGTTGACCACATCAGGGGATAATCAAGTCATAAATGACTCTTTTCTTGATGAGCATCTATTATCCATCAATGTAAAAACACCCTGGTATGCTAACATAGCTAATTACCTAGTCACAGGTAGGGTTTCACCTCACTTCTCTCCAAAAGAGAGAAGGGAACTCATTGAAAAATCTTTTTCTTTCTCACGGATTGTTGGATGCTTATTTTATACTAGACTAGACCATGTCATGAGGATATGTGTGAGATAAGATGAGACATATGACATTTTGCATGCATGTCACAATGAACCATGTGGAGGAAATTTTGCATCCAAGAGGACAATAATGAACATTTTGAACACATGATATTACTAGCCAACACTCCACAAGTATGTAGGAAGGTATACAAGAAAATGTGATAGATGCCAAAGAATGGGAAAACCAACCAAATCTGATGAGATGTCACTTTACCCTCAAGTAGTAATCACTCCCTTTAACAAGTGGGGATTGGAATTTTTAGGACCCATTGACCCTCCATAAAATGGTAAGTCTTTTATCCTAGTATGCATTGATTATGTAACAAAGTGTGCAGAAGTTAAGGCCATGAAGCATGCAAGAGATAACAAGGTTGCGAAATTTCTTTATGAGGAAATTTTCACAAGGTATGGAGTTCCAAGAGAGATAGTGACTAATCAAGGGGATCAATTCACATCAACCCTTATTGTAGAACTAGTTAATGAGTACAACATAAGACACAGGAAGTCTACTCCTTATCACCCCCAGGCCAATGGCCAAATTGAAGTTGTTAACAGAGAAATTAAAGCTATTCTAACCAAAATAGTAGCTATCCATAGGAAGGATTCAGAAAACAAGTTACTAGAATTTGTTTGGGCCTACATAACTACTTGGAAAACAACTATAGGCTTCATTCCATTTGATTTTTTGTATGGAAAGACAACCATGGTGCCCATTGAATTTTAACATAAGAATCTTAAGACTGTAGTAGATTTGGGGATGGATATCTTTGAGGCACAAAGAGAAATAATCATGCAACTGAATGCTTTGGATGAGATGAGGAGAGAAACCTTGCATCACATAGAGATAGTCAGAATTAGAGAATCAAGTGGCATGAAAAAATCATCAAGGACAAGAAATTCGATCTGGGCGACTAGGCACTACTCTATGACTCAAGGTATCAAGACAATGCTAGAAAATTGTAGACAAGATGGCTAGGACCATATGAGGTTGCTGAAGTATTCCCTAATGGTGTTGTTTAGCTCACTACTATTGACCCAGTTAGATCAAGTTGCTTGTCAATGATCATCGCCTCAGATTGTATCACAAGCCAACTTCCAAGGAGGAGTTCCTACAACAATTCACTCATCATGTTGCATCCGAGCTTCCTATAGCCAAAGGTAGTGGACCTAGTGTCCCTCCTTCTGGATAATTAAGGTATGTACTTGTCATAATAAAGACTTTCACTTTTTTGGAAGTCCATTTCTTCACCCATCTACCCATCCGCCCATCCATCTCCACCTTTCTCTCTCTTCCATCACTTCACTTCATTCCACTCCACCTCATTCCACCTCATTTTCATTAATTGCTCAACTTATTTCCTAAAAGGTGAACGATACTTTCTCATAATCTTTGCAATGAATCCTCCACACATTCTGTTATGTGTGCATTAATTGATATATCTTAATTGTCTTTAGTGCATTCATTTAATTTTTGTACATTAATATGGATGTTCACCATAGCATGCCATTATTCCCTACTCCTGTCAAATCATCATCTTGTATGTGAGGACACATGCCCAAATTTAGGTTGGGGGGGAGGAAAAAGATGTGAATAATTTTCCCATGTGTCAACCTATTCTATTCTACGTCAGCGAAATTTAAATGCATCATAGCTTTCCTTTATTACTCCTTCATTTTCATTATTGACCTTGTCATAATCTCAAGCCGCAATCAAAAGGTAAAAGTAGAAAGGGAAAATTTAGTCAACATTGGCATTGGAAATTTGGTGAGAATTGCAGGAAGGAAGCCACAGAGTGATTGTTCAATTGCAGACAATGGGAGGTGGGTTAATTTGAAATGAACCCATGGTGCATGATGTATTATTGTAGGATGCACCCTTCCTGGCTAAATTTAGAAACTGTGGGTGGTTAGACTACTTCTTGAAGCTGGATGGTTTTGATGAAGACATTACACTAGAATTTTTCCAGACATTGTCTGAAGGGAAGACCACAGTAAAAGGGCTAGAAGTATTGGCCACTAAAGAGAAGATTGCAGAAGTTACAAGGTTACCTTCCGATGGTGAACACTACCCTGCTTCCAAAGACGCTAGGTCAGCTAGGGCCGAATTTACAAAACTAAGCAACCCTCCATTGAGAATAGATAAACAAGGTGTGAAGAGAACCTCTCTGCCCGAGCCATGGAAGTAAATAGTTTTTTATGTCATAAGATGCCTCACCTGTGAAGGTCACCTGTCGAATCTACATTTTGTGTACTTCAAACCTTTGAATCACAAGAGGCACAAGAGGAGGATGAATGTGTCGAACCTGTTATACAACCTTCTTTCACTCATGGTGGCCAAGACTAAAAAAGGTACGGACAGTTCTATTTCCCACCATTGTCTAATTAAATTTTTAGTTGAGAAGTCTCTACATGATATGTTTGGAATGACCTGGGAAGAATTTATAAAATTTGATCAAATTAGACTTGAGCACTTGTGACCTAGGGTTTCATCTCAACCTCATAGGTCTAGCAGGAGATTGAGCACGACTGAAGCCACTCTTGGTGCTTCAACCTCTGGTGCAGGCCCTAGTGTAAACCCTCCTACAGTAGAAGAAACCATAGAAATTAGGTCTTTTGGGACAAATCACTCAGACAAAGAAATTTCCTCCCTAGATTTTGATGATGATGTTCCACTTGGCATCCTAATGAAAACTAGGGCACAAAAGAGAGAAGTGGAAATGCGAAAAGGAAAAGCTAAAAAGTAGCCGACAGAAGAAGTACCAAGCTCTAAGAAGCAAAAGGTTTCCACTATTCATCCTGAAGCCAAATAAAAACATGAGAGCCCTCCCAGAAAATCAAGACCAACTAGACCAGCCTTTGGTATGCCTCTGCATGAAATCCCTAAGTATAGAGAAATATCACAGGGGGACACATAAGCTCCAATGGGGTAGGTGAATGTCGAGGAAGAGGATATATTTAAGACAAAAACAAATATAACATTGGTAGATCTCGTTGATATTGCAAAATAAGTGGAGAATCAAGGGTATGAGAAAAATCAAGATTTCCTATAGCAAGAAATCCTGTAGCAAGAGATCCTATAGCAAGAGATCCTACAGCACGAGCAAGAAAAATAATAAGAGTAGGAGTTCCTACAACAACAAGAAGAATTGGGAGAAAAATCAGTACCACTACAACTAGAATTGATGGAACAACCTGAATCCTTGTAGTTAGCACTATATGGAGAGAAAACATCAATGATAGGCAAAATGCTGGTAGGAATACATACCCCCCCTAATTTTTCAATGCACATGGTAGCTATGCATTTATGAAAATATATGCAAAGAAGGGAAGAATAAAGAAGGAAGAGAAAAGCAAGTTGAAGGAAAATCAAAAGAAAGATGAGGAGATTGAAGACAGGGATGTAGAAATTGCCACCTTGAAGAGAAGGTGGATGATATGGCAGCCTTGGTACCATAGATTTTAGAGTGCAGGACCCCTCCAAGGTTCTATGCTCTACATTTAAAGGAGAAATATCTTTCTTTAAGCTAGAAAGGATTGTCTCAGGTTTGAACCCTTCCATTGATACTCCTATTGAATTTTTCAATGAAGAATTTTCTATGTGAGTTTTATTTGCATAATTATGCTGTGACTCAAGACCATGATTGGAATACACTATTGTATGTTGGAAATTTCCAATTAAGGGCATGCATGTCATAGGTGCAAAATAAGATTAGTTGGGGAAAACAATACAATGCTTATAGGAAAATGGAATCCAACATCCCTTTGGCCATTAGGGCCGAATCAAGAAACCTAAGGGACATTTATAGGGAATGGCACATAATGCTTTTCAGACCCAGCTATGTTGATAGGATTATGCCTTGGATAGAAGAAATCTACAGTGAGCATGAGGTGAGGGAAAAAGAAAAAGAGGAAACTGTGAAGAGATACCTCTCACAAAGATGGAACAACCTAACTAGTGAGCTAAAATAGGTTGACCCTCATTTCATCCAAAACTATGCTGCAACACTTAAAAGAATTGATAGATATATTCAAATTGGAAGGAAAAAGGGATGATTCTAGCTTCCATTGACTTTTCAGCCACCTATTCTGATGTGGCTTGTACCAAATTTCAGGTTTTACCACTATGATATTGATGTAGAGAGATAGAGATGGAGCATATTGGACATATTGGGAGGATTCTATTGGGACCCTGATTCACGCACAACAAACACTGATGTAGGAAAATTTCCAATTGCAAATTTTAGAGCATTGACCAAGCAGAACAACCCTTCTCCTGCTGGAGGACCAAAAAAACCTTAGGTTGAGGGGAGTGATGAGTCTAGTTTATGGTCTAATTTTGGGTAGAATTTATGATTTATTTGCTGAAGTTGTCATGGACCTTGATGTTAAGTGTTGATTATTTATGATATTTCCTCAAAACTATATACATTAGGCCTAATCTTATTTATGCAAATATTTAATGACATTGGCATGTTATATGGACTATCTATATTAATTATGCATGTGGTTAATGAATGTTCTTTAAGGTGGTTACATATATGCAATTATTGTGCATACTAACATTGCCATGTAGATATAATTTGAGGATACTAAATTGAGGAATACACCGCCAACTGGACATGCACTATAACATCCAACAAGGGAATTGTTCAAAGGTCAAAGAAGGTGACTACTGAATTTGACCACAAATTTTGATGAATTTTTGTTAAAATTTTGAAAAAACATTGTCAAAATTCTGACAAAACATTGTTTTGAATTTCGTCGCTAGAATTTCGTCGCTTTAATGAAAAACTTATATTCATCAAAACCATGACCCAACATCATTGGTCATCACCACAGAAAATGGAATTGGTATTCATCCAAAAATTGACACAAACTTCATCACAATTTTGATGAACAATCACCAAACATTTGTCACACAATCACCAAACGTTTGTCACATGTATAGCAACTTTGTCAGAAAATTGACACAAACTTTGTCGCAATTTCAATGAAAAATCACCCAATGTTCATCACACAATCACCAACCGTTCGTTGCATGCATAGCAACATCATCAGAGGTTTTAGTAGTTCATCAATTTTTGTGCGTCGAAATTGCAACGAAACTATCATCGATGTATAGCAACTTCGTCAAAGGTTTTATTGTTTCATCAGTTTAGGTTCATTTACCATGCTGGAGTCACAAATGACAAAAATTGTTAAACCAACAACTGATGATCCTTTCCCAGAAGTGTAGACAACTATTGTAGTTGTCTTCTGAACAAGCTTAAGGAATTGCAAATAACATAATAAACAACATAGTACTTCAAAGGAAAAAATTAGCATGCACCCCACAAAATTGAAGCATGTCAATCATTTTAAATTGAAGCCTACATAATATTTTGCAAATTTTGGTTACCATTAGCTTTAAGCATGCTTGTGCATCTTAATAATCCATAAAGAAATAAACTAACACAAAAAAAACCTTTGACTTGGCAGTTGATGGATCACCCTGTTAGCTCTCAAAAACGTAGGCAGGATGCCTCAAGAGGCTGCCAATCTCTTGATACGTTTTAGGGTAACAGACAAGGTCAAATGAGTTTAACCTTCTACTCTTCAGGTGCTACTAAACCTAGGCGGGTGTTCCTATCTGAATGAAGCAGACTTGACTTATGATTATCCTTCTTGCAATGATTTGTCCACAATGGCATATGGGAATGAACAAATAAAATCAAGCTTGGTACAAAATGTATAGCAATAGCAATCTTCTAATCTAAATCCTAAAATGCTCAATTAACAAATGTAAAGAAATTGAATGAATCGAATGATGAAATGCAGAGACTATTGCCTTATTGGGTATGCAGAGTTAATGAAACAAAAGTGGGCAACCTATTCTGACAAAAACTCAAATTGCTGGCATATATTTCTTTTGTAATTTGTATAAAAATGCAATATTATGACTACCAAGCTCTACTTTAATAATCCAAATGAATCTCCCTGATTACTATGATGAACTAAAAGGATTTAATCTCTTCTTGAGAGAACCAGTTAATTAACCACACAGATACAACAAATGTGCACTGATAAACTGAAAATAAGCTTGTTCTATTAATTTAAACAACCGAAAAGAATCAACTTGGAGACAGCTTAGCAATACTTTTCAATAAATTCAACAGACAATTGACACCAAAAATAAGTTACCACACTAGCTGAATTTCATTGAATCACCATTTGAAAACATGCAACATAGCCTCTGTTCTGAGAATTTTATTCTATTGTATCCATCTCTACATACTGCCCCCATTCTAAATCTCCTCCCATATTACATTCAGAAGTTCCTATTTATACACCAACATTAGAAATCATAACTCTTCAAAATCATGTTGGTGACCAACTGTATTCAGGCATTGCAAAACATCCACTGACATGCTCTACAATAAATGCATTGCCAAAAGAATTCATGCACCCATGAGTTATACTGTGACACAAGGAATCGAAGAGACATTTTTAGAAATCACCCAGTGTCTCATTAATGTGTGTTCCTTTGTCATCATGTGTCACTGTGACCCCTCAGAGTCGGGGAGATGTCCTGTAGACCATCCTGCCTTACTGAGATGCTCACTTGTTATATCTGTTCCAATCACTGTGACACGAGAAAGTATCTCACCGAGACGTGCCCCTTACCTTACTAGATTTTTCCATAGCTCTATGATGTCAGGGAGATCTCTCGTAGACATATTATGTTTTTACAAAAGTCTTCACCCATCCTGTGTCGCTGTGACCTAACAATTCTCATACCAACAAGTCTTTTGTGTTCCATTGGTGAGACCAGAGGTCACTCACTGAGACCTCATACCGACATCATTTAGTCTGGCCAAAACAACACTTGTTCACATAGTCAGGAAGACACCTCACACTCGCCAAGACCATATGCCACAAACTTCAACTCTTACTGATGTAACCTTTTCATCCTGTGTATTGGCGAGACACATCAATGTCGGGAAGATCTCTTGGAGATTACATTATGTCATACCGAAGCATTTCGAACACACCTAAGATTGCCAAGAGAATTAAAAACACACGCTGACAGAGGCCCCTTTATTTTCCATCGCGAGACTGAAGGTAACTCGCTAAGACCTCTTATCGAGAACCTTATCTCTCATCGAGCTATTCATTTAGTTGTCGGTCGGTGTAACAAAATGAAATCCCTATGACTTTGCACCGAAAGCAACATGTCTGGCCAAAGTGAATCCATATTGTGCCTGTCGGTGAGACCACAAGAGTTCACTGTGACCACTCACCGAAGATCAAACCTTTGCCAAAATGTTCATCCATCCTGAGTCGCTGAGACAAGAGCAAACTCTCGCTGAGAAGCAACTCCCACTCACTTTTTCCAAGACATTTCAAAATCAGGGAGAGGTCTCGAAGAGTTCACTTAGTCATACCGAAAGCCCTGATATCGTTCATGTTCACCAAGACAACACCACTCTTATACCGACAAAGTCATCCCTTGTATATTATCGGTGAGACCCACCTGCATTCGCTAAGACTCACTCTGAAGTCTCATTAGTCTCACCAAAAGGTCTTTTGATAGAAACTCTATATGTATGTTGGTGAGATCGAAGGTCACTCGCCGAGATATTTTATTGAAAACACATAAGTCTTACTGAGCAGTTCCTTCTATTTTATTCACCTTAACTGAGAAAAAATGATTTTCTCATCGACAGAGACCTTTTTCCCTTTATCGGTGAGACCCAGCGAAGTCACTAAGACCTCCCTCTAAATGTCAGTAAGTCATATCGATATAACCTTTTTGTGTCATGTCGGTAAGACATATGGAGATCGCTATGACATTTCAACGAAGCTTCTAACTCATGCCGATAAGTCAATCCTTCCATCGTCGGTCAGTGAGACAATAAGGTCTCGCTCGGACCCTATCTCGAATACCATGACTCTCGCCGATAGACCTCCATATGCACAAGTCATGGAGACACTTCAAGTTCGATGAGACACTACCTCGATGACAAAAATCCTACATATAAGTGCATCCCCAGTTGCGGAAACAACATAAATGTTATGCCGATAACCACCCACAAGTGAATGTCAGTCACTGTAACAATGGACAAGTCTTGCCGAAACACCTGCAACAAAAGTATGTTAACGCACAAGCAACATGGGTCGGGGAGATAGTCATAGACCTATGTTGACATGAACTACAATACGGAAAATGCATGACCCAATGGATTCAATGGGGCAATATGGAAAAAAATGGGTGAAATATGCACATGGTAGGACCAATTTGGAAATTTATGAGTGAAATCAATATGTGAAAATCATCACATTTTTATAGTTCCAATAGTGGCTCCGTCTGGGGATGAATGATAATAAGATCATTGCAAGGATCCAAATCTTTGGGTGAGCAGACCAGACACAAAATGATGAACCAGTGAGTAGAATGGAAATGGATATGAAAGAAAAATGGAAATAAACAAAAGCCTAAACTACCGTGCATGGAAAAGAATGTTAAAGAGGACGAGCAAGAGTTGTCCATTCACTGGCAACCCTCAATCCTCTGTGTTGCTTGAAGAGAAAAATTGCTTCAATAATTTCCCATGAACAGGAAATTCTTGATCTTCACCAGCGATATTATGTAGATAATATGAATCTTCACCTCTCTTCCCAACAACAACAAAAGGTCCCAGCCACAGAGCTTCAAACTTACCATGCTTTCCCTTCTCTTGACACCTTGCATTCCATATCAACACCAAGTCATTTTCTTCAAATTTTCTATCATTTTCCTTCTTATCAAATAGATACTTCATCTGTGTCTATAACTTCATGTTTTGACTTTGAGCAACCCTCCTTATTTCATCAAGTTTAGCTAGTTGCTCCATTCTGTCTTCCATAGGTTCAGGAACATCCAAATCTTCCTAAAGGACAAACTTGTAGACTGGTAACAAATTTTGCAAAGGCATCCTGGCTTGTGTTCCATACACCAACTCAAATGGGGACTTTTCAATTTCCTTTTTCACAATAATCCTATCAGCCCACACAGCCAGTTTTAATTTTGAATCCCAAGCCTTCTTGTTTTTTCCTAGCATCCTCCTTATAATCTTTAAAAGACTCTTATTGCTAGACTCTGCTTGACCATTAGCTTGTGGATTGTAAGGAGCTGCATAAGAAATAGTAATGCCATATGTATCACAGAAGCTTCTGAACTCATCTAACCTAAAACACATTCCATTGTCTGTGATTAACTTCAGTGGTGTACCAAATCTAGTGATAATGTTGTCCATCAAGAAATTTGTCACCACTTTGCTTGTAGCCTGTTTAGTTGGGATTGCCTCTACCCACTTGGTAAAATAATCAATAGCAACCAGTATCCACTTGAATCCTCCACTTGATTTTTCTTGTATCTCTCCAATGAAATCAATTCCCCATTGATGAAAAGGGGCATCAACCTGCAAAGGTCGCAGTGGAAAAACTCCTTAATACTTTAGTTTTCCAAAGAACTTCTAGCAGGCTTCACACTTTCTTACATGTGTAAAAGAATCATTAAAAACCTTAGGCCAGTAGTAACCTGCCCTGAGAATTTTGTGTGCAGTTGTTTTTGCTGAATAGTGTCCTCCACAAACTCCTTCATGCATTTCAGTTAGAACATGCTTGGCCTGAAACTCATCTAGACATAACAATAGTATACCATCCCTATTTTTCCAAAACAAATCTCCATCCATAAAAAAACATATTTAGATTCCTACAACTTTAGAGTTCTTTTCTGGTTGTCATTCAATCCCTCTAGACATTTCATGTACTTAAGGTAGTGCATAATATCAGTATACCAAGGAGTGTGCTCAATGCTTGCAATTACAGTCTCTTCTTCTATATTACAAACTTGATTTTCCTCAATATTTGATTTTGCCATTAGCCTAGCCAAGCCTTGACCTCTTACTAATTTGGTAATTTGTATCTCCATGTCAAATTCTTGGATCTTATTAATCCATTTGCACCTTTTTCCTATAACTTCAGATTGTGTCAGAATATCCTTGACAACTGCATGAGGAACATAAGCAATCACCTTTGCTCCAACAAGATATGGTTTGAATGCTTTTGTAGCCTTTACCAATGCAAATGTCTATTTTTCCATTATATCATACTTCAATTCAGACCCTTGTGATGACTTACTGAAGAAAGACACAGGCTGTTCATGACCCTCCTCATTCTTCTGTAACATAACATCAGCAATAGTGTGCATTGAAGAGAAAGATAATATCTAAAAAGGCTTTGCAAAGTTTGAAGATTTAAGGACAGGAGCTTCCTTGATGGCCCTTTTGATAGATATAAAAGCTTCCAAGGCTTCTACAGTCCATTCCATTTTTTGTCCTTTCTTCAACATTTTTGATATGGGCTTAATGATCTCAGCAAAGTTAGAAACAAACCTCTTAACAAAATTAATCTATCCAAAAAATGACTGTATAGCCTTAACAGTTTTGGGAACAGGAATTTTATCAATGGCCTCAACCCTCTTAGGATCTATTCTAACTCCCTCTTTTGAAACAATATGTCCTAAGAGCTTACATTTTGTGACTGCAAAATGACACTTCTTAGGATTTAAACTGATACCATATTCTAGGGCTTTAATAAATACCTTTTCCAGATGTTATGCATGATCATTAGCCTTCTTCGAATAAGCAGTCAGGTCATCTTGGTATACCACCATGATAGCATTAATTAGATCTGCAAATGCCACGTCCATAGCTCTTTGGAAAGTCGCTCCTACATTAGTGAGACCAAATGGCATTCTCATGTATACATACGTTCCCCAAGGAGTTGTAAATGTTGTTTTATATTGCTCAGATTCTTTGACCTTAACCTGGTTATACCCTGAAAACCCATCCATCATAGACAACAGCTCACACCCTATCACCTTATGCAATATAGCCTCCATATTGGGTAGAGGATAATTGTCCTTGAGAGATGCCATATTCAGATTTCTAAAGTCCACACACAATTTGATGTCTCCATTTTTCTTCCTCACAGGGACCAAGTTTGAGACCCATGTTCAGTGCCTAATTGGTTTGATAATTCCCCCATCTCTGAGCTTTGTCAACTCTTCTTGCATTTTAGGCTCTAGCGTTGGATTTATGGGTTTTTGCTTTTGTCTGAATGGCTTAGCATCTAGCTTCAATGGTATTTCATGCTGAAACAAATCTTTCTTGTATGCTTTTAGATCTTCATAAGACCAAGAAAACACATGCTTATACTTTCTTAGCAACTCTATCAGCATTCTTCTAATTGTAGGGCTTATCTTCTTTCCTATGTACACCTTTCTTGGTGCTATCTCAGTCCCCAAGTTAATTTCTTCAATATCTTCTCTTCTGACTGGTGCTTTCTTCATGAGGGACCGATCATTTCCATCATATAGCCTCTCCAATGCCACCAAGCCCTTAGGAATCTTATTTGTTTTGAGTTGTAAGATCTCTTTGCCAAACATTGTTTGCTTCCCATCAACTTCTTCAACAAAAGCATTGAAATCAATTTCCTGAGCTTCATATTGATCTATACAATTGAGGAATTTAAAAAGGTCAGTATCATCATTGAAGACCTGCCAACTGTAAATATTGTCAGGAACAACAAGACTTGTTTTAAATTCAATCTGTGAAACCCCAGCCAATGTGATATCACATTTGCTAAAAAATTAGCCATTATATTCTTTGACCTGTCAATCCACTCAATTGAGAAGGAATCAAACAATTCCATTATGTCCCATACAACATTCCTGTATTGTTTCAATCTTTTGTGCTTTGCGGCATACTTCGACTTAATTTGTGAAATAACCAACTCAGAATCACCAAGAACAACCAGTAATTTAATTTTATGTTTCACAGCTATGTTCAGACCTGTCAACAAGGCTTCATACTCTACCACATTGTTTGTACATTCAAACACTAACATAAATGAATATTTAAATGTAATACCTTCAGATGAAACAAAAACAATCCCAGTGCCATTACCTTCTTGGCTGCATGCTCCATCAAAAAACATCTTCCATACACCATTGCAATTCTGCGCAACATGTTTTTTAATTGGATCACTATTTATTAATTCTGGCTGGGCAGATTCAATCTTAAAAATACCAAGATCAACATCACAAAAATAATTGATTTGATCTTGTGGTACATAGTCAACAAGCTGGTTCATTCTTGGTTCTCTATACAACTTGACTTCCTGACCATTCACTAGAATAGTAGCATAAGATAAATCAAACTGGACATTTCCTCCAACTGTTGATGTCCATTGTCTTGATAGAAGCATACCAAACTGCGGAGGAGTATCAATTACTATGATATCTATATTATAATCCACCTGTGGATAAGTAGCCAATTTCACTTCAACACTTCTCATAATGCCTACCATAGGTATAGGTCTATTATCCATTGCATAACACTTTCCTTCACATGTATCAACCCACATGTCAAGCTGCTTTATGAATCCTACTGGCATGATATTTATAGCAGCACCAGAGTCTATCATGCAATTCCTCAGCAGTTTGTTGTTTATATGAAATGTAGTGAAAAAAGGATCAACTTGAGGAGGAGTTGTTAATACATCACCCAAGCAGACCTTTGGGATATTTACCTTCTCCTGCCTATTGATTGCTTTAATAGCTACACTATTCTCAGAATTCACATGTTTTTTATTTCCACTTGTTATCAATTGAACAATAGTATCCCTATATTCTTTTATTTTCATCAATTCAAGCAGTGGGACAAACATTTTTACCTGGGATAATGCCTAAGTGAAATCAAAAGAAGAGTCCTCCACCTTAACAATCTTCTTCTGCTCCAATGTTTCTCCTTTGTTTTCTTCTTTTTCTTTTTTACTAGGCTGGTCAGGCGTTTGTATCCTTTTATGTAATTCTTTCACTTCTTTCTCAACTTCTTGTTTTTGGACAAGCTTCTGTTCATCTTTATCAGGCAGTCTCTTTTCTGAATTCTTGACAGTTCCTTGTGTTGCCTTCTGACTCTTCATAAAAATTCCCCCAGGGACGCCTTCCATCTCATTCACTTTTTTGTTTCTCAATCAATATTTACTCCTTGCTTCCTCAACTGCAGCAACAATCATTCTTTGTATTTCTTCTTTGGTGAGTCTCCTCATACTACATGGAGTAGGCGCCTCAACATAATGTGGCTTTGTGTAATCTTCCTCAAAATAAAAAAAGACCTGTTGTTCAGCCATATGGACATTATACTTCTGATTTGAAACATCATACTCATATCCTTCATCCTCTGAAGATGAGTACCTCTCCTGAACATGATGAAATGTATTTGAAGTTAAATACACTGTGTGATCTTCTTCATTATTTTCCATCATCATTCCCTCTTCTTGCATTCTTTGGGCTACAACACAATAATCTGGGGAATGTGGCTTATCACAAGCTTCACAGAAGTAATTGTTACTCACCATATAAGTTCCCTTCTTGCTCAATGGATTAGGAGTCTCTTTATTTCTAGGCCTAGCTGTTATAGGTTTTCCATCCTTCTAGTTTGTATTATAAGGCATATCATGCAACCTCAGCCTCTCATTTATGTTCTCATTTTTGTATGTATTCTCCTGTTTGTACTGATAATTGTTACTTTGTTGAGGAGCTCTAGGGTTGTCTCTTTTACTAATTATACCAGCAGCCTTCCTGTTGTTTTCAATTGTTAGTACTATTCTCTGTGCTTCAGCCAAATCTCTTGGAAATCTATTTCTCAGTTCGTACCCCGTTTTAGGATCAAATGCATTCAAATAAACACTCAAAGCTACAAAATCTGGAAGCCTTGATCCAGGAGGTACCTTAGTCTACAACTTGTTGAATCTTCGGTTGAAATCATAAATTGAATCATTATGATTTTTTTGAATTCGCATCAATTCATGAAGAGCTGCATCGGGTGCATTTAGATTCCCATATTGCTCCAAGAATCGGTCCTGGAATAGTTGAAGAGAATTGATTGAGAATGCTGGCAAGCTGTTGAACCAATCCCTGGCATCTTCAATGAGTGGCATCATAAATAGCTTCATGTGTAAATCTTCATATGGCACATCTATGTCTTGGATGAAAACATGGAAACTCCTCAAGTGCTCTTTAGCAGTGATTGCATTACTTCCTATGAATTTGGGCACCATACCCCTCCAACTGCCATCCATAGGGTAAGGATACAACTGAAAACCTGCTAAATCAAACTGTCTGATCATTGTTGTATGCTAGTGAGGGGGAGGAATAGGTGGACATTGTTGCTGGTGCATGGGATTATTGTACTATGCATTTTGTTGTGGGATGTAATGCTAACCAAGAGGTGGATGAATATTTGTACGCTGTGAGGGAATATGAAGTGGAAGATTATGCTATTTATGGTGATTACCTGTCTGATGGTGAGGAGACAATGGTGGATTTGAAGGCCCTGCACCATGATTACCCTACTTATGAGGTGGTACATACTTCGGGGGGGAGTTAGCTATCTGAGCAGTAATTTGGACTTTCAGCAATTTGGCCTTAAGATCCTTTATCTCCTTTCTCTGTGATTCAAACTGTGCTTTCACTTCCTCAGGAAGCTTATGATCAATAAAGTCATTTTGGTTACCTTCCATTTTTTGATCATATTTATGCTGAATTCGGATTCGTTCAGCTTCCAGTTCAACTCTAAACTCAGCCTGTTTCTCAGGATTGAGAGAAAAGAAAGGATTTATTTGATCTTTTGGAGTACAAGGCTCTGCACTTGAATTGTTTCTCCATGTATCATAGTGATCATTTGCTTCATAATGTGCTCTTGATACTTTGTCTTTATCTATTAGGCACATATCCTCACTTTTCCCTTTTCCCTTATCAACCTTGTCATCTTTGTGTGTCCACTTATTACTACCAACAGGAGCTCCAGTATGACCTCCCTTGTACTGAGATCTTCTTCCATTCATGTTTGAACAGCTGCAAAATTTCTGCTAGAGTTGCCACTCACTTTTGTCAAAAGTGAGAAAATATCTTTGATGTTTCTTATTCCCAGTGTAGTATGTATAAAGTTCCTGACTCTATGATTAAGGCCTTGATTCTGAATGTATTCCCCAGTAGAGTCACCAATTTGTTAACTCTCAAAAATGCAGGCGGGATGCTTCAAGAGGCTACCAATCTCTTGATATGTTTTAGGGTAATAGACAAGGTAAAATGAGTTTAACCTTCTACTCTTCAGGTGCTGCTAAACCTAGGCGGGTGTTCCTATCTGAATGAAGCAAACTTGACTTATGATTATCCTTCTTGCAATGATTTGTCGACAATGGCAGATGGGAATGAACAAATGAAATCAAGCTTGGTACAAAATGTATAGCAATAGCAATCTTCTAATCTAAATCCTAAAATTCTCAATTAACATATGTAAAGAAACTGAATGAATCGAATAATGAAATTTAGAGACCAATGCCTTATTGGGTATGTCGAGTCAATGAAATAGAAGTGGGCAACCTATTCTGACAGAAACTCAAGTTGATGGCATATATTTCTTTTGTAACTTGTATAAACATGCAAGATTATGACTACCAAGCTCTACTTTAATAATCTAAATGAATCTCCTTGATTACTGTGATCAACTAAAAGGATTTAATCTCTTCTTGAGAGAACCAGTTAATTAACCACACAAATATAGAAAATGTGCATTGATAAACTAAAAATAATATTGTTATATCAATTTAAAGAACTGGAAAGAATCAACTTGGAGATAGCTTAGCAATACTTTTCAATAAATTTAATAGACAATTGACACAAGAAATAAGTTACCACACCAGCTGAATTTCATTGAAATCGCCATTTGAAAACATGCAACATAGCCTCTGTTCTGAGAAATTTATTCTACTGTATCCATCTCTACATACTGCCCCCATTCTAAATCTCCTCCAATATTACATTCGGAAGTGCCTATTTATACACCAGCATTAGAAATCATAACGCTTCAAAATCATGTCAGTGACCAACTGTATTTGGGAATTGCAAAACGTCCACTGACATGCTCTGCAAGAAATGCATTGCCAAAAGAATTCATGCACCCATGCGTTACACTGTGACACAAGGAATTGAAGAGAAATTTTCAGAAATCACCCAGTGTCTCATTAATGTGCATTCCTTTGTCATCATGTGTCACCGTGACCCCTCAGAGTCGGGGAGATGTCCCGTAGACCATCCTGCCTTACCGAGATGCTCACTTGTTATATCTGTTCCAATTGTTGTGACACGAGAAACTCTCTCACCAAGACGTGCCCCTTACCTTACTAGCTTTCGCCATAGCTCTATGATGTCGGGGAGATCTCTCGTAGACATATTATGTTTTGTTGAAAGTCTTCACCCATCCTGTGTCGTTGTGACCTAACAATTCTCATACCGACAAGTCTTTTGTGTTCCATCAGTGAGACCAAAGGTCACTCACCGAGACCTCATACCGACATCATTTAGTCTGGATGAAAGAACATTTGTTTGCATAGTCGGGAAGATAAATCACACTCGCTAAGACCATATGCCGTAAACTTCAACTCTTACTGATGTAACCTTTTCATCCTATGTATTGACGAGACACATCAATGTCGGGAAGATCTCTTGGAGATTACATTATGTCATACCGAAGCATTTCGAACACACCTGAGATCGCCAAGAGAATTCAAAACACACATCGACAGAGACCCCTTTGTTTTCCATCGGCGAGACTGAAGGTCACTTGCCAAGACCTCTTATCGAGAACCTTATCTATCATCGAGCTATTCATTTAGTTGCTGGTCGGTGTAACAAAATGAAATCGCTATGACTTTGCACCGAAAGCAACATGTCTAGCTGAAGTGAATCCACACTGTGCCTGTCGGTGAGACCACAAGAGTTCACTGTGACCACTCACCAAAGATCAAACCTTTGCTGAAATGTTCATCCATCCTGAGTCACTGAGACAAGAGCAAACTCTCACTGAGAAGCAACTCCCACTCGCTTTCACCAAGACATTTCAAAATTGGGGAGAGGTCCCAAAGAGTTCACTTAGTCATACCGAAAGCCCTGAGATCGTTCATGTTTGCCAAGACAACACCACTCTTATACCAATAAAGTCATCCCTTGTATATTATCAGTGAGACCCACCTGCATTCGCTAGGACTCACTCTGAAGTCTCATTAGTCTCACCGAAAAGTATTTTGATAGAAACTGCATATGTATGTTGACGAGACCGAAGGTCACTCGCCGAAACCTTTTATCGAAAACACATAAGTCTTACTGAGCAGTTCCTTCTATTTTATTCACCTTTGCTTAGACAAATTGATTTTTTCATCGACAGAGACCTTTTTCCCTTTATCGGTGAGACCCAGCGAAGTCACTAAGACCTCCCACCGAATGTCAGTAAGTCATATCGATATAACCTTTTTGTTTCAAGTTGGTAAGACATATGGAGATCACTATGACATTTTAGTGAAGCTTCTAACTCATGCCAATAAGTCAATCCTTTCACCGCCGGTCGGTGAGACAATAAGGTCTCGCCAAGACCCTATCTCGAATACCATGACTCTCACCAATAGACCTCCATATGCACAAGTCAGGGAGACACTTCAAGTTCAATGAGACACTACCCCGATGACAAAACTCCTACCGATAAGAGCATCCCTGGTCATCGAAACAACATGAATTTTATGCCGATAGCCACCCACAGGTGAATGTCGGTCACTGTAACAATGGAAGAGTCTTGCCGAAACACCTGCAACAAAAGTATGTTAACGCACAAGCAACATGGGTTGGGGAGATAGTCATAGACCTATGCCGACAAGAACTGCAATATGGAAAATGCATGACCCGATGGATTCAATGGGGCAATATGGAAAAAAATGGGTGAAATATGCACATGGTAGGACCAATTTGGAAATTTATGAGTGAAATCAAGATGTGAAAATATCAGATTTTTACAGTTCCAACACACCCAATAGAAAAACATTGATATTTCCTCTTAATCTAACTTCTCTGGTAATATCTACAACAAAACAATACTAAACATTTAAATTGCAGATATTAAAAAAATATAGTTACAACAATAGCGTTTTAAGTATTGCAATAACATACCTTCCTTGATCCTCCAAAGAGAAGACAAGCCACAAATTTCTTAACATCAGGATGACCAAATATAGACGGTGCAATCATGGAACAAACCTTTGTGTATGCATTAGGTCTCTAAGAAAAATATTTGAACTCCATTTCCTAAGGAACCTTGTAACAAAGAATTAGCCATGGGAAGCTCACAGGAGTTTAATTTATCAAATAAAGATTAGAATGTAGGCTCTTAATTCATCTGCAGTAAAGGAAGTGGGGCCCCTGATGTTAGCCTCAGTGGCTTGTTCAATACCCACAACTCTGACATATGGCTGCTTGACAACTATTACTTTTTTTTTGTGGAGATTAAATTTTCAATCCCAATCAAACTAGTTTAAGAGACAACACATAGGCTGATATAAATTATAATCTAAAATTCATATAAATACTTATGCAGAAGAATTATTTGCTTGGAAAATATTTTATATACCCATTACGGTAGATCTTGTCCCAGGTACTATTGACTATACGATATTGCCATCAATTGCAATCAACATGTTCCTAGGAAACTCTCCCGTGGGCACATCCTTCACAGAGGAAAATATCAAGTATTGTGTCAAGAAGCAAAAATTTTAAAAGTTGGACTATTTTACACTAATTTACTAGGAACCAACATCCTACGAGAAAATACTTCACAAACAATGATTGAATACAACTTCATACGTTGACACACAATTTTGCTTCTCAAACATTACGTTACGCTGCATCTACTAATGAAAACTTATCTTTATATTCACATTGAAATGAATTTGGTTAAAAAAAAAATATCATAGATCTTCATTTTGGTTAAAACACAAAAGATTATATTTTTTTTCTTTTTCTTAGAAGTTAAAACCAAAATATTTTATCACAATCTCATCAACACCCCTCATAATCTTGTAGTATCAAATGTAAATATGCAATAACCATGCTTGGGATTCCAAAAATAAGAAATAAACCCAACATAATGAAAGGATTTCTGGCACTCCATCTAATGTACTTCTAATAACTAGTATGAACAATTTTTCTAACCAAGATTTCATGCCAATGTACCTACAATTCAAATGATAAATTTCTTCAACTTCATTGATTGCGCGGAATGGATTTGTCATCATTTTTCATTTCATTTTGATTGTTCCCAAAGAAAATTGAAAGGAAAGAGGATGAGCTTCTAAGTGGAAAAGAAATGGTTTTTTTTTTTACTTGAATCTATATTGGTGCAATAATCAACCTCCACCAACTATTCAACAAATAGCTCATTTAAAATTAATTGATACAAAGTATAACTAGCCATTGATGTCCTCTAACAAAACCACAACAATCTACTAACCTCAAAGAAACCATTTCAAATTATTGTTTTTTTATCAATTTACACAAGTAATATGTACAAATACGAATATACCATTAGAAGTAGACTTGAAAATGGTGGCAACATTCTTAATTCTGATCACCAAAAGATTTGTATGGATTTTTATAAATAGATGTTGAATTAAATTAAGAAGAGTATATGCACCATGGTTAGTCCATTGTATTTTGAACTAGAATATTTATGTATCCACTAATTTTTCATTCATTTTCTCCTAAAATCCATTACCAAAGCCAAGACACCTAATTACACAAGAAAACAACCACTAAGAAAACTACAACCAAAGAAACTATAGAGCAACCTACCATCCTACAAATGTACAAATACATAGCACAAAAATAACATCAAATATTCACTTTAGTGAGGTTTATTGTGCTCATCATAACAAGCTTATGCTCTCAAAAATCATAATCTAGGTTGAATTGTCCTAACTTTTGTTCCTGGTCTCCTATAATGATCTCACCTAAAAAACTCTATTTTAAAAAAGACTTCCATGAACTCCCTTAAGAGGCTAAGGTGAAGTACCTCCCTCTTCCATGCAAGGACTTATTTAGCTCAATTGGGGGTCGCATGTTAGGAATTGAGCTTATAGGGCTTGGCTATGTTAAGAGCTCTCAGCTTGTAGTTGACTACTTCTTAAGAGATGGTGTAACTTGTAAGGTCCACATCTTCCAATATTATTTCCAAATTTATGCCACCATTTTATCAAGTGGATCATACATGATTAGGTTCCCAGTTGTTTCAATCTAATATTGATGAGATTGATTATATTACACCAAGTGGATTGTAAATTAGTCCTACATCTAATACAATTTAACAAGTGCACAAAATAACCCTTAAACCACTGAAGTTGAATACCATGCTTTCTCGTGTGCTTGCCTAAATACTAGACACTTCCCTCTAGGTTATCAATGGATTTTATCAAAGAAATATACATCTTAGCCATTTCTTGAGTGTCTTTCTAACTTGACATTCCTTGAGATTCAATGGATCTAGGGGGTTGATTGGACATCCAAATTTGCTTGCTCCACTGGAATTCAAGGCATTTCTGACCCAGGAAGCTAGATCATTTGTTGGAAAAAAGAGGAACTACCTGTGAAAGGTCGATTAGCTTCCAAGACATGAAAAATAGTGATGGTAGCTAATGTATTACATAGAAATGGTATTAGATGCATGAAAATCAGCCATAAAATACACTATTATGAGCAGTTTGGGATATAGGTAGTGACATCTTGATGACTTGAGCTGCAAAATATATGGCTATGTATTAAAAAAAAATTTTGGATATACATTTTCAAACCAAGCACCTACAATTGTAAAATATCCAAATCCTTTTTATAGACTTTCCTTGTAGCCTAGAGCTCCACCTTGGAGCTGTAACTCTTGTTTCATGCAGAGGCACTTAATTGTTTTTTGTTCAATGTGATATAATCAGTGAATGGAAAAATATTGTAAACCTCTTAAATTCTCCATGCTCAATCAGAATCTACCTCACACACCATTATTTGGGATTTTTAGTATTCCCCATTTTGTGGCTTTCCTTACAAAAACAAATGAAAAACCCTACATTATAGGGCACAAGCTTCCAAGTGAAAGTAAAATGATTTTTTTGGCAATAATCTCTTCCCTCAATCAAAAAGTTAGATTAACATTCACTAGGAATAAAATAGAAAACTCCTCAAATCCATAGATCTCAAGCATTCAACAGTAATGAACTAAATAGTTCAAAATATGCAATATTAGCATTTAACTTTATACTCAGAATCATGAGGTGATGACATGCATTGTCAAAAGTATCTCATTATTCCTACTGCCCAAAGGTTTTCTAATAAAACTAATTACCAACTATCTTCAAATATGACACTCCAAAATTAAATGGCATAGACTAGCTATAAACTTTTAGCTATGAGACAAAATCGATTGTAGCAACCCTATGCTAGAGAGCACTACCTACAAATCAGCTCAAAAAATACTAGCAAAGTATATGTCACCTCATGATTGGATTTCCATGGTTGAGAGTCGAGGAGGAAAGAACACAATATATGGTCAGCTTTCAACTACTACACTACATTTGTCTTCAAATAAGGCTTGGTGTCTCACTTTTTTGGAATCTTTCATGTGTTCCTAAGACAAAGAGATGAAGGAAAATAGAGTAAAGTAAGTGGGATACAATATTTTGAAATGTACAAATCAAGCAAGGTTATTTGTTATTTTCTTGCAAACTTCCTTCTCACCGTCAATATGGTTAACTATATTATATAAATACTGACGTTGATTCACCCAAATATTCAGAGGATAAACATCAGCCCTAAAATATTATATAGAAAGGAGACATATTGTATAGGAAGTAAGGCCAACCCCATATCCCACAAACAATCTTCCAATATCTAGTGGTAATGAAACCTACACAAGATAAAAATAATTTTTTTACAAACTATTTATGAGTATCATAGACATACCAAATTTATCTTATGATCTACTCTTTAAGACATCTATATTCTACCTATAAAGTAATTTAAGATCTATTTTCTTTTATTAGTTAGGATCCCTTTGTGATTTAGAGCATGAAAAATCAAGAAGGAATAGTTAAGAATATCTTGAACCTTGGAGATGATTATGATAATCCATCCAATGATATAAGAGACTGAAGCTACTCTCAATGCCTGCATTAAGTGAAGATAGGCATTTTAGAGTTGAGGTTAAAGAGAACACATTTTTCACCTTATTATGTTTCATTGATGAATGGTGAGGACACATTTTTGGTTAAAGAGCAACCATGGGTTGAATTTCAAATAGGTGGATATAAGGATAGAATATTATGTGATATTGTACCATTGAACTCTTGTCATCTAATGTTTGGGAAACCATGGTGTTGGGAAATATTTATTGTGTACTATGGCAGGGATAATAGTTACTAGATTAAAAAGGATGGGAGGATTTATGATTTGACTTCATTGGTGGAAGAAGATCGTGGCCAAGACAAGAAAATAAGGGTGTTGATGCAGGAAAGACAAAACTTCCTAGGATACAAAGAAGATAGAGACAATAAAGAGGCAACCACTACATGTGAAGAGGTCACTAAGACAACAGGGGTAGAAGCAAATTCAAAGTTGAAGAGTGTAAAGGATGGTGAGAAAGAAGAGTTCAAGAGTGAAGAGGCCTTGAGGATGCAAGGTAGGCTTGAGAGTTGTGTGGAAGGAAAAGAGCAAGTAAAAGTTTGTTCAGTGAAGATTGAAAATGATGTAGGGAAGACATCCATGAAAGATATAGTGATAAGTGAGGTTGAGCCTGAGTTTTGTGATAAGAGAGTTGTTGGGGTAGAAGGAGAAAGAGGTGTGAATGCAAATTATTTGCATGAATGGCAAAGAAAGGCCATTGAGAAAGTGATATGTTGTCCATTGAGTGAACAAGAGCACAAGGTGAAACAGGTGTTTGAAGGTAAGGATGGAAGACCTATTGATAAAAGGGTCTTAAAAACTAAGATTCAAGTGAATGATGAAGGCACAAAGGATGAAAATGAAGAGAAGAGTCATAAGAGGCTTGAAGAGCATGGGAAGATTAAGATAGGGATAGTTTAGTATCTTGTGAAGTTGATTGAAGAAAAAATCTAGTCTAATACTAGAAATACAATGAGTATGGACATTGGAAATACAGTGGTAAAGGTGGATAGTGAGGTGAAGGTAAATAAGAAAGAATGCCAAAGGATATGGCAAGTGATAGAGAGTAGATTTGTTGAGGTAAACCAATGTGAAAGCATGATGATAGGAGGAGGTGAAGAGCAACTAAGTTGTGTTTTTGAGGTTAGTAGGACAGGGGTCCTTGAGGAAGAACATAAGAGGCAAGGTATAGAAAACCAATAGGAATGGAAAAGATTGGTGAAAGAAATGGAAATGAGTGAGAAAAGGAACAAGGTTGCAGTCACCTTGAGAGGTGATGAGGAAAGAGTAAAGAGTTTGGGAAAGGTCTCAAGAATGAAAGAGATTAAGGAAACCAAGATAGCAGGGATGGGCCTAGAGGAGGCCAAGGATGAGGTATTTGAGGAAGCTCCAAATGAGTTGGAGAAGTATATTGCAGGTATGGATGGGAAAATGGTATGTCCTTTGAAGACAAGTACAGTTGGTGGGAAATCAGAGGCTGCCATAACAAAAAGATAAGAGGTTTATTTCATGGGGAAGGACTTGAGGTTAAGTGAGAAGGAAAAGAGAGAAGTCAAAATGAACATGTGGCATGGACAATGGGGAAAGTTCAGGTATGCAGCAAAGGTCATGAGGAAGGGAGTCTTAGATGCAACACTAAGGTGTTTGATTGTAGGTGAAGCATTAAGCTTTGATAAAATGAAGGTTAGAAGGTATGATGCAGTCCAAATTTCAAGGAGACAATCATGTCAAGATAAAAAGGATGCCCTAGTAAATGAGTTGGAGTTTTTTCCAAGATTGAAGATGAAAGCATTTTAGTCTCAGTGGAAGAATGGTGTGTTGAAAAATGAGGAAGTAGGTCCAAGCTTGGAAAGGGTCAAGGGATACTACAAGGATAGTATGAAGAGATGAAGCAAAGGTTAGGTGACACCAAGTGCAAGAGAGTAGGGTATGATGCAAAATTTCAGTGTTTGACCAAGTGGAAAGGATTACCAGATAGAGGAATCTATGGAAAGCATGAAGGACAAAGGGACAAGAAATGGAATGAAGATCTCAATGATGGAAAAGTTGAAGGTGTAGATTCCAAGGGACTTGGAAGAATTTCAAGGTGGGGTGTATGGTGCAGGAGCACCCAATACACACCTTTATAGGATTCATCATTTAAAGGAGGCAATTGAGATATTAGGGGTATTTTGAGTCATTGAATGTCAAATAAGGCCTTTGAGCCAAATTTTTTCATGTAATTAGGGGTCTTTAATGTTTGTTAGTGCAAATAATGCAAAAGTTGCATAATGATGTAATGTTTGTCAAAAAAATGTCAAATTAGTGCAAAATTAAGCATTATAACAGTCTAGTTGGTTGGATGGGTAGTTAGAGGCATTTGATGGTTAGTATTTGAATGGAAGTGTATAAAGGGCCTTGCAAAGGCTCAAACAGGGTGGTGGAGTTTATTCTAAAGATTTCTCATACAATAAAATCCATTTTCTATCAATATTTCTGAGTTTTCTCAACTTTTTTAGGTCTGTACGATGCGTACAACCATTATTATGTTCTAAATTCCATATCATTTGGTAGTGGCACATTTTATATTTCCTTTGCATCCTTTTTGAGAGCCTGATATCAAGTTTGGAGGGAGAACTCCTTAGTTTATTGAAAACTGCCCATTACAGGCTAGTAAGTGCTCTATTGTAGTTTAATTATGAAGTAGGCCATTCCTCCTACTGTTATGGTCTATTACTCAGAGGAATGGCAAGAAAAATGGTGGGGTAGGTGTTTTGATAGGTTGGAAGGTCAAGAGAAATGAGTTGAGTAAAAAGGGGTGATGTCCTAGGGCTGGAAAAGTCAATTTTCCTTGTGAATTTGAAGGGTAGATGATAGGTTTTGTCAAAATGATGAACTTGTTGATCTAATGAAATTTTAAGTTTCTGCAGGGTATTTGGAAGGTGTTTGATGCTTTGTGGGGGTCTGGAAAGGCGTAGGCATATGAATTTCAATAAACCCTTGGGTTTTAGCATGTAAAAGGAGGGTTTGCTGAGACAACACTTTAGAATGTTTGTGTCTGAGAACTAACCATGGATTTTGTTGTTTTAGAACATATCAAATGACTGTCCATTGGTTTGTAGTGAAAATAGATTTTTTAAGAGGGACGTCCTTTGTAGAAGTTTTTCATGCCATCATTTTTATTTCTCATTTACTTGTGCATCTTGTACACACTCAAATAAACCTCTAGTGTGCCCTATACTCACATTTTCCATTTCCTTTGGTTTGAATGTTGAGCATAGTCCCTAATGCTCCACATATGAATGCCTACATATAATTCAATTCTATTCAAATTACCTTGTGTAACTATTGCATCTACCATGCTACTTGACAATGCACATTGGAGATGGTTCTCACCATAGACAAGTGATTTCCAATTTCCTAGATTAAATGAATAACAAACAATTCTACTTTATTGGTATTCAACTAGCTACACAATGGGATGGATCAGTCTTGATTATTGTTTGCATGTACATATCCAACACATCCCAAGTTATATCATATCATATTTAGGTCTCACATGCACACCCTTAAGCCTCACCCACATCCAATGACCTTGTTTGTGCAATGCAATACTCCTTTTTGTGATGATTGGTCACATAATTAATTTGACACTTATATAATTCTTGTGCTTGATTAGTATTTGACACAACATACACACATGTACATGTACAAATCTATTTTTCCATCCATATATCAATAAATTTTAGTGCTAAAATAATGATAACATTTGTAGAAATTAAAGTGTCAGAACAAAATCCTAATATAACTTCTAATGGCTACCATGACCTTACTAGTAGTAATGAAATAAAATTATGTATAATGTAGTTAATCATAGTATAACTTGAGTTGACTATCGTAGACCATTTTTAATAATAGTTTTGCACAAAAATTTCTAATTTGATTGTGCCATGTGTTATTATCTATCTAATGATGTAAGTTCCTAACTATCAAACTTTTAATTTGCCTTGATTTCCCTGAAGTATGCTATCATAGAAGATATTTCCAATATGAAATTTCTTATGCTTGATTTATTAGTCATAAGAAATTTCATATTGGAAAGATCTTCTATGATAGCAACTTCGGGGACATCTAGGAAAATTAAAAGTTTGATAGTTAGGAGCTTACATCATTAGATAGATAATAACACATGGCACAATCAAGTTGCAATCAACATTTTCATTCATTTTTTCCCTTCTAAATCATACCTTTACAATAATTAGTAAGATTCAACCAATATGCAACCAAGATAAGTACTAACCTTATACAATTTCTTGAAGGAATTTGTCCAACGTAGGATCCATCCATGGATAGCTTCCCCTGCAAAAGCTATCATCTAGGGTAACATATGAGATGTGTTTAAAAGTAAAATTAGTATAAAGGATAACATGTTGAAGCAAAGAGACTAATGAAAATCGCATAAGCTTAAAAGTGCAACATAATGGAATATTGAAAAGTGCATTATCTTATTGAGCTTCTCTTTGTTTCAAGAATAGTTTAATATTCTCTACTTAACAGGGCCAACCACATAAAGGTGGAAGCTCATTTGGCCCCTCTCCCCCCCCCTCACATCACTCTCAATTCCCCATACGTGAAGGTGGAAGGTTGCTATTACTTTATGTACTTGTCTATGAAATTTTTTGGACCACCTTCCTCAAAGAAAACAATCCCTCTGAGGTAGTTTCCAGAGTAGGAAACACCTCGATGGGAACCAAATTTTTTCTTGAATTCCCTTCAGAATATAACTTTCTAACCTTTCTAACCCCTTACAAATGAGAAGGCCTTCTCCCTATCCATATAAAATAATTTGTTGTAGCTATACGAAGTTTTTTGTGATGTAAGCAAAGTGTTGAATTCATTGCAAGAAAGTTATTCGAATCAAGTTATTTAATTGATGAGCTAAAAGGCTCTATAATGAATGGTTCATAAGGCACAACGCTTCTATCATCAAGAACTGAAAGTTTCCTAATTATTTGAATGCCAACAAACAAAATTATATTCTAAATATTTTATTAAGTAATACCTAGTTGAAATCTCGAGTCCAGGGCATAACACTTTAAATTGCTAACATTTAGACATGTTAGAAGCAGGAGAAAATCACAATATAATGAAAATAAACTAATTAAATGGTAAAATGAATGGTGAATGAATAGAAAGAAGAATACTATGACAAAGTACAAAAGATCAAATAGAATAATGTAGATGTAGATGTAGATGTATGTATTAACATAAACACCACATAAGTAGAGAACATAATATTATAACTTGGGATTAAGAGTTGTGTTGTATGCTACCGCATATGAACACCATGACATTATCTAATGTAAAAGTGTGCAAGCACCAAGGATGTGCATGGACTCCTTGTACACCAACTAATCCAAAAAGGATCTGGTTTTTGTAGTTAATGGCATGTTTTTGAAACTAGAACAATTTCTTTAATGTTGGAAAATTCTCAAGGTAGAATGGGTCATCCATTTGTTGTCTTTAGTGTGTAATAAAATCTTCAAAAATTGAGTATTTTTCCTATTTTGATGAAATCACTAGTTTCAGCAACTAGCAAAAACATAATCACTGTAGTAAATTCATCATATACCATGGCAATTTTTCCTTAACCATAGTGAGCGCAAAATTCCCTCTCTATTGGAAGTAGCAAATTCATTACACTCATTTGTGGATTCCAGTGACATTTCAAGTATCTTATTTTCATTCTTTCAAGCACCGTATCTAACTCTCTTCAACTTCTAGACATTTGTAATGTTATTTATACACCCTTGGGGATGTACTCTAACAAGTTCTTTCCTCTGCTTCTATCATCTTAGATGGCAGTGAAAATAGTTCTTGTAAAGAATCCTTTGTTATTAGAGATTGTCATTGTAGAAGCAACAAGAGGGGAAGTGATTGTGAGTGCTACTAAAGATAATTGGGAGTTGTCTTAGTTGTTTGAAGGATTTTTCCATTAAGTCTAAGGGCATTTCTTCCATTCTAATGCCATTTTGAAACACTAATTGGATGTATGCCTGTATTTTTTGGAGTTTTTCCTCACAAGGAGTTTCTCTAGGGTAAAAATTTCTTCAAAAAATAGTTGTTTGTTGTCATTAGATGTGTGCTCTCTTAGACTAAGAGTAAGAATTGAAATCTATTGCTAATGAGCTAGTTGAGGAATATCCTTCTAGTTTACAGAAAAAGTGGTATGAGAGCAAGTTCATTCCTTTTGGGAGTTGTATTGTGAGTAATTTTCAAGTTCATCCCCACAAAGAGGTGAAGTACAAAGAAAATATTACCTTTGAACCCATAAGTGTAGATGAGTGTGGAGAAGTGTAGCGAGGAAGAATTTGATGCTAAGTAAGGTTCCATAAGATGGAGGCTGACATGACAAGCCTATCTCAATCCATTGATGCTGTGAAGATCTTGATAGAAGCCTTTATAGAAAGGTTGGACAAAGGCCAGGATATTACTAATTCCGATGAAGGATAGTCTTCAAAAAGTGAAAAGAGCCTTTCAAGTAGGCCATTATTCAAAGCAGAGACTACAATTGAGATTCACCCATTTGAAGGAGATATTGATGCTAATAAACCTAATCATTTGAAGGAGGTTTTCATTAACTTGTCTCACTTTACAAACTGTTGGATATAGATGAAGCATGTAATTTTCTCAATGCTCACTACCTTGAGGTAGATAGTCCTCCATCCTCTCCTACAAATAAGGGAACTAAAGCTAGAAAAAAAGGGTAAATTCTACAAGCATCAAGATGAAATTTGAACTTCATTGTGATCATCATGGTAAGGATGGTTCTATAGAGTCTTATGTTAGAAATAACATTATGAAAATAACACTAACAAGTAACGCAAAATAGGTAAGAAGAATTCTATGCCCTTAATCAATGAAGATAAAGTAGTGATTAAAAAGGGTAAAGAGATTGAAGGTGATTTTGATAAGGATTCTAAGTTTTCTTTCACTACGAAAAAAGAAAGTATGTTTGCCAGAAAAAGCATAATTTAGCATTAAGATGCATGTCAATGGTGTTAAGGTTGATGCTATTTTTTATTCATTCCCTCAAGCTAGCTCGGTTGCACAAGATTTGGTGTATAAATTAGGCCTTAAAATAGTTCAAAACCAAAAATCTTATAATTTGGGTTGGGTTAAATAAGGAATTGATATGCTAGTTCTTAGAATCTTAAGCAATGCAAGCCAATATTATTGACTTCATAACTATCTTTGTTGATGAAACAGTGTTTGGTGCAAGTCCATTAGATGCATGTAGTTGTCTTGGGCAGTCCATAATTTTATGACAATAAATTAGTATTTTATAGGAGGGTTAACAAATATCAGATCATCAAGAATGGCACAAAGCAGCCAATGCCAATCAAGTTTATCCATGTTCAAGTGAAAAAATTTCTCACCACACAAACAATTGAAAATAGAGGTTTACCAAATTTTTGCTTGTGCTTGTATTGTGGTGCAAGACAAGGTGGCATATGTGTCATCAGTTGAGGGGTTCTTCCACCCTCATCCATTGAGTCTCAAAGCTTTTAAGGCTAAAAGCTTCCTAAATGGGGAGGTGTGATAAAAAAGATCCAATTTTATTATTTATGTACTTCATGGCATATTTTTGGAACTAAGACAAATTATTTAATGTTGGAGAGTGTTCAAAGTGGAATGAGGCATCCATGTGCAGGCTTTGACGTGGGAGTTTAGATATTCAAAAGTTGAGTATGTTAAAATCGCAGTTTCAACAAGTAGTGAACATAAAATAACCATAGAAATTTTGTCAACCATCTCTTTGTCAAATTCAATGAGTTTGTTACAACCATTCATGGCATTCAATGACATTCCAACTTCTCGATGTTTCCTCTTCCAAGCGTAATTTCTTGGTCTCTTCAAATTCCAGATGTATACAATGTTATTTATTCACCCTTGAAGATGTGCTGAAAAAAATTCTTAGTATGTTTCTATCATCTTAGAGAGTTGTGAGTGGTGTGGTTGTGAGTGGAACTAAGAGTCACCATGAGACTGTTAAGCATTTTGGAAAGGCACCTGGTGTGCCACACAACCACACCAAACCTTATGTGCCCTAGTTTTGAGAATATTGTTGTTTTTCTATTTTCCCTATTTGGGGATATTACATGCACACGGGTGTTGGATGCAAGAAAAAACATGAAAGATGTTGAAAAATCACTTACAATACTCATTGTCCCTTGGTCATTGATTTTCCTTTAGTGCCCTCAACCTTGTCACTCTAGCTTTCCTCCTACCTTGTTGCACTAAGCTATGTGTGCTATTGCGCGCGCGTATTGTTATGCAAGGTTTTTGCTCCTCCAAACTCTTCCTGATCGTTGGTATTGACCTTTCACTTCTCCAATTTGACAAGCCACAACCTAAAAATAAGGTTTCAATGAAGGTTTTAGAGTATGTTAATTAAAATAAAAATTATGGCACCATTTAGGTTTAAATATTCTACATAGTTAAGTATATATTAGCTATATTTTAAATAATAAATAATATAATTATTCTACTTATTATAATTATATATTATATTCTTTAACAAAATTATTATAATTAATAATTAATAATAAGTATTTTTTATATAATACAAAATATAATTAATATAATATATATTTAATATAATAGTAATATTAGATTAAGTTATATATAATATAATTATATTTATTATTATATAATAGTATATATAGGCTTTTACCTGATATTTTAGAGGATTTTACCATTACACTATAGCTGGTTTACCATTAAATGACAGTTGAAACTTGTTTTCCAATGACACAATAGTGGTTTCTAGGAATGAGATTTGTTTCAAGCTCAAATCTCACGATATATGTAGCCCATTAGCTAATACAAAGAGAGAAACTAAAAAGATAGAGAAGAAAGAAAGAGATGAACTTAGATAGATAGGGAGAGAGAGAGAGAGAGAGAGAGAGCATGAGAGAGAAATATAAGAGATACAAAGGAAAAGACCTCTTCAATGTACCCATTGCACACTTAAGGAGACAAAGATATATATGGAGAGAGAAAGAGAGAAAGAGAAAGGAAGAGAAAAGGGAGATAGAAATAAGATATAGATAGGCAGAGAGAGAAAAAAGAGAGAGAGAAAGAGAGAGGAAGAAAAATGAGACAAAGGAGTAGCAAAGATAGAAATAAAGGATAAAAAGAGGGATACAGAGAAAAAAAGAGAGAAGAGAGAGAAACAAAGATAGAGATAGAGATAGAGATAAATAGAAATAGAGAGATAAAGATGAAGACAAAGATATAGAGAGACAGATATAGAGAGAGATATTTAGAGATATAGAGGAATAAAGAGGGACAAAGAAAGGTAGAGATAGTGAGGTAGATAGAGAAAAATAGATAAAGAAAAAGAGAGAAAAGAGGAGAGATACATAGATAGAGATAAATTCACATAAAGATATAGGGAGATACTTATAAATAGAGGGAAGCAAATATAGAGAGGGAGGGATATAATGAGAAACATACAAATAGAAAGGGAGACAAAGAGATAGAGATAGGTAGAGAGATAAAGAGATAAGGATGAATAGATAAAGATATAGGGAGGGTGATTGATATATCTCTCCCTGTCACTCTCTATCTCTCTATATCTCCCACTATCTATGTCACTCCCTCTTCCCCCCTCTATCTATTTAGCTATCTCTCCCTCTCCCCCCTTTCTCTCATTCACTCCATCTCTCCCTCCATCTCTCCTGCTCTATATCTCTATCTCTATTTCTCTTTTTATCTCCCTCTCACTCCTCTCTCTATCTCTTTCTATCCATATCTTTATCTACCTCTATCACGATATCTCTATATCTTTCACCATACCCATCCATCTCTCTATATCACCCCCTTTCTATGTCTCTCCCTCTCCCTCTATATATATTGAGCTATCTCTCCCTCTCTACATATCACTCTTCCTCTCCCCCCTCTTCTTTCTCTCCCTTTTCTACCTATCTATCTCCATCTCTTCTCTCTCTTCCTCTTCAACCTATCTCTCCCTCCCTCCCCCTCTTCTCTATCTCTCATCCTCTACCTGTCTATATCCCTTTATCTCCCTCCCACTCTCTATCTCTCCCCATCTCTCCCTCCCTATCCCCCTATCCATCTATCTATCTCCACCTTTCTTCCTTTATCTTCCCATATATCTCCATCTCTCTTTCTCTTCCCATATATCTCTATCTCTCTCTCTTTCTCTCCCCATACTCATTTCTCCCCTTCTCTTTCTCTCCTTATTTCTCTCTCCCTCTCTCCATATCTATATACTTATATCTAATTCTTTTTGTTTGTCTATCTCTTTCTCTCTCTCTCTCTCCCTCTCCCTCTCCTCTCTCTATATCTCTTTATATCTCTATCTCTCTATCAATCTCACCATCTATATCTCTTTATCTATTCATCTCCCTCTCCCTCTATATATCTCTATCTTGTCCTCACTATCTCCCCCTCTTTTTATCCCTATCTCTCTCTATATTTATCTCTCTCTCTCTCTTCCTATATCTCTCTATCTATTTGTCTCCCTCTTCCTCTCTCAGTCTATCTTCATCTCTACCTTTATTTTCCTCTCTCCCCCATTATCTCTATACATGTCTCCCTCTCTATATCCATCCATCTATCTCCCTCTCTATCCCTCTTTATATATTTATCTCCTCCATATCTATCTATCCCTCTATCCTCTCTCTCTTTATCTCTCCCTATCCTTCTCTCCTCTTCTCCTCTCCATATCCCTCTCCTTCTGCATCTCCAACTCTATCTCCATCTTCCTCTCTATCTCCATCTCATTACCCCTCTATCTCTCACTCTTCCCCACTCTATCTCTCCCTCTTTCTATTTCTACCTCTCCATCTCTCTCTCTCCCTCTCTCCTTATTGAAAGCATAACATGAGCATGTTGGTAATGGAGCTTGATCATCTTCCTAATTCAGAGGTTTTATTTCAATCATGTTTGGATCCTTGTAAGTGGATGCATAGTTTATTTGAAGCTATGATTTCTCAATTGAGACCTTTGTTTCACAAACAAAATCACTTGCTAAAGTTCCTACCAATTGACCTCATGTACTGCATAAATGTATGCAAAAAATAGACCAAAATTTATCCTAATTGAAATTCCACACTTTTTTGGTGTACCCATTGCACACTAAGGTGTGATTGCTAGTTAAGTTTGATTTGTATGTTTTATTTTAGAACTAGAATGGTAGAGATAGGATAGACTAATACCATTGGTTGAAAATTCATTGTAAGAACCTTAAATTCATACCTTAAACCTACAAGATAAACCTTATAATCAAAACAAAAATCCAACAATTAAAACTAAAAACTATTGTATTTTGTGATAAAAAAAACCTTGTTTGACCTTAGTAAAGATGACTTATCTACTTGTTACATGATTAGGGCATAGTATTTAATGGGACCTACAATAAAACCCTTATGAATACAATGGGGGATTTGTAGAAAGAGAAAACTATGTATGTGGTATTTCTAAAGTGGTACTTGGTTCAATTATGTGATGGTCAAGTAACACAAATCAATGTAAGATGATATCATTGGAAGAGCATTTGTTGGCTAGTATATTATTACTAGATCAATCAAGAGAAAATTGATAGCTAAGTACTTGAATTTTATTTTATTGACACTTGATAAATGCAAGATTATAGAGGTATTATGTTTCTCAATTGAAGTAAAGAAAGTGGTTGGCATGGAAGTAAAATATTTTAGAAACTCATAAATGATACATATATAGATATATCTTCTTTATATTATCCTTGTAATTAGTTATATATCTTCAAATATAAAAAATTAAAAGGAATCCAATGTGTATCATCTAATAATAACTTATAGAAAATAGTTGTAACATCATGTATTAATTATGTAATGGCATAAAAATTAAAAACATCATGAATTAATTATGTAACCATATAAGTCAAATATAATTCTATCAAGAAATCAATATCAAATAGATAATATAATCACATAAATCATACATTTCAATGTCATTGATCTTCTTCTTGATCCACTCTTTGTATGTATTATCCGATCTAGATTCGACAATGTAAGGATTGGTCATATCATCATTGTCGTCATTGATATCAGTTTCGATAATGTCATCATCCACATGAATATCATCTTCATGAACATTAACTCCTACATCATCATGATCTAGTTGTTCCTCTTCTTTGACATCTTCGTTAGGCACATCATCAACTAATTGTTGATCCTGATCATCATCTACATCATCTTCTAGTTCTTTGGTATCTTCTTCTTCCACCACATTATACTTTACCAGCCTTCCTCTTGGATCATGTCTAACAGCAAATGACCAACCTAGTTTACCTAGAACCTCTGAGTAAAATACCTACTCACATTCGCTTGGAAGAACATAGGGTTCATTTCCAACTTGCTCGATCCACCTTGTATTAACCATGGTAAATCCATTATCATGTTCAATAACAGTTCTCTCGGGATCATTTTCATTCAATTGTAGCCTATACCATTGGACGCCGAATAGAACTAATTTGAAGGACTTAAAGTCACACTCAAGTATATCATCCAAAATCCCATAGATTGTCAAAAGTATAGATAAATTGTCAAAAAAGTGACAAAAATATTGATCGTCAAAATTTTGACGAAAATATTGATCGTTGAAATTTTGACGAAAATATTGATCATTGAAATTTTGACGAAAATAATTGTTCGTCAAAATTTCGATGAATGTCAGGCACAAATTTTTTAAGAAAATTGAAAAGTACACATGTACCCGATGATTCATCTAATTGTACATCTTTTGTTGGAAAGTTTCATCATATTTTGTAGTCAAATGAGTTAGTGGGTCAATGGCAAGAGATTCCCCATAAAAATTGAATGTAACTGCCTTGTAAATGGTCTTTATTGATGGTGAGCAAATATAGGTGTTACTATTGTGCTAAATCTGTGTTGAGGCAGGCACGTCTGACCAAATTCCATGCGCACGTAATCGCCTCTCCACTTTCTTTGCTTTCCCTAAAGTGGCGTCCTCCTAGTTCATGGAGTTGACCGCCTTGCTTATTTGGTAGTATAAATAAGGATCAGATGCTCCTTCTCAAGAGGTTGTACGATCTGATGATGTACTTGCATTCTTATGTTTTCAACAATACAGTTATGCTACTCTTTCGTACTCATGATTCCAGTGAATAAAATGAAGTTCTAACTTTGAGTATCTGAGTTTACATTAGTATTAGAGGATACTCATCCAAGGGGGCCTATTTCATGAGCAATCCATCCTTTAGCTTAGTTTATCCTAGTTATTACTTTCTATTTAGTAATTAGTTAAGAATTTGGTGCTGATTGTTTCTTCAGCCACTATAATTACATTTTGTGACTGTTCCTGTAGCCAAAGCAGGCGTATAGTTTCCTATTTGTTTGCTAAAATTTTCATTTCTATCATGCATTTCAGCTTAGTATAGTTTTTGGTTGATGTTTAGCATTTATGTTATTCCTTTCCAAGAAATTTACTTTTAGCATTGTGTCTTTCTTAACTGTAGAATGAAAATGGCTACTTTGGGTTCCTAGTGCACATACTGTGTTGACCCATTCAAAGTTCACGTCCTTGGGTTGACAAGTTAAATGCACCTTCATGATGATTGAAATAACTATTCAGGTTAGATGCCCAATCTCTGAATCGTGGGTGTAAAGGCCTAGTTGTTAAATTATTGTAGGAGGCCAACACTTGGCTATTTTTGCAAAACATAATGTGCCCCAGGAAGTAGAAATGCTTAAATTTTACTCTAATGTTATCTTCCAAATGTTGTGTTGTGTTCTCATTTGTAGGGGGTGTCTAAAAAGAAGATGACAGTCAGCAACCACTTGGATAAGATTAAATATAAGATGCTTTAGCTCCATTGAGAAAGACTCTTTATGCTCTATACAGTTGTAATGTATGCTACAATTCAATGTTTAGTTCTACTGATTAGTAAGGTTTATGCCAGTTGTAGTAAATTCGAAATAGATAAATGGCTTTCTCTTTGTTATTGACATTTTCTACAGCTACATATGATGATGTAATTGCTCTATTAAGAATTTTTTGTAGTTGTCGATTGTTGTTGTTATTTGTTTGGCTAGTTTATGTGTTTTGGACTGGTATAGCAACCTTCTATGGGTTTTTGGTTATGGATTTGTAAATTATTTTTATTGGCAACCTCTGGTTGCCTTTTCTTTGTAACATTCTTTTCTTGACTCAATACAAAAAAAAAAACCTTCAAATAGCTCCCCATTGATTTTGACAATAATTTAAAAAAATTATTAGTTCATTGTTGAAACTAAAAATGTAGTATCATGAAAATATGTATTCAAATAAGACATTTAAAAATTTTTATATAGGTTCTTTGAAAGGTAAAAATGTTAGTAAATAATTTTGAATTATTTTTTATTAGAATATGCACATTATATAAATGGAATAAACACTTCATAAGAACATTTTTCCATTTATTTTACATAAATTTATCTAAATAATGATGTGCCAATACATATCTTAACTACTACATAGAATAAACTAGCAATCCCACCTTGTTGTGCAATGGGTATGTGGAAGAGGTGTGGAAGGTCAATTAAGGGAAATTTTTGTTTGTTTTTTGCATACATTTGTGTAGTACATGAGTTCAATTGGTAGGAAATTTAGAAATAATTTTGTTTGTGCAAGAAAGGTCTCAATGGAGAAGTGATATCTTCAAATTAACTATGTACCCACTTAAAAGGATCCAAACACAACTTTAAAAAACCTCTAAATCATGAATATAATTAGAATCCATTACCAATAGGCTCATTTTATGTTTGCAATATGGTGAGAGGGAGAGAGAGAGAGGGAGGGAGATGGATAGAAAGAGGGAGAGAAAAAGGGGGGAAGAGCGAGAAGAGGGCCAAGGAGATGGAGATAAAGAGGAAGATAGAGATAGAGATAGAGATGCAAAAGGAGAGGGAGAGGGATATGAAGTAGAGGGAGATAGAGATAGAGATGAAAAATGGAGATGGAGAAGGAGAAGGAGAAGGAGAGGGATATGGAGGAGAGGGAGATATAGAGAGGAGAGAGGGATAGGCAAAGATGAAAGAGATAAATATATAGAGAGGGAGATAATGAGAAAGGAAGAGATATAAATATAAAGATATATTTAGAAAATTATAGAGAGAGGGAGAGCTATAGGGGTAGAGAGATGGAAAAATAATGAGATAGAGATAGAGGGAGAGATACAAGAATAAATATGGAGAGATAGAGATAAGACATAAAGAGATATAGATATAGAGGTCTAGGAAGAGGGAGATGGAGAAATATGGAGAGATATGTCCATGGATAGAGAGAGGGAGACATGTATAGAGATAGAGGGGGGAGAGGAAGAAAGAGGTAAACATGAAGATAGATCAAGAGAGGAAGAGGGAGACAAGTAGATAGAGAGATAGAGATAGACCTAGAGGGAGAGATAAAGGTAGAGAGAGATAGGGAGATAGTGATGAAGATATATAAATATATAAAGGAAGAAGAAGAGGGAGATAAATATGAAGAGACAGAGATATAAGAACATATAGAGAGATGGGGAGAAGGAGATAGAGATTGATAGATATACAAATGAAGAGAAGTAGCTATAGACAAATAGAGATGGAGAGATGGATAGAGAAGTAGGGGTGATTGAGGGAGAGAGAAAGAGGAAGATATAGATATATGGAGAGAGGGAGAGGTTTGTGAAGAGAAAGGGAGAGAGGTAGAGATAGAGAGATAAAGACAAGTAATAGAGAGAGAGATAAAGATGGAGATAAGGAGGCAGAAACAAGGATTATGTGTGTGTGTGTGATTGAGAGAGATATAGAGATATAGATAGGGATGGAGAAATATGGAGTGTGTGTATATGATGAGAGAGATAGGGAGGGATAGATATATACATAAGAAATGGAGGGAGAGAGGGAGATATAAAGAGATGCATATACTGGGAAAGATAGAGGGGGAAGAGAGAGATCACATGGAGAAGTAATGAGTTAGAGATGGGGGAGATACATAGAGAGGAAGATAGAGATAGAGATGGATATGAAGATGGAGATGGATCATACCTTTCACATATTTTTTATACACATTTTCCAGAGAACGTGGCTTCTAGGGGGAACTATAATATATTTAAAAAAAGGTATAAATGGAGAAGTGATAGCTTTAAATTAACTATTCATCCACTTACATAGATCCAAACGTGACCAAAATAAAATTCTAAATCAAGAAGATAATCAAGCTCCATTATAAATAGGATCATGTTATGTTTGTAATAGGGAGAGAAGGAGAAAGAGGGAGAGGTAGGGATAGAAAGAGGGAGATATAGAGGAGGGAAGAGAGAGATAGGGATAAGGAGATAGAGAGAGAGAGGAAGATAGAGATAGGGATGGAGAGGAAAGTTTATTTTAAAAGAAAAATTATCCTTGAAGCCCATTATGCATTAATAAACAAAAATAGATTGTTGAGCATAGGGATTTATTACATGATAAAGTGGCACTCAATGATTTTTGAAAGTCCAATAAATCCCATGTGTATGTAATCATGTTTTTCTATCCTTTATCATAAAAAGTCTGAAAAATTATCTCGAATCCACTTATATATGGCAGGGAGTTGGAGTTATCTTTTCAAGTGGGCCCATTCTATCTTTTAAACCCATGAATAATTTATGTCTATCTTATAGAAAATTAGTTGTATTTAAATAGTGAGAATGATGGTTTGTTTTGTATTATATCATTTATCAAAGTTCAAATTTTTGGTATGATTGATCTTTATTCAATCCTTGAATAATTTATGATGATTGAGTCATTTACTTGTGATAGTTTAACCAAATGATAAATTCTAATTTAGACATATGATCCCTCATAATATTATAATCAAACATACAAAAATAAAATTTCTTATGTAGAGAGAAGAAGAATTTTTTTGAAAGGATGAGAATGTGAGCGACCACTGTTGCTGCACTCGGCCTACATCACTCACACTATGGCATTTAGGACCTATTTATGGCCTGCTCAAGATTTATTCTTTGCTTTCAACAATTTTTGTGCTCGAGTGAGGGTTTAGGGGTTTTTCTTCTATTTTTGAGGTAGTGTGGGGGTGTTGTCTAGGCCTTTGAGGGCTATGTTCTTTATTTTTTCCATTTTTTTGGGTATTGTTCTGCCTTACTACTATATGAGTAGGGTCTTTTGGGAGGGATCATTACTCTTTTGTCTAGTATGGAATCAATTGATGGTGTTGTTTTGAAATAAAATTTTCCTTTTCAAGAGGTTTTGATCAGGAATGACCCATCTTCTTCCATGCATGCAAGTTATTTGAAATTTTTAAATAAATCCTTAGGTGGGGAGAGTTACTCACAGAATGGGGATCCTCAGATCTCAAGAGTTAATGGGTTCTTGGAATGGTGTCAAGATTGTCCAATCTTGGTGATTCAACTAGCCTCAGTCAAAGAATACGTTAATTATTTGATGAATCATGCATTGATTTGCAAGTTTATGGGGATTCAAGTTTCTCTCCCCTTTTTCGAATCATGGGCTCAATGCACATGTAACCTTGATGGAAAATATAGATCATATTTGTGACTAACAATTAATTTTTGGTGGTGTTCAATTGTTTGGTTGATTGCAACAAGGCCTTTGAAAGAATACCCTATTTTTATAATCAAGTGGGCCTATTTATCAATCCATGGCATGTTGAATTTAACCCTTCGAAGGAGTTTCCATATCATATTCCTATTTGGGTGCATCTTCCCTAGTTCCCATTAGAATTATGGAGGAATTATATTCTTCATTCAATTGCTTTGTTTCTTGGAAAACTGATGGGATCTTCTTAGCAAACACTAGATATAAAGGTAATTTATTATGTACACATTTTTATTGGAATTTATTTAAATAATAATCTTCTAAATTATTTAGAATTTCACCTTGGCTCCATATCATGGATACAAAAACGGACTATGAAGCACTCCCATTTAGGTGCCAAATTTTTCATGAGTATGGACACCTACAAAAAAGATTCCCTAGAGTTCGCTCTTCAAATCCTTCTCTTAATCAAGCCTCTTAGAAACCCCCTAAGTTGGAAAAGGAAAGACATCTATTTTGAGGGAAGCAACAAATAAGGATGGCTTTATTCCAATTAAACCTCACAACTTGTGTAGAGGGTAGAAAAGAACTTTCAATGATATATAGGAAGACAGGATCTTCAACCGATTTGATGTGCTAGAAGATCTAGGCCAACATGAGGTAAATCCTAGTATGTTGAATCTTGAAATAGGAGGCCTAGAGGTGGATCAAGGAATACCCAACATTGTAGAGAATCAATATGTTCAAGAGGATGACATGATAGTGGCTCAAATGGGTATAGATATTGCACATGTGACTTATGATGAGCCAACAAAAGGTGAAAGTATTAAAAAGAATGATGATTTGGTCCTTACTGTAAGTGTACCTCAGATGGGTTGAGTAGATATAGATTCAGGGAAAGGAAGTAAAGCTTCTCTCATCCTTGAGCTTGAACAAGATAATCTCAAGGGGACTTCAGAGAAATATCTTAAGGTGGGAAGAAAGAAGGATCTAGAAAAAATAAAATTGATGAGAGAGATGTTGGTGGAGTCAAGGTCAATGAAAACCATTGAGTCCCACTTTTCCAACTCTCAAAATGATCATTCTCTCTTGGAATGTAAGGGGATTGAACAATGGCCCTAGACAAAAAGTTGTTCATGACTTGGTGAAAGCCCATTCGCTAGATATTGTTTTTATTCAGGAAACTAAGCAATTAGTGGAGAATATGTGTAACTTGGCTTCCAAATTTTGGTGAATTCAATTCCAATGTATTATTACTTAAGGTAATGCTAGGGGAATTTCATGCTTATGGAACCCGTTGAAGATCTCTCCTCTTTGGTGGATCACTAGCAAGTTTTCTATTTCTATGGTTGCTTCTAATTTGGAATCCAAAGAGATTGTTTTACTATTTAATGTGCATGCCCTAACTAAAATTCTTGGTAAGGCTCACCTTTGGTCTCATATTCAATATATTTGATATATAATTCCTTTATACCCATGGATCTTAACTTGGGATTTTAATGCTATCATAAATTTAGAAGAAAAGGGGGGTGGCTTGCAATGGTTGGAGCCTTCATCTAATATTTTCAAAGATGTATCTTACTTAAATGTTGCAAACATAAAGCCTAGTAATGGAATGCATACTTGGAACAATAGGAGGTGTGGTAAGGAATCAATCTCAGAGAGACTTGAAATTTTTTTGGTTTCTTGATTTTGGATAGGTAGTAATTGGGCAACCAACTCTAAGATATTAAATTGGAGGGGTTATGATCATTGGCCAATTAAATTCTCTAGTTCATTGGTAAGAGTTCCTAAAAATCCTTCACTTAAATTTTAGCTTATGTGGTTGCATGACCCTCAACTTTAGAATCTAATGTGACATTTGGTGGAGCTAAGGTAGACCAGCTTATGGCACAACGTACTCTTTTGTTAAGAAATTATAGTTTGTAAAGAAATAACTCAAAGAGTGGAATAGTTAGTGTTTTGAAAATGTTTTTCATGCTAAGATGGATTCCTAGGGCCATCTAAATGCTAGCACCTATGAGATTAGATATTTTGGACTTTTTAAATAATCCTTAGAGGAGGAATTAGTGGCCTTGAAGGATTTGGAGGAATGAGAATTGCAGGAGGAGATCTGCTAGAAGTAGAAAGCCCGAGTAGAATGGCTTTAGGAAGGTGACATAAATATTTCCTTCATTTTTAATTTTTTCAAGGCTCGAAGATATGGGAACTTGATTTTTTATCTTGTTACTTCCAGGGGAGATCATATGGGTTCCCTCAGGGAGATATCTAAGGAAATTGTGTAGTATTTTTTTTCTTTGTTTATGGAAGATTCTCCTTATGCAAGTGAAGAAGAAAACCATATTCTAGCTTGTATTCCTTATCTTGTGTCACATGAAATGAATGAGCACATTATGATCCCCATCTCCATTGATGAATTGGAGGGAGTTGTTTTTCAGATAAAGAAAGAGAAAGCTCTAGGTCCTAATGGGGTTTTAATAATTTTTTTTCAAGAATTCTCAGAAATTATAAAATTGAGTCTTCTTGAGGTAGTGCATGAATCCTAGAGAAACAAACAGATGTTGAGAGCTATGAATTCTACATTCCTTTCTCTTATTCCCAAGTGTGAAGGGGTTAATATGTTGAACTTGTTCAAACCCATAGCTCTTTGTCATGTAGTTTATAAGATCCCATCTAAGTTGATTGTAGAGAGGCTCAAATTATGGATTAGCAGGCTCATATCTAAAGAATAGGGAGGCTATGTGGCTAAAAAGAAAATTTTAGATGGAGTGATCATTATCGAGCTGAAACTATACACTCCATGTAAAATTCCAAGGAGAAAGCTAAGTTTATTAAACTTGACATGGAAAAAGCCTATGGTAGGGTCAAATAGTCTTTCCTCTAAAAAGTGATTTATGCCTTTTGCTTCGCTAAAGAATGTGTTATCTAGGTGATGAGTTTTCTTACTACCACTTCCTTCTCAGTGCTTGTCAATGGTGAGCTATCCTCCTTATTCGATGCTTCTAGAGGTCTTCAACAGGAAGATCCTTTGTCACCATATTTTTTTATCCTCTTGGTAGAGGGTTTGGAAAGAGACATTAAGATCCATGTTAATCAAGGCCTTATTTGAGGGTGGATGTGGAGTAACATTTTTCCTCCATTGAATCACCTATAGTTCATTGATGACAATGATTTGATGGGTATGGCCAAGAATAGGGAAGTTACTAACTTTTGATGATTATTGGATATATATCTTTTGGAATCAGGTCAACTAATCAATGAAGTAAAATATTACCTCTTCTTCTTTAATACACCCTTTCTCATTTAGTAGCAGATTACTCGTATTCTTAGATTCCAGATTGAAACTCTTCCTATGATATACCTTGGTGTTACCCTCTCAATTGGAATCCCTCCTAGGGGAGCTTGGAAAAATATTCTATATGTTGGGAGAGTTTTTCTCTTGAAATATACGATCCAGGTTTGTCCTAACTATAGGTGCATGCTCCAGATGGCTCCTCCTAGATTTATTAAGGATTTGTATGCTCTTGCAAGAAAATTCTTATGGGATGGTAATTTGGCTTCTTTGAAGTGGAGTCTTGTAAAATGGGAGACTATTTGCAGATTGAAACAAGAAGGGAGCCTTGGGTTGAGACAAGCTAGCTTCATTGGTCAGGCTTTGGCTGCTAAAATTTATTGGAGATGGTGCAATAACTAGGACCATATGTGGGTTAGGATCCTTTGCACCAAGTATCTGTTGGGTGTGGAAAAAGAAGAGGTTCCTCATTTTTGTCTGTTGGGAAAAGGATTTGTCATTTGGGATACACTAAAAAAGGGAGCCAATTTATTAAGAAATATTTGTTTTGGATTTGTAATAGGGGTTCTAAAGCTTTGTTTTGGTATGATTATTGGGATGGTTTTCCCTCAATTATTCCATGTACCCTCATGTGTATGACCTCAATCACATCTTCATAGTGGTTGGTTGGACTCAAGTTATAGATTTCAAAGTTACTCAAAAGTTGGGGCATGTGGAAGTCTTTAGATGGAAGGATCCTTTAGAGTGGCTAGCTGGTGGATTTGATGAAGATTGTATAGAGATAAGAAGGATCTTAGCTATCATAGTATGAAGTTCTCTTAGGGAGAGGGATATCTTATCCTAGGGTTCATATCCTAAGGGGGTTTATTCGATGGCTTTTGGATATCATGAGTTGAACCTTCATACATATGGAGGGATGGAAGTCACGTGGTTGAAGAATGTATGGAATGAATAATATTGGCCTAAGCACAACTATTTTTTTTGGATGGTAGTTTGGAATAGGTATATTACTTGGGACACCTTCAAAAGCGTGGCTTTCAGGGTCCTTCTATATGTGTCCTTTGCAACAATAGTGAAGAAGACTCTTCCCATTTATTTTTCCAATGCTCCTTTTCCACATATATTTGAAATTTATGGTGGGATATTTGGAGGTTGTCTTGTTGTCATACATCTTCTCTAGTTGATTTATGGAGAATTTTTGGGAGGCCTTTGGCATAGGCCTCCTTCCTTCAGATAGTGTGGAACATAGGCACCTCCTTTATTCTTTGGCAGATTTTTCTTGAAAGGAATCATAAGATCTTTTAGGGAAGGAAACTAATGGTTCAATAGTTGTGGTAGAGAAATTTTAGCATGATTCAAGAGACTATGAAGGCTAAATGTGAAGTTTCCCTTCTTTTCAAGAAAGGGGATGAATAAATTGTGAAGAGTTTGTGTTTACAAGGTATTGAGCTGAGATCCTCTTGCAATAAGAGAGGTCACCATTCTAGGAAGAAAATCTAGAGGGAAGGCCAATGGTCTCCTCCTCCAACTAGTGTTTTGAAGATTAATACTGATGGTTCTTCTAGGCGAAATATTGGGCATGCTAGGATTGGTGGAGTTGGAAGAGACAGTGTGGGTAATGTGATTTTCTAATTAGTTAATTAGAAGATTAATTAAGTCCAATAAATTAGGGGGACAAAACATAATGTGAAATTGTCAAGGTATACAAGTTTCTACAATATATTTAGCCCTCAATTTAGTGAGAGTATGAATTTGCACTTAGACTCACACTAAAGTAGAAAAAGATATGTCAAGAGAGGTCTTATTGTCTAAATGTTGAAGTGATAGGGTGACTAAGGATCAAAGGGGGTGACCAAGCCCCTAGGATCCAAGATCCCATGACAAACCAACATAAGCACAAAGGAACACACATGTATGATATGCAACAAGACAATATACACAAACATACAATGTCAAATTAAATGCGGGAAAAAGTAAAGAAAAGGGGTATGGGTTAGCAAGTTGAATTATGCTAGTTCTCATATAAATAGGAAGACACATAGGCTAGTGAGGACCATTTTTGAATAGGTGAGCTCCCAAAATAGGTAGAAAAATGAGAAATGCACACTAGGTCTACAAGGCGTGCCCATAACCATACCAAGAGTTATACTCTCTGATAACCTTGATAAAGTGCTACAAAAATGATAAAAATTATATGCCAATGCTTACACTAAGCTCAACCCCTATGAACAAAATGAATCCAAGAAAATGTCAAATGTCAAATGTCAATGCACCACTAAGTTCAGCCCCTGCAAACAAAGTGAAGCAAAATAATGGCAATGTATGCCCACACTTTAAAGGAATTAAAAAACACCATGTTGTGATCAATTAATTTAAAATAGAAAAAATGAATAGAAAAAATGATAAATTCCATGCAACAAAAGATCACAGGATCTTATTTGGAAATCCCTATGCCAATGATATGTTTCCAAATAAACTACATCATGATAATGGGTTGCCCCTAGAATGTAATATAGAAAGGTACATTGAGATCCATGGATCTAGGGTCAGTATATGTCTTTTCTACAATGATATATTAGAGCTCAAAACTGACATCATTCCCCAATTACTCGTGTAACAACGAACAAAAAGGAGGAATGGCACATAGAGAGAAGACATAAACTTTTGGGTCAACATGGAAGAGACCTAAATGTCTCAATGCCTTGCATAATCGCTAAAAGGAAAACATAAGACAAAAAAGAAAAGATAAAGTTTACAACATATAGAAGAATGAAGATACAAATAGAATAGTGTCATGATAGGTGTGTTTCCTTTGTATCCCTATGCCAAAAAAGCAACAAGGGTCATCCAAAGAAAAATCACAAACATAAAGACATGCCAAGCAAAAAAATATGAGAGATCACATTACATGCAAGCAAACACAAAGAACATAGAAATAAAACACTCAAAAGAAATACATCACATGTGAGTCGACCTAGAGTAGGTCGTCTACATCCCAATCTTGCTCATCATATAAGGAAGGAAGATAACTAGCCAAGGGGACTACAACAAGTTTCATACTAGGAGTGTCACTAGGTTCAACACATGGTGGGTCACTCTCATCAAGAGGATCATCATGGTTTCCCCCATATAACTTCATAGCAGTGGAAAATAACAAATTCGGCTCATTATGCACTTCATCAGTTTTATTAATCTCATCATCATCATCTAAATTGATCACAATAAGATGTTTTATGATTATTGCATTTGAATTTTCTTGTTTCTCCTCTTGTTTTGGAAAACTATGTCTTGTTTTGGTGAAAGTTGGATTTCTTCTTGAGTTGTTTCCATAGTTCTTGGTTTATTCTTTTCTTCCAATTGATGAACAATAGAATGATGTCTATGCCTACTCTCTTTAGCATGTCAATTAATTTTTGCATGGTTTTCAAGTTGTGATGGGGGGTAAGAGATGGTTTATCAACCATCAATCTCTTTTTTTCCCTTAGGGGAGGAACTGAAGGAACCGTCGGGGGTTGGGAAACCACTATCTCTTTAGGTTTATACACTTATTTTTTCTTTTGAGGCACAAAAGGGATCATCTTATTGTCTCTTGGTCTTTTGTATGGAGGAACTATAGTGTACTTAACTTGGTTACTTGGAAGGGTTTGTGACTCAATCATAGGTTCACCAATGAATGGTTGGGGAGAAGGAACAACCATGGACCTATTAGACTCAAGAATATTTCTAAGAGATAAATTTTCTATGTGCTTTGCCTTGAATTTTTGATATGACTTGAAAAAGAAATCTTCATGAGGCTTTATAGGCTCCATAGGTTTGGGCCAAAAGAAATCCAAAGAAAAATTCCCATGGGAAGAAAATGGATTGAAATAACTATGGTGCACTATAAATATTTCATTTTCAAAGGGGAACTTTATGCACTTGTGAATAACCAATGGGATTATATTCATGGAGCGTAGCCATGGATATCCTAGCTTCACACAAAACTGGTCTAATGTCGGGATGATGGAGAATGACACATCTAATTTTTTTGGTCCAATTTTTAATGCAAGAGTGATCAAACCTATCATAGGGAGAGAAAAACCATTATGTTCTTTTATCCATGCTTTCGATTGTTCATAAGAATATTTATAAAGTTCATGTACAAACAAGAATTCCTCAGTGATCACATTCTCTACACATACAAGATCAACTTATCATTATTTCACTTGACGATATAGAGAGGACTATCAAGTGCATGTATAGAGGCATCAATGTGTGAAAGAAATGTTAAGTAAAAAATTGGTTTAGCCCCTACAAGGTTGAACATCTATGAGAGTGACTATGTCATGTAGATCATCCTCATTATCACTCTTATCATCATCATTATCATCATTCAAATCCTCAATTTTATCAACATTCATCACATCATTCTTGACTTCACTAGATTTCACAAAGTTGGTTGAATAATTTGGCATCAGGTTGGTAAATATTTGCAAATTTTGGTTAGGTGGGGAAACAAACTTATTCCATTGATTATTAACACCACCCTACTAGATATCATTGGAATCGATGAGGTATTATACTTGCTGTTTAAGACCCATACATTGTTCTATGTCATGTTCACTTTATCAGTGATTTTGGAAAAAGGCATTTGGATTATAATTTGAAGGTAATGGTTTGGTTGTGTCCATAGTTTTGATTGGAGGTAAGCGTTCATTAGGTTCTTACTCAAAGTTTCAACATGACTGAATGGAGGGAATCAAGTAAGGAGTAAATTGCCTATCCCTAGGAAAAAATTGGTATGGGGTAGAGCTTATGGAAGCAACTTGAGGTTTGGAATGGTTTGTTTGGGATGGATTTATCTTTAGAAATTTCTTGTTTAGCTTCTTAAATTTTTGATAATTGTCTTGATGTGCGAGCTCCAACTTCTTAGTATGTTTTGATGAAGATCCATCTTCATACTTATTAATCAAATTTTGATAATCATAAAGTTTTGTGCACAAACTTATCAAGGATGGAAACTTCTATAGTAGGAATTTTTCTCTTATGTCCTTTTGCAAGTTTTCAATGAACATTCTTTGGTTTTTTGCATTAGGAAGAGTCATATTAACTTTTGATAGTATCAACTAATAAAAACTTATGAAATCTATAACTTTTTCACCTTCTCTTTCTTTGTATCGTATTAAATTAGTTATAATGATCTTGGGACCAATGTCCACTTGGAAATGGTTGAGGAAAGAATTAAAAAGCTCAGTAAATGAGCGAGTTCAGTTATTCAGTAAAGAAAAAAACCATTCCAAGGCCATGTCCTTTAGTGACTTAGGAAAAAGTTTAGCCAAGAGCTTATCTTCAAAAATGAAGTCACTACATAAGGTTGTGTATGTTGATATATGGTTGCTAGGGTATCCTTTACCATTGTATTTCTCAAAGTGGGACACCTCTATGTTTTGTGGTATTTGTGCTTTAAATATCTCTAGTGACAATGGGTTTATTTTCACATATTGTGATCATTATCCATGTTGGGTTTAGTTCATTGTTGATATTTGTTATTAAAGGGATGTCACATTTTTCAAAACTTGGTTTATGATAGAATCATTGCTTGTCATGTTTTAGGAATGAGGTGAATATGGCGGAAGGGTATATGTGTTAGGTGGACTACTATATTGCAATTTTTTGAGGGGTGATGGCTTTAGAGATATGATGTTTTAGTTCAAAAAACTATAAGGATTTTTGGTGGAAATACCCAAAGTTGGAGCTATATTGTTGCTTGGTTGCATCATTGTAGTAACAGTTGGATTTGTTTATGTGGAAATAGAGGCTATAGTTGTAAGGAGAGAAACTCAACTTCCTCCTTGACTTTGAGTGTACCCCAAAGTTTGAGTGCAACTAGCCATTGTAGGTTAATGATCATCTATGATGTGAGCTAGACTACACATTACCTCTAATCCTTGAGCATCATCAAGCATTTTCCTGATGTTATCTATGATAGGGGCAACTATCCCAGTGATATATTCCATGCTCACAAAGTCTTAAAGTTTTTCTAAGGCTTTGTCCAATTGTTTTAGTTTCTCTTTAGGGACATGAGCACCATGGTTTCAACATCACTCATATTGGTTGATGGTAAGGTCATGGGAATTGTGGCATTAGGGATGGAGTCCAAAATGGGTTGAGTATTGACAAAACTTTTCATGAAAGGGTTGGATAAATCAAGATACATGACAAATGTACCAATAGTATGTGATGCCATGAGTCTCAAACTACGTCTCACTGAAGTATTAGCAATATGGCACGAGGTTGTGAAACTCATGAAAGTTTCACAACACCAAAAGGGAACCCAAGATGAAAACCAAACTATTAAATAAGTACAACAAACACTCAAAAATAGAAATCAACAAGCATAAGCAAACAAGAAACACAATAACAAAGTTCTTAAAAAAATTTAGCCAAGACAAGCAGGACAGGGTCGCCTAAGGGAATTTGAGTCTTGGTCAAGGGTTTTGAAAGTTTGAAGTTTTATTGAAAACTACACTACTTAAGGATTCTAATTCTACTTTCAAATAGTTGTAACTATAAATAAATTTCTAGAATTTGCTTAATGTATCCCAATTTGATGCAAAATGCAAGTATGTAATGATGTTGAAGATTTTTGAACACATTTGAATGCAATTTTTAGATCTGAAATGTAATAATTTATTGATTGCAATATGCAAAGACCTGAATGATTATTTTGAATGCAAATTTTGACCTTAAACAATGCACTTTCTTTCACTAATTGAACTAAATGCAAAATTCCTAAAAACATGTAGTTATTTATTCTAAAACAGGGAAACGTGAGTACTATGAAACTAGAGAAATAGAGACAAACAACTGCAAAAAACTTTGTTGAAACACTTGTACAAGGACAGGGTCACCCAATGGTGATTGATTCTTTGAGAAAGGTTCTGAAAACTAAAAAATTGAATGTTTGAGTTGTTGTTTAAGGTTATTGTTCCTATCTACAAACAGGTTTGTCAGTAATTATTTTTCTATAATTTTTTAATGTAAATGAAATGCAAATGTATGAAAATTTTGGAACAAAATGACACTTTTTGAATGCAATTTTGAAATGAAAATCTAATCTAAATGACTAAAAATCATTGTAATGCAAACTATGATGTAATATGGATGTAATATTTTTGGATTTTTATAACTTTTTGTGATGCAATATGCAACCCTAAATGAGGAATCCAAGACACAATGATGCAAAACCTAGATCTAGGGTTTGAAAGACTACTAAATTAGAAAGTTATGATGTCAAATGTTAGGTTCACCAAAATGAAACATAAAAGTGTGGTTTCCCTAAGTTTAATATCCGAAACCTACTTGGCCAATGGGGTCATCATTTCTAGGATTTCATTAGGATGCAAACAAACAATGTGCATAGATTGAATTTCAACCTTTAAGGTGAGTCAATCAAACCTGGATCTGGTCCTTTTGAGTCTTAGGAATGAATTGGAAATGATTTGGAGTGATTACCCTAATTATAATATATCACTTAATATGATAAATACAATTTCCTGAGGACAAATAGATGGAAACATCAATTTGCAAGTGGATTTGGAAAGTGCAAGTTGATGTGTACCTATCACCAAAAGTTGGATACAAGGTGTGTAGAGGGACTGGTTTGCCCAGGGGTGAATGGGTCTTTGATGGGGGATCCTAAAACTATTTTTGCAATCTTTTGATGTTGGATTTGAGCTCCTGATTCTTAGTTGTAGACTTGTCTAAATATCGTCAATAAATTTTGTAGGCGAGTTTTCATGTCTTGACAAGGTTAATGACAACAAATGCAAAAATGCAAAATGAATCTTCAAACTATCTTCAACCTATAACTTACACATTCACAAAGAAGGAAAATGTTGTGCCATTTAGGGGCTTGCCTCAGTCAAAACTCGTGTAAGTGTTCCCACTTCCATAATGGAAATGTCAATGATGAAAATGATAATGGAAAGGATGAATGAACAAAATGCTACAACTCGCCACCCTTCAATGGCTTCCCTAAAGGATTGAATTCATACACATCTCCTCAAGGGCCTGGATATTACTCACTTGATTGATTAAATGCTTTGGAGACCTACAAAAAGATGTTAGCCTTCACAAAACAATGACAACATGAACACATATAAATCTTGACATGATGTTGAATCTTGAATTATGCTTTTGATATGCTACTCTTGATTTACTCTTGACAATAATATTTTCTCAATTGTGTGTCTTGCTAGTTATTAGATTTCAAATGGTAAAATAACTAGGTATTTATAGGTGTTTATCCAATTTCTCAAAAATTAGATTCCAAAAGCTAACACTTCATATTTAAATTTTGGATGTTAAAATTCTACCAACAACATATTTGAATTTGGGTCTTTCCTAAGGAGGGAGACTCAGTCGCCCATGGGTGAATGAGTCCTAGCCCAAATTTCCAAGACACTCAAAGTTGAGGATAATTTAATGATTGGATGCATTTGTTCAATGCTTGTCCTCCTTCAAAAATCAGTAAAATATAGGATTTGGAATGCATAATTTGGAAAATTAGAAGCATAATTAAGTCCAATGAATTAGGGGGACAAAACATAATGCAAAATTGTTAAGGTATACAATTTTCTACAATACAACTATGAAATATGCATAGGGTTATTTCTTCTTTCTCTTTTTTCAACACTTTGCTAGCACAAGCACCATCCTCCTTCCATAACTTCATTCACCACTCTCCTCTCCTCTCGTGGGTTTACATCCACCATGTATCGTCATCATCTACCTCATCCACAAAATTATTCCTCCTCTTTGCTCCTCACTCGTGGGATTCAACCCATTGCAGACCAATAATGTAGGACAATAAATCTGGTTCTTATTAGACTAAGAGTTAATGCAGCAAATAAATCTCTCAGCAACAAATTTCCACTCAAAATTTAACCACACATTTTTTTCCCAAAATATGCCACACTTTATTCTATGGTTCTAGTTCAAAGTTTTACAACATAAAATACAAATATAGACATGCCAAATTCTAATTTATTCCCATGTTCTTGTTTTGTTCTAAACTCCTCTTATTCCTCCAACATCATTCCATTGTGCCTTCAAAATTAATTCTTATGTGCAGATTTTTTCAGCCATAATAGATGTCAAATTTTTCACTTCCTTTGCATTTAAACTATTGTTTTATTTCATACTTTGGGTTCCCCCAAAGTCTCCTCTTGTTGTACCTCACTTCCCTCAAGCTCCTCAGCTTCCACACACTTTTCCAAGGCTCTCTATTTCTTTTCTTTTTTCTGCCCAAATATATGCATTCTAATCTACCAAGTTCCTACACTATGAACAAGAGAGGAGCCCCATTTTTGGGCACTTTACTTTGAGATTTTATATTATATTTAAATCTATAGTTTTAAATGTTTTTCAATATTAATTTTCATTGCTTTTGGAAGTTGGTATAAGGTCAAGAACACCAAATAGAGATGCCAGTCGGGCAAGGACAAAATCACCAAGGTTTTTTTTTTTTTTCACCACAACAAAATTTATAAACAACCAATAAAATTGAAAATGAAAAATTTAACTGGATTTTCAGAATACCTGGATGCTTTGTCATCAACCGACCACCTCCACCAAAATCTTATAGCATCCTTTACAATTTCTATGCAAAAATTTGCAACATCCAAACATCAATCTACATCTACAGAAATCTCCATTTTCTCTACATTCTTTTGTTGTTCTTCTATGATCCTATCTGAAAAATAAAATATCATCGTAAAATAGATTTACCTCATCTTTATTCACAACTACAACATCGCTTTTTGTTGTGACATCTTCCACATCCTCACCAGCTACAACTTTTGTTTCCTCCTCTTTTTCTGTGATGTGCATCTTCTCATCTTCATCAACGATCTTCCCAAGCCACTCCTCTCCTATCACCAAAATTTGTGCTAACAAATCATCATCTTCCCCAAGCTCTATGTTTGCATTCCATCACTACATCTTCAACCTTTTCATTTTAAATGGTTGCCACATTTGCATCCTGTTCCTTATCCTCATCATGTTTGACCAATTTATCATTCTTCCATGCCTTCAATCTATTCATTCTCGCACTAATGTCAATCATCATTCCTAAAATATTCCTCTTCTCATACTGCATCTAACCCTCCCATATCACAGGATTTGTCCTCACTAATACTCCCATCTCACTTATTATTCCAATCTCACCAACATCTACAATCTACACTACACTCTTAATCTTTTTGTGGCTTCAAGCTCTCTCACTGCTCAAGACTCCTCTTACTTGCAACAACCCTCACATGATATCTCTTCTACGTCCTTCTTTCCTCCACTCTACCCATCGGTCCTAGCATAGGCTACCTCATATTTTACACTCTGCCTATGCACCCAACACCTCTTGCTCTAATACCATTTGGAGCAGAATGTACTCCCCTCTCACAAAACCATCTCAATTCACAACTTCTAGACAAACATACACAATTGCGCACATATTCACAAGTAGATACTCTCTAAAAACCATTTGAAACTCAAATTTGGTGAAGATTGCACCATCCAAGTCTTACAAATTTATTGTTTTTGATTCAAGTAAAAATAGGTTTTGAAGGGACCCGAAACCCTTTACAATCCAAAACAAGGTTGCAGAAAGGACATCCTGCAACTAGCCAAAAACCAGCCCCAAACAAGACCCATCAAGATTTACATTTAGAAATACTCTTGTGGGAATAGAGAGTCATGTCAAAAGAAGGCCTATAGGATTTTTTCTTTCCCTTAATAGTAATCCAACCTTCTTCCACACACGCTACCTTATCATGCCAATCCAACCCACAATTTTCCTGAAGATGAATGCATGCAGCCTTCATCTCAAAGTTTTCATCACTATTCTTTCGTGCAGGCATAGCCTTATTTGAAGAGCCACCAAAACTGGCCGATGTGATGCTAACACCAAAAATGACAGCCTAAGATCCAATCCCTTGCTCAAAAGGGGAAGCCTCAACAGCCCCACCATTTGGGACATCTAGAGGGGATTCCCCAAGACCCTGAGAATCTGAAACAACAACCTCAAAAAAACTCCTGTGTTGATCAGATTTCTTCTCAACTGTATAATGTTGTTGAGAAGCTCCTTTCCACCATGTAGTCGTCATAGCTTTTTTCTCAAATTTGCATTGTGCAACAGCATGACCTGTTTTAAAACATCTTCTACATCGAAAGGGAATCCCTTCATAGTCCAAAGCTTGTATCCAAGAACCCTTAGAGGATTTAAGTAAAACCTCAGCAAACAACCCTTTTGAGACATCTATTTCAACCAGTATTCGGGCAAAGGTGGAATGAAAAATGTCAAAAGATTCATCATCCACCAAAAAAAAATCACCAAGGGCATCACCCACTTCGTCCAAAACGGGGCCAGTCTCAACTACACTATTTCATTAAACTATAATTAATATATAGAAGTTACAATGGAAAAATTACAAATACCATAATCTTCATTGTTCTTCTTCTCGCTTCCTTCTCTCTTAAATCTACAAGTCCCATTCAAACTCAAGTGCTCTCCTTTTCTTATTCTAAAAACCTTATATTTCTTTTATCTGCAACTTCCTAGCTTCTCTATATAGTTGCACCTCCTATACCATTCATGGCACTAACTCCCCTTAGTTGTGCTCTCTTCCTCATAGTTTTGATCTACAATTTTTAATTTTTTTAATTCTCTTCATGTTTCACACCTTCTCCTATCTCAACACGGGGTTTTCTTTCTTCACAACCCTCAATCTACATTTTTTACTCCTTCAAATGGTACGATATCTCCTTCTATGTGTTCTATTCAAATGCACAAGTTATTTAAACTTTATATTTGCTTGAAATCAGACATTTACTGGCCACATTTGGTACTTTGCACTCATCCCAGATGTGGCACCCCTTTCATGCTTCCTTTATTCAAGTATGGTATCAACTTGCAGATGAGGCTCGACCTTTACTCCAGTTGAACCCCCTATTTACTTAGTGCAACCTCTCCCCTATTTCTCTAACCTCTATCACATGGTGCAACCTATTTTAAATTCATGAATCTTAGCCTTCCACCTACTATACATGTGCCTTTTAACATGCCTCCACATTTCCTCTATGCTATTTTCAATTTCCATTAAAATGAATATAATCAATTCAACAATATATCCATTTTAATTAAAATTGATTTCACAATTGAGATAAAGTGGAGAAACTACATTCGAATTAAATGAATAATCAATTACTCCATGACCAAAGTCAACCTCCAGAAATGCAGATTAAAATTCATTTCAACAAAAATTAATGTTCAAATGCATATTGATATATAGTGTTTGACAATCTATGACAAAACATCACTCAACTTCTTCCACCATCAATCATCGAAATTGAGTTTAACTATATTCTAAGAATGAACGCCAAAACTGAAACAAAACTTGAAATGAAACATGTTTTTGGTTGATGTGGATTACGCTTGTACCTAGATGCCCTTGCATCAAGAGGGGCATTGGAACTTGAGAGAAAATTAGGTCCATTAACATCTATAAAATGTCAACAATTTCATCATTCTGACATCTCATATTTTACATATTGAAACTATATTGAAATTATTTGAATACTTGTGTCCATCCATGAATCTAAGGATGAAACCCCTTATATGTTAAAATCAAAGGAAAATACCCCTTTGATTTCTTGAAAGTAGTCTAATAAAGAGGTTGTATTATGCACTACAAAAATTGTTTAGTTTTCAACATAGTTCTTGAATATTTTGTTAGTGGGATTTATGAAGGAAGGGGCTTCAACATGTAGAGTTTTGCATGCAAATTTGAATATCTCTTGTTTTGTAGTTATATTTGTTGTATTTCAACTTATTTTTGTATATTTTATTAATATAAATCAACTCCAACATATTTAAAAATTCATTCATTGTTTATACAAAAATTATCAAATTGTGTTGATTGTTTTGAATGAATTTGGTTCATGTATTTTCAATATTTATATTGAGATGTTTTAGATTTGCTATTATGTGCAAAAATATATGCTCACTACAAACTTTAAAAAGGAAAAGTTTTAATTAGAGAGAAAATCTCTTGGGCACTGTAAAATCCAAAAGATACACAACAAAAATGGGATATTTAGCCTTATCACAAATTGAAATGACAAGAAATGGTTTGCATCCATTTTTTTGGAGTAAACTTCACCTTCCATTTAGGCTAGAGTATTTGTGTGGACAACCTTATACAAGAGAATTTTGACAAGTAGTTGAAAGAAATGGGTATTGAAGGAATATCAAGAAGCATTCTTTGTTATAATGCAAATGAAACAATGGATAATTTACTAATTAGTTGGCTATTCATTGTGAAATATTAGAATTGGATATGTGATTAGCTCAATCAATAAAATTATATACTTTTTTTTACAATCAATCAATAATATAATCAAAACCAAAATTTTCCTATATTTAGATTTTTTTAGCATCCTAAATAGTAATTTATGCCATATTTAAAGAGAAAGAAATTCTTTTTTTTTTAAAACAATCCTTCCTAAAGAAAAACTACCATAATTAATTTAAAAATTACTATTAGTGAAATAATAATGACAAGATAGATAAAAATAAAATACTTTCCAAATAAAACAAGAAATTTTTTAAAAATGAGAATACCTAAAAGATCCTTCCCTTCAAAAGTCTTAATCAACCAAAAAAAAAACCATAAACCTTCTCACCTAATGATTAAAATTAGGTGGGAAACTCTAAGATCTTTGGACCTAATTGTGTGATTTGTAACTCAAGTGACAGTTTAGAAGTCATTGCCTACCTAAAGTTCTTCCACAAACAAACAACAAAGTAGATCTTCAAGCTCATTGGTTGAGCCTTCAATTCTATGAGACTAAATATATATTAGATATTTTAACTAAAGGAGATACAATGACAACAATAAAATTGCCAACTCCTTAGCAAATCATGTTATTAAGGAGATATTATAAAGAACATAAATACTCCAAAACCTCAAATTTGGCCAATAGTGGACAGGCCAAACTCTTTTAAAATGCATCATTGTCATATGGAAAGCAATAAAATTGCCAACTCCTTAGCAAATCATTGAAAATGATCATGGCCAATAACATAGCTGCATGGATTTAATCCAGAATGCCGGAACAGTGAAAAGCCTTGTATGTGGATAAGCAATAATGGTCTAAGAAATTTTAGCTACCATAGCCTAAGCAAAAAACTTCCCCGTCCCGAAGCAGCAGTGTCATATCATGGAGAAGATTCCTGTCAGGTTGTCATCCCCTCACAGCTCTGTTACTCTCTTCCTGCAATCATGGACGTCGGTGGAAGACCTGCAATTTCTTTGGAAAATGTGAACTTTTCTGAAACTGAATAGTTGTTTGAATATGAAATTACCTGTGAGACATCACGACAACAAAACAGTCAACCTGCCTCTGGTTTTACTTGCAGTTGGGAAGCTTTTGTCATAGAGAAAAAGGTAAGTGAAAAAGTTTCATCAATTGAACTGGAAAGCAAGCGCTGAAAACCCATTACTTATCCACCAGTCACGAAAATATTTTTGCTGAATATTAAGGGTATCTATAAAGGCCTCTTTTATGCTTAAAAGCCCCGTAACATCCAGGGGAATTGTACTATTTAAAATAGAAATTCTTGCAAGGCTGCCTATTGGGTTTTTGAGGTATCAACTTTTATAAAAGTTTAAATGACCAGGAATATTGGACAAGAAGGTAAGTTGGAACAATCGCTTTCAACTGAATATTTTATTTCTATCTCGGGGGATTATGTGTTTTCTCTCTTTCATCTCATGACGTACGTAAAACAAAAGAGTTGTATTAAATATGCCTTCTTTGGCTCCTAATTTGATACGAGGGCCCTCCCTAGATCTCGGGAGTCCTGTCTTTAAGAGTGAATTTCAATTGAAATTGGGTTGCTTGCAGGCCTATCTAGCTTTGAGATACTAGTGTTGGAAGACTTCTTGTTCATCTGTTCCTAGACTAGACTGTACTAAGCCAATGGCACGCAAGCCATTTTATAACGCACAAAATGGGCTTAACAAAGGCCCATGGACACCAGAGGAAGATCTTGTCTTGTCTAGGTTTATCAAAGAACATGGAGAAGGGCGCTGGCGTGCTGTCCCTAGCAAGACAGGTAGGATCAGCCTGAATTGATTTGTAGATTCTGGGTAATGTTCTAGAATACAATCTAGCCAACATATCTCATGCACATATAGATCTTTTTTGTGAAAAAGAGAATTCTGTACTTATTATAGATTGTTTGTGTCTGTGCCTCTTGTAGTGTAAACCTTTGACAAACTTGTGGTAGATCAATCATGTCAATTCTTCAGAATAGTGTTAACCATCATTTTCTCTTTTATCATAGATCACAGTTTGTGATCTAAAATTATCATGAACAGTGAAAATCATGTGTTTATTGTAGTTAACCATAATCTGATTGTATACAGGTTTAAAGCGTTGTGGAAAGAGTTGCAGGCTACGATGGTTGAATTACCTTAGTCCAAAGGTCAAGAGAGGTAACATTTCACCAGATGAAGAAGAGCTTATAATAAGACTACATAAACTGTTGGGAACAGGTAATGGATTATCACCTTTAACAGTTATGCCATGCAAAAGATTAAGATTATTTTTTAGATCAGGTTAAATAAAATGCATTTGTCATCACAGGTCATTTACTTTCTTCTCACCTTATTTGTTAGATTTTTACCTTTTGAGTTTCAGTCTTATTATCAAATTCAGAAATGAATCTGAACCTGTCAATCCACCCTTGTCATAACAGATTTTATTTCTATTTACCCTAAAATATATTTAGATTAATGATATCAAGTTTCCACAATCAATAATATTGTTCAGTATTGTTTCTGGATTTGATTGTGATGCAAAAAATTTACAACACAATCAAATCTAGAAACAATACTGAATAATATATTTAGATATTGGCCTCATTCCCAATTTCCAAAGGAATCCAATCCACTTATTCCTGAGCACATGAATGTTTGTGAAAGATGAAATGTGTTGACTTTCAACACACCTTATGCCAAATTAGCTTTTATGACCTATGAAACTGTATTGATCTTAAGATTGTTTATGTGGGCATTTTAGCTTAAGATTGTTAATGTGGGCATTCAATTTTACAGCAAAAGCATGTAGGATATAACTGCGCATATGTGTAATTGAGCTTAATGTGTTTTGTTCTCAATCTCACTTAAATCCATCTAAGCAGTTCCTGACTATAAAACTGAACCTATACTATTGCAGGTGGTCACTAATTGCAGGGCGTATTCCAGGAAGAACCGATAATGATATCAAGAACTACTGGAATACCCATTTGAGCAAGAAAGCTTCCAACAGATTTACTTCTGTTAAACAGGATGTGCCTGCTGTAAAAACAGCAGCTGCATGTAACATGGCAAAAAGTGTTTGCCAGGATGGTCACAATGTCGAAGCTGTAGCTTACACACAAAATTCTACTGCAATGGAAAACTTGGAGTGTTTCATGATAGAGGAACCGCCAAATTCCTCACTTGCAAACATTTCCAATTTGAATTACTTCCCATTGATGAGTATTGCAGGTGGAGAGATGGGTATCACAGCTTTCTCTGCACACACCATATCCTCTATTCCTAATATGCCAGAATATGTCCCCTCCTATTCTGATCTTTATCAGGATGGCGCTGGGATGTACTCAAATAGTCACTGTCCTCTGTCATTTCCTCTACATTCTGAAACTTACTTGACTGATCTTTATCAGAATGGCACTGGGATGTACTCAAATAGTCACTGTCCTCTGTCATTTCCTCTACATTCTGAAACTTACTTGATTGATCTTTATCAGAATGGCACTGGGATGTACTCAAATAGTCACTGTCCTCTGTCATTTCCTCTACATTCTGAAACTTACTTGACAAATCAGAACTCAGAACTCTTTCTTTCTTATCAATGGTCGGATTCAAGGTCTGGTATTGAGTCACCATTCAACTACAATACCATGGATTTGAATGAATATGAACATGGAAATAAGTGCCTATGCCTCAACTGATCTGCTTTGGCCCTTGTTATTCTAATTCTAAGTTGTTCAAGTCTAAGCTGCCCAAATAAGTCAATATGTAGTATTACTGTATGACAGATGTATAAACATTGCAGATAAAAGATTTCATTATCCATATCACTGTATGTAAGTTTACAAAATGTATTGAATGAAAAGCCAGGCGTGGAAGCAAGTTTGTTGTTTCAAATCAAATCATTTTCGGAAGCATTAAAATCACATCCTCTAAACCATAGCAGCATTAATCGTTTGGGGAATAAATCGGCAAACCAAAATTTCAGGATTTTTTGAAAAAATGATGAAAAAATCGGATTTACAAAAAAAGGCAAAAAATTGAAGAAAAACAGTAGTAAGTAATTTTTTAAAAAATTTAATGGAATTTCCATAGCATACAGACATTGAGAGCAAATAAAATATAGAGTTCAATCCATGATTATAGAAAATAGATTTTCGTTGGTTATACTCATATCGCTGATTAGTGATTACATTGCACAAAACATACTACAACTGCATAAATATCAGATGGTGACAGTTGTCAAAATGTCTATTACAATATAGTTTGTGACTTTGTACAAAGTAAACCTATAAACTAAGTGCAAAGTTCCAAAAAAATCAATTGTAGCAAATGACGTGCTAGAGGGCAGAAGCTCCTGCTCCCTATGTTGAAGCTACTAGGTGACCGGTTGCCCGTTGAGCTTCTTCAAGTATATCAAGAGGCACACTGGCCTCTGCCATGATATCTACATCTTCAGGCTCAAGACAATATTCAAATTCATCCTCAAGAACATCATCATCAGATGCAGCAATCCACTCAGACTCAGGATCAATCTCATCGAGGTCAATTGGGGCATCTTCCTCAATAGTTCATGTTTTTGTCCATGTAGAAATTAGTCTTTGCTCTACAAGTGAAAAACACAATGACAACAATTGAAATTGATTGCAAGCGTATTAAAAGTCTCACCTTGAGCTTTCTTTAGCTTTAGCCGGAGGTTGTGGTGAACAAACACCAAGTCATTCATCCATTTTTGTGTTAAGCGGTTGAGTTTCTTGGAATGTATGTGTTCAAAAACACTCCAATTATGCTCACAAGTGGATGAGCTGCATGGCTGGGTCAAAATGCGTATTGCCATCCACCTTAGATTTTTGCATTCATGGCCAAAAAAATCCCACCATTGAGCTGAAAGTTCAAAAAACATTATATGGAGATGAGTATCATGTAAGAATATCTTAAAATCGAAGACACATTTAATGATCATGTGACATAAAAAATCAAAAGATTATCAAAATTTTATAGAGTCTACCTAGTTGGAAGGTCTTTCGGCCTTCCACATCAACCCTAGAAGAGAGAAAACCCCTTCCTTGCCTGTACAATTGCAACTCTGACATAGCTTCATGCAATCGTTCTTGGTTTGGAAACATTTTGTCCATGCACTTTAACAATCCTTGTGTGATCTCAGCATCAATTTTTCTGAATGAAGAGTTGTAGAACAATGATGGATTGAGAAAGTATCCTGCAGCATGGAGAGGGGAGTGCATCTGTCCATCCCATCTCCTATCTATTATGTCCCACAATGGCATATACATATCCCTGTCATTTTCTAGCCTACCCCTCATCACCTCCTTGGCCCTATCCATGGACTCATACAAGTATCCCATGGGGGATTTATCCCCATCCACTAGCCTCAAGACTTTTACTAGAGGCTTCGAAAATGATACAACTTGTTCAGCCACATTCCAAAAACTAGTAGAATACATGTAATATGCGACTGCCATGCCATCTGTTTGATTCCCAAAGCCAGACTCCATCCACTCTCTTGAAACAAACATTCGTTTCAAATTCATTTTTTGTTGACAAAGAGTCTGTAGTGCAAGAAAATGTGTTGCGAATCTTGTCACCCCTGGACGAACTAGGTCCTTGCCCTCTGTGAAAGACCGCATCATACTCAAAACCCTTGTGTGATTATAAATATATTTGGTAACAGAGCGAGCCTTGTGCAGTATCTCCTTAACCCATTCAATTTTCCCAATGTCCTCTAGGGTTAGATCAATGCAATGTGCTGCACATGGGGTAAAAAACATGGAGGGGTATTTTTCTATCAGAAGTCTCCCAGCAGCAACACAAGCAGCAGCATTGTCTGTAATAAATTGAACCACATTTTCTGGCCCCACTTCCATGACTACCGAGTCATACATATCGAACAATGCAGCTGCAGATTTCATTGTATTTGATGCATCTACAGATCTCAAAAAAACAGTGCCAAGATCAGAAGAGACAAGGAAGTTGATGAGGGTTCGGTTCCTTCTATCTGTCCATCCGTCTGACATAATGGTGCACCCACTATTAGTCCACTCTGATCGATGCTCTTTAAGAACATCTTTGACATCGTTACTGCCTCATTGAGCATACTAGTCCTCAATGTCTGATAAGATGGGGCTCGAAACCCAGGACCTACAGCTGCAAGAGCATCAACCATAGCTTGCCAATATGGAGATCTGGCAGCATGGAATGGCAAGCTCGAGGAGTACCAAAAATTTGCAATGGCCTTCTTCGCTTGATCGTGGACATTCTTCCTCCATCCTGTACTCTCCAAAGTGGTCTGTGATCCTGGTGTAGTACGAGGTTGGAAGAAAGCATCAATGTTTCCTCCACCTGTGTTTGGGCCACGTGCTGTAGAAGAAGGTGTTGATCCGGATTCCCTAAAACCCCCATGCCCACCATCCTCCTCATCCAAGTTATTCCTCTTCACACTTGCAGAATTAGAACCTGTTTCAACTCCGGTTCTTGCTTTTTTGGCCTTATTCTCAGCGATACTATGAAGAGCTTGTTTTGCCTGATATGTGACATCTGCAGGGCAATCTCGCAAATGGTGGTGTTATTACCTGGTTCTTTTGACAAATGCCATTTGAACCGATAAATTCCACCACCGACTTCATCCTGGCACCAATTGCATTTAACCTTTGCACTACCATCAATTGGTGTGCAATGTGTCCACGCAAAGTCTTTCTGACGTGGCATTGTGATCACTGATCAAGAATGAAATCTGCAAAAGCATTTTATTTCTCTAAGATAAAATTGAAATTTGATCAAATTTAAAATAACCAGCTAATTTCTTATGAACTATTGATTATATTTAGTTTTACTATTTACTAATTTACTGTATTTTTTAATACACTAAATATTTTTAAAATGATATAATAATAATAATTAATTAAAATTAATTAATGATATTTATAAAATAATTAATTAGAAAATAGTAATACAGTAATTTGAAAATAGTAATACAATAAATATTTTTAAAATAATATAATAATCGTGATTATTATAAAATAATAATTGTATTTTAAAATAAAAAATAATACAATATTAATTAAATACTAAATAATAATAAAACTAAATAAATATATTTAAAAATAATACAATATTTTTTATTTAGTATATTATTGATTTTGAAAAAACAATACAGTAATACTAATTAAATAATACTAAATTACTGTATTGTAAATCTTAGTTTTATTAGTATTAAAATTAATAAATAAAAATAAATAGTAATACAATATTTAATTAGTATTATTTAGTATATTAGTATTTAAATTAATAAATAGAAAAAAATTATAAATTTATAATAGTAAACTATAAAATTGTAAATTTTTAACAATAAAATAAAAATGCATTTACACAAAAATGTAGGCCTACCTCATGGAAGGAGTCGAAGACAAACAATGGCACCGAACTTAGTAACAAAGCGTCGAACTCTACAACAAAGGTGAACAAACAATGGCGTCCAAGTGAAGAAGTGGTGAACAATGGCTTTCAAATTCACTAACTCCAGACTATTAATCGGGTAGTTTAAATGCGATTTAAACATGATTTAAACGGGCAATAAGTTATTGACTATTGTCAACGATTTTCTGAAAAAATCGGGGAAAAAAATGTGCTGGGGGCGACTAAATGAAAATCGCAATTAATCACAATTTTTTCCAAATTTATGCTTCTTTGCTCTAAACTATTTATGTAGACTGGCCTAATAGGTTAACTATCATTATAATTACAAGCAAAATTAAAGCTATCTTATTATTTATTTAAGGAAGGTCTATTCTTTAAGTCTTAATAATCGAAGTGGGCCACTAGTACTACTCACACTGACGGAAGCACCAAAATCAAAACTAATAATAATTTAGAATTAAAAAGCATCATAAAGTAAAATGTTCAATAAATATTGAAACAATTTTAGGGGAGAGGATTCAGTAGTTGAGCACCCTAACTTCGCGCTTCTAATTATCCTACGTGGAAATTTCAAATCACTCCTAATTTTTTTACAGCAGCTTACTCGGCAAGTCCCCTACTTATAGCTTTTGTTTCAGAGCCACATCATCAAATATGATGCCACATCAGCATGCTTTTTGTCAAGATGTAGTTGACCAACACTTGTGCATTCACATCATGGGTAGTTGAGCACTAATGTGGCATCACATGATTGGTTGCTTTTTGGATCAAAGGAATACATTTTGTTTAATTATGGGTCTAGTCATATCACAACTATTGGGTATTATATAAACAACTACTATCACAACTATTGAAACATGCTCAACTGATCAAAATGGGTGGTCACTATCCATATTACATCATTAAAAATGAAACATTTTAGACTTTTTTATTAATTATAATTTTATATTAGTGGCTCAAGCAAGCACTTTAAATATAAAAGGAAGATGTGATTTAGAAATTGAAATGTGATGTAATTATGCAAATTATTTAAATTTCAGTAATAATTTAATTAATATCAATGTAAATTGAATTCAATAGAACAGTTTTATATTAAGTAAATTCATAAAAATGTTTCAAAAGAGAGATAACATGTACAAGACACATACAAGCAAGACTAAAAGCTATGGGATATACAAAAAAAATATATAGAAATTAGTAATTGAGTGTACAAAACTAAAAGAAACATACAAAGATTAAGATGCCCCTAAAAATGTATATAGGTAGTATATAATTTTAATTATAATTCTATTATGGATATCTATATAGAATTAGAGTTAAAAAAAAGTAGTTAAATAAGTATTTTAAAATATAATATGTATGTGTCTTAAAATGCACATATAAGTGATAATGTGATTTCCTACAGACATGTTACCTTCTAAACCAATGAAATCTTTTTAGGTTTGGAAAAAAAAATCAAGGCTAAGGGTTCAATTGGTAATTTGGACCCTTAAAATTGTATTTGACAAAAAAAGCATGTTTGAACTTTCTCCTCAACCTAGATATTACACATTTCAAATCAAATTCTACAAAACCACCACCAAAATGTAACATCCCCACAAACACTATATTTTCTTTTTGTGTTAAATGCCTAATGTCCCAATGTAATTTGGACTAAGGCAAAGACCATACATTGAAACTGGAATTGTACTTGATGTTTTTTAATGTTTACATGAACTCAATGGTTAATATTATTTTAATAACTTAATTGGGTAAACCCAAAAAAGTGGTTTACAATTCGAGTGAAGAAGGAAAAGTTGCAAAAAATGATCCCATGCAAAAAACATTTGGTTTTTGGGGTTCAAATGAACCCTTTGGTTCGAGTGAACCAAAAAAGGGTTTGAATGAACCTTGGTTCGAGCAAACCAATTAAATGTAAGGTCCCACCATTCCCGCCAAAAACACAAAGAAAACAATTTTTAAAAGGGGGTTTGAATGAACTCTGGTTCGCCCAAACCCCCCTTTTCCCATCTTTTCACCCTCTGGCACAAAAAAGTCCAGAATTTTGTGCTTCGAAGTTCGGGTTGAGGATGAAAATGGAGGATACTTCACAGACCCAACTGGATGATGGTAGTCCTTGGAAAGAGCTATCCAATGAATATAATTTTAATATGTTTTTGTTTTATTATGTATTTGTTTTTTTAGTTTTATTAAACATAAGTTTTACACCAAAAGTCAAGCTCTCTGTTCTACACATGTGGAAAAATAGCATATTATCAAAAGAAAAATTGAAAAATATGAGTGCACTAGATATTGAAGTCCTTGATCCAACAAAAAAAATGAATTTCGATACATACAAGAAAAGTTATGTATTATACTGTCTGCCTACATCTGAATTAAGTAATTGGTTTGACTTTGAAACTTGATTAAGGAAAAAATATTCAATTAAACACTATCTAACCAATTGAAAGCACTAGATATCATAGTTACAAATCTAAATTTGAAAGAATTAGAATTTTATCCTTCATGGAAAAAAAGTTATGCATTATGTACGGTGAGCGTCACTCCTTAAAAATGTTGTTTACTGAAAAAAACTAGTTTTCGAAGGAGATGGAAAAAGAAGTGCAATCTGATTCCAAAAATTTTGAAAAAATATATTTAGAATCTACAGACAAAATGTGACAAATCACTAGTTTGCATCATCTTCAAATTCTTCATAGTTTAGCCGCTATAGGTGCTTGAAAGTGAAGATTTAGTTAGAAAAAATTATTTTAGTGTTCAGTTTGGCCAAAAATTGTAAACTAGTATTGTGGGATCACCCAATCATTAATTGTTACATTTTTTAGTAATTAAAAGGTTATGAACTAATTAGTTCTATTTAATTTTACAACATAGTTGTATTTATATGCATATGTGAACTTTTGGACCAACCTAGTAATGTTCTTGTGGTGACATGTGAGTGAAAAGTTGAAATAGTTTTGTAAGTGCAAGGGTGCAATAATGTGGACATAGCAATTCTATCCCGAGAACAATTATACAATCATTTAACCCTACCTCTATGTCCCTAAGATCAAGTCATACTAGATGGATTATCCAATTATGAAATCCCTACTAGATGTAAGTTGTGACTTTGACTGTTAGTTGGTCGTATCTATACTTTGGATTGATAGTTGACTAAACCTCTACCTTCCCCTACATGTCATTTAATAGTTACCAATAGCAAGCTAATAAATTCTCCAATTTCATCGATTGAGTAAACAACCTTGCTCCAAGAATCAACATCTTATGATCTCAATTGACTACTACAATGCAAACATATTATAAAACATAATTAATGGTGTGAAAATTTATTATTATTATAAATAAAAACACATATATATAATTATTAAATTAACAATAATATTAAAGAGGGAAAATTAAATTAAATAGAGTAAAAACTAAATAAGTAAATAAAATAAAAAGCGAAAAGGTCATGGTATTTTTGCCAAAGACCTAGTAAAGGAGAAAGGAGGGTATTAATGAAGAATTACCTCACATTGATACAGTTAGGACACAACCCAAAATAAAGAATAAAGGAATGACCTAATTCTAAGGGACGTCTATGCTATTAAGAAGGCATGGAAACCCTCCCTTTTTATTCAAAATATAAATATTGGAGGATGATTTTGGCATGAAGATACTAATCTTGCGATGAAATCCAAAATCCTAGAACCATTTTGTTTGTCATTATTTTTCCACACTTAAAATCTTGTAGAAAAACTCCATCATTCTCCTCACCTTCTCAAGGCCTAAGCATACAGTGATAGAATCATCAATAATACAAGATATTTTGTTGGAATTTATCTTTTATGTGGTTTTTTTTAAGAGGGATAAACACTTTTGACCTAGAGCTATGAATTGGTGAGATCACAAACAGGGATCTCATCCCCAATTAAATTCTCAACAATTACACCCCAATGGGGTTTGAACCTTGATGGAAAGAATAAAAATACAACTTAACCATCACACCATGCCACTATTGGCATTATCTTTATGTGGTTATCACATGAATAAATTTTGTATTTATATCTCCCTCTTTAACCCACTCATCCCAAGATTTTTTTTTAGAAGATTTCTTCTTTCTACAAGATATCTTCTTGATTAAATAATAGTGCCTTCTTTTTTTCTTGACGAGAATTTGTTAGACCCCCCATTGTATATAGATGTACAAATATCCTCTAAAGCTAAAGCTATTTTTGTATTTTCAACAAAGATATTAAAAAAATGTCTCTATTATAATCCTTAATAAGCTTCCTAATATGATTCAATTTACATAGAAGGTTTATGATAGAAGAAACATGAGACATGTAGGGTAGGAGCACCACCACTTCTTCACTAAATCATAGAAACCCACATGTTCCAACCACATGATTTCAAAATAAAAATAAATCCCTAGGATAAATTTATGCCTTCACCTCCAACACTGTACAAAAAAATGGTTAGATCGGGCCATTATACATTATTATACTTATCTTATACATTTGCAATTGTATCCTTAGTCTAATATATAATTGTTTCATGTTGCATCTTTAAAATCTTTGATTATCAAGTCTAATTTACTTTTGTGCTTTGATCTTGTCATTAGATTCCTGAAGGCTTATTGGATCAACAAATCTCAAAAGCATATCCTTTATGGTGTTTGCCGCATTTTTACTTAGATGATTATAGACACATGATTATATGATTCTAATGATTATGGTATACATTTGCATTACATGTTTCATTAACATGATCTTTTCTTCTAATGATTATAGAATCTTCCATGATTACCATGCTTATATCTTATGCTTTCATGCTAAACTTACTAGCTTATGTTTAAGCTAACAATTTTTGCATCTTATCTTAACATGTTTTGTAATAAAAATTATTTTCCCAATGCTTATTATGATTATGGACCTCACATTGGTGGTGCTTACAACATCCTTTATCTAGAATTTGTGATTGCATTTACTTGTATTATAGCCCTACTTGGGACCCACATTAGGAGGCATCTTTCTTCCTACTATTATGCGTGCCTTCTTAAGAATATCTCAAAATCTTCTTATGTTGTTATTTGATGTTATCCTTCATATCCTTGCATTCCTATATGGTTATTGTGATTTCAAATGTTCAAATAATTTGACATACATTTTTTTATCCTCCCACAAATTTAATTTTTTTGTTTGCATGCAACTATTTGGACGAGGGACATACAACCTGTCATTAATGTTCTTTATTTAGTACTATTGTAGCGATATTCTCATTATCTTAAACCATTTTATATGGTACCAATTTACTTTTTCTATTCCAAAGCAATACATATCAATGTTGTTGTGCAGGCAATGCTTGTTCCATCTCTCTCTCTCATACTTACTACACACAATTATTTTAAATTCCTATAAGATATACCCATTGATTTTCTCTATTGTTTGTAAGTTTCCAAGTTGGAGCACTCCCTATAATAGAGAATGTACCAAAGTGATATTCATATATCCTTACAGCCCATGTCAATTTTTTATGGATTTCTAAATCAATTTACTTTTATGTACGTTGATTTTTTTACTTTAACATGCATCCTGAAATTAGTTTGCATGTGAGTCAAGGTAGAAGAAAAATGTAATGGTCAAAATTGTATACATTATGATAAATTCTCCTCCATTTTGGACTCACTTTGACTTGCTTGTTTGTAATGGCAAATGTACAAATGCAATTTCTATTAAAATTTGGCATATAAATTAAGCCTCACATGATCTCACTTGTATTCATTTTTAGGGCGGTTCATGATCCCTATTTTATCAATTCTCACATATGTTTACATCTACATTTTATAGGGTTCATCCAAGTCAATCCCATAATTTACAAAAACAAACCTCTAAAATAATTTTAATTTCAAATTTGGTGGGTGGATACAACCCTTCAAACTAGTTTTTGTGTGACAACTCAAAGTATCAAACATTTCACTTGCTACCTTTGGAGTTTAATGTAATGAAATACCCTAAAATATTATTACATCATCTAGATACTATCAGAAATATGGGCAGAGACATAGAAGCTAGAACAATAAAAAACAAAATAATGTGTGCTTCCTCTACTTCATTTTCATTCAATACATTTACATATATATAGGATTTCTATTTCCTACATTTTAGGAAACTCCCTATAACTACTAGCTAAAGATATGAGTTGTTTTAACAACTCATAATACACACAAACAAACAAATCACAGCCAAATAACAAATAACCAACAAGAATGGTATGATATTCCCAACACCCATAACAAACCTATCAACTCATTATTTTATGCATCCTAATATTCCTAACACCTATGTGAACACTAAATCCCAACACCCCCCTTAGTGTGAACATGGGGTGAAAGTACAACACAATACTTGATGACCACACATAGTAGCTCATCATAAGGTATGAGTAGGGACATACACATCTACTCATGGAAAGCAATAGTGGAACTAGCCTCACTACGCTTAGTACTTCCAACCAAGGATAGGGACAAACACATCTATCCATGGAACCGAGGATAGCCCGACTAACACATCTACCCAAGGTATTACATCAATTTTGGATAGGGACAAACACATCTATCCAACATCAAGGTTATGAACAAGGACATACACATTTGCTCACAAAAATTATGATTGGGGACACACACATCCAATCATAATCACCAACTTCTGTGACTGGGGACAAACACTTCCAATCACTTACATCATCTTGTGAATGGGGACAAACACATCCATTCACATACAACCAAGAGTTGTGATTAGGGACATACAAATCCAACCACAAATACAAAGTTTGAGAACAACAAGCCCTCATTGTCGCGTATGCAGCCACCATTATAGATCATTGCCACTTTGATCACAAATGATATGAGACGGTTGCCGCTGCCACCTGGAAACCGATCTTGGCTTTAGTCATTTTGGCACAAATAATTTTGTCACTAATGCAATTTTGTGGCCTCGTCACTAGTGTCTGATGAGAGGTCGCTGACTATCCTCCAGCCTCCAGTGCCTCCATCCTCCAATAGGTTTGCTACTTTCCTAGCAAATTTGTCTTTGAAGCTCAATTATAGAATGCCCCTTCTCAATATGAATCTTGCGTACAAGCGATAATGCATCCATTTACAAATGAGGCAATTTTTATTTATTTGACATATTTAGATTTTGATAGACTTCTTTTGGTGACACTAAACTCACTCATTAAAAAAAAACCTATTCTAAAATACTATTGCTTAACTTTGACTTAACTTTGACAACAGACAATATTTTTACTGGACTTTTAGATTATGATAGAAAATGTGTAAGAACCAATAATAAGAACTAACAATACATTAGACGCTAAACCAACAATAGCTTATAATAACAACCCGCCACTATGAAACTAAGACTTAACTCTAATCTAAAAGCTATCAATAGACACTCAATTTATAAATGTAGACTTTAAAAACTAAATTGTTTGGGCACACCAACTTTCTGTCTAAGTCTTTATTACCGTTACCGTAAAGATAAACTCTCCATTCCTTCATGCCTTGGCATTCTATATATGCTGGTTGGCGTTTCTTTTCCTCTTAGGTTGTGTATTTGGTCTTTTGCATTATACATTCTTCAACCAGTCCCTACAATTTCCTCAAAGGAATCTCATGATTATTGCTTTCACCTTTAATGAAAGCGCTTCAAACATTATATAGCTATTTTCATAATTCAATTTATCCCAATGGCAACAGTCGATCTAATAGAATCAAAACCTCTGTTGCTTCCTTTATACAATGTGTTGAAAGAGCTGAGTGTCAATTACAACAAGCAGGAGTGACTATCAAAGGGCATGGGATTGTGGCTAGAGAACCCTCCTTCAATGGCACTAGTATGCCTCGCTAGTTCACCAATCGCTATTGAAAAATGAAGCGAGAGTAATCAGAACATATGAAGATCCAGAACAAACCTTGGTGACTTTTGTGCATAATGCAGAGATTGTTTGCACTGCAATCATTGGTGCAGTCCTCCATCAAATTTGAACTAGCTAAGAAGGAAGCGCTTTGTTGGCGTTTCAATGTGTAGCTCCACCGAGTATTCACAAATTTGAAATAGCCTTCACAGATCCTTTTAAATCCTTGCAAATCTTTCTAAATCCTTGCGAATGAAAGCTACATATGGAAGAGGATTGACAGAGAAGGCGGCCTGTAGATCTTTAAACGTTTATATCGTCCCCTCAAAAGAAAAGCTAGAATGACTATACTTTCTTCCTCCAGAGATACGAGCTCAGCATTCAACCCCACTTTTATATATTCGCCAATATATCATGTGTCTAGTTGTGCATTATTTGCTTCAGCCTATGCAAATGAAAGAACCCAAATCAATAAATGCGTGCTCAGAGAAATGAATTGGATTATTCTTCCAAATCGCTTTGAGCATTGCACATGCAGATTAGAATTCAAAAAACTATCAAAACAGCAGGCGATGGTTGGCAATGCAATAATAAATATTTCCACATTGTCCTTGATCAAACGCAACGCCTTTCTTGTTGTGATGGATGCATTGAATAATCTTATCAAATAGCTCTCCCCAAGTACGAATGATGAAATTCACTCACATTTTGATTTCACGGCCTTAGGATTTTAGCATGCTCTCATACCATATCAGAAATATGGGCAGAGACAGAGAATCCAGAATAATCAAAAACAAAATAATGAGTGCTTCTTCTACTTCATTTTCATTCAATACATTTATATATATATATATATAGGATTTCTATTTCCTGCATTTTAGGAAATTCCTTATAACTACTAGCTAAAGATATGAGTTGTTTTAACAACTCATAATACACGCAAACAAACAAATCACAACCAAATAACAAATAACCTACAGGAATGTTATGATATTCCCAACACCCATAACAAACCTTTCAACTCATTATTTTATGCATCCTAATATTCCTAACACCTATGTCAACACTAAATCCCAACATATACCTATAACCTAGCACCTAAATATCATTCAAAGAACATCTAGTATCAAAATTATAGCATCATTATTGTATTAGATACTTGTATCAACATCTAACTCATTCTCTACATGTTTTTTTTTACCTGAATCTTTTCCAAAATGCTTAACTCAGTATGATAGGGGTTTGACCAAATGAAATATGTATTTGCCTAGTAAATTCCCTAGAGGTGTTCCTAAAATTTTCCATTTAGCTAAAATAGATAACTAATATTAAGGTGAACAAAAAATAAAATATTAGATTTTATTATAGATTAAAAATGTGGACCAAAGTTGCAAAATCTTCATAAAAAAAAACTTGAGCACACAAAATTCTTCTCTTCATTTTGTAACAAAACATAGAGATTTTGGGAAATGACAGAGAGGAGAAAGGATTGTGGCGATGGCAGGACACAAGAGTTTTAGGGCAATGGTGGACCTCAAACTAGGTGGCCTCACAATCGACGGTACAAAGGGCGGTCGTCGAATCCTCCATGGGTTGCTCCACAAGCATGGAAGGCTCTGACAATCAACGGTAAGGGTTCCTATAATAATCAAAATGGTGGGTCAGAACCTTGAGGGTTTCCATAAAATAGATGGGGCTATGCAAATATGCACTTAACAAAACTAGTGGACTTTCAAAAGGTAGAAAGGAAGTTTTGGCGGCCAAAACAACAAAACAACCAGATGCCATTGAACTAGGTAAACCCCACATTCAAGCACACAATAGTTGTTTCTTTAGTAGTAGATGGTCAAGCTTGGAATGGGTCTATAAGTCTTCTTAAGGAAAAAGCTTTCTTTATGAAATGGAGTGGCCCGTGGTTGGCCTTTAAGAGGGTTAGAAGTTGGTGCAATGAACAATGGGGGGAATCTACAATTTTGAAAACACTGCCAAATGGGTTCTACCTACTTATATGTCTGAGTTCAATGGACAAAGAATGGATAATGAATAGTGGGTCATTTTTAATGGGGGGGAAAGGGTTTTATCTGAAAAACTAGACCCCAAATTTCAACCCCAAAACATAAACTATTCTAGAGGTACCCATTTGGATCCGGCTATACAATCTACCCCATGAGTATTGGGATATAGATATTGTAAAACTTATAGGCAACAAACTTGGTACCTTTGTTAAAGAAGGTGAAGCTATTGCTAATAAGGACTATTGTATGTATGCCCAAATCTGCATTCTTTGGCAGTCAGTTCATCCACTCCCAGCAATGATAGAACTGAAAATAGGGGAAGGAACTTGGAAGCAAGTTGAAGAAAAGGTGGATATATGCTCGGCTTGCAAAGGGATAGATCATCCTATCAGAGAATGTAGACTATCAAAAAATGGCAAAGGTTTGGAGAAAAATGTACTAACAGACTTATTATTGCTCAAGGAAAAGGATTTTCAAGCAAAGGATAGTAGCTTTTGTTGGTATGTGGTGATTGATCATGCTATACTGTATAGCCCATGGTATACTGTACACCCCGGCCCCTATCCTTGCCCGGGTTTGGGGCAGCCAGAAAAATTTTCTTCCTACTTTTTCGCATGATCACCAAAAAAGGGAAAAATCAATGAAAAAAGAAAAATCCGATTTTGTAGAACCTTAAAATCTGGAAGCTTCTAAGCTTGTTAAAAAGGGGTTCGGATGGGTATTACTGTATGATGAAAAACACTATTATTCGCAAGATTGTAATAGGTTTTACACTGGATAATAAAAGTATTGGATGGCTGCGGTTTGGTGGATGTAGCCCGGATTGGGTGAACCACGTTAAATTCTCTGTGTTATGATTTATTCTATGTGTGTTTTAGTTTCTCTGTTTATTACATAGATCTGCATTTAATTGTTAGATATCTACCATTTCTAACCCTAACAGCTTTTTAGAAGTAATGGCAAGGAAGTGGGATAGGTATGAAGTGGAAGACTAGGGTTTGAGTAACTATGAAATGACCCTAGGTTTGTGGATGGAGGCAATGGTGGTGGGAAGCCCGGTTGAGGAGATCAAGATTACAGAGGAAAGATTGGTTGATTCGACAGCTGAAGATGGTATTGATCTATACGAAATGGGGAACAAATAAATCATGGAAGGGTCAGAATGCAATCAGATGGAAGAAGCTACCACACTAACAGTGAGTGATTTAGTGGGGTAGGAAGAAAGATACAAGATTGAAACTTTCAAGGAAGTTGGGGATATCATTTGGGAATGCTTCTCAGGAATGGAAAATCAAGTTTCACCTTGTTCTCTACCTTTGGAAAAAACCAAGGCTCAAGGAGACTTGGTGATGGAAAGCCCTTCAAATAGTTCAACAAAATTTGGTAGTAACTCCAAAGGCCCTCAAAGTAATCAAAGGGGAGATAAACCAGATGCGGAGATGGAGGAGAGAAAGCTTTCTAAGCTAGAATCTCCCCAAGTTGAAAATCTTAATGCAAAGGATAACTTTTTTTTTTCAAAGATATATAGATTTCTCCTATTAGAAACCTAAAAATTTCCTTTGAGGATGAGAGAGACGTGGACAACCCTTTTGAATATTTGGAATTGGATCCACCTTTGGAAGAGGAGGAAGGTGTTGGGGATGATTTGGGTTTAAGTGCTAAAGTGGGGATAAAAGAAAAATGAAATTTGGCATAAACTCTAGTGAAACATCGCAAAGTGAAGGTGGGGGAAAAGAAGAAATGAGGTCCTAAACCCATAAGAGTAAAGTTGGAGATTGTTGGAAGTGCAGCAGGCCAAAAAAAATTGAGATCGGGAAAAGGCTATGTGTTTTCCTAGGAGCAATGAAGGTCCTATCTTGGAATGTCAAGCGCTGCAATTCTGCTGACAAAACCCGTTTGATTAAGAGATGTCTTGATCAAACAAGACCAAATAATTTTTTGTTACAAGAACTTAAACCAAGTGGGACAAAAGTGGAAGCTTTTGGAAAGCGGTCCAACAATTGGAAATGTTTCACCGTAGAAGCAATAGGGGCCTCGAGAGGTCTAAGGATTCTTTATAAAGAAGCAGTAATGGAAGTCTAGCTGCTTAGATAAAAAAAGTCTTGGCAGTGAGTAAATATTATTTCTAAACAACTTCTTTCAAATTTCTTCTTGATAAATGTTTATGGTCTGAATAACATTGTGGAAATGAGGAAAGTTTGGGATGAGATCTTTGAGGTGATGGTAGCTAGTAGTGAGAATCTCTTCCTTTTGGGTGGTGACTTTAACACAATTTTAAGACCATTGGATAAGAAAGGGGGTCTTGGGTGGCTAAATAAAAAATAGAGAGATTTTAGTGATTTTGTAACCAATAATGGAATTTTTGAGATTCAATTCAAAAATGGTGATTTCAAGTGGACAAATAGAAGATCTGGGTTTCTAAATATAGCAAAAAAACTTGACAGATTTTTCATTTAATAACATTTTGTTTCCATAGTCCATGATGTTAGTATGCAATATTTTTGGAAAAAATTGTGTGCAATTTTTATATCATCAACGTTTTAGATCATACTCCATGATCCATCATCAGGATGATAAGCAAAAGAGAGAGCACATAGTTTTTCATTGCTAGTAATTGGGAAAATTACCAATGGACATTTTAGGCTGAGATACTCCCAATTATAGGCTTGGATCATTATCTATTTTTTATGTGAATTCAAGAGGAGGAAGCACCTGACCGTTGTCTTTTTAAATTTGAAAAAATGTGGTTTAGGGAAGCAGGGTTCTTAGAGATTGTAGTTGATTGGTGGATAAAGGCACCATTAAGGAGGGGAAACAAAGCTTTTATCTTCTTTAAAAAACTACAACATGTTAAGGAACAACTAAAGAAATGGAATAGGGAAGTGTTCAAGAATATCTCCTTAGAAAAATTTAACTTAGAACAAGAACTAGGAAAGCTACACTCAAAGGTCATTAAAGGTGGGTTAAGTGAGGAAGACTTCCAAACACAAAAAATGATAAACAAACAGTATTCAGAGGTGTTGGCTCGTGAAGAAATCTTCTGGAGGAAAAAGTCAAGGGAGACTTGGCTAAAGGAGGGGGACAAAAACACAAAGTTTTTCCATAATGTAGGAAAGGTCAGGAGAGCAATGTAACAAAATTTTCTCAATGTAGGAAAAAAATGGAAGAACTCTAACTGAAAAGGATGATATTTGTAAGGAAGTGGTACGTTATTTTACTGATGCCTTCAGCAATAGCCAAGTAGACATTTCATAGGAAAATGAGGTTTTAGATGTTATCCCTAGGTGTATTTCCGATAATCAAAATGCAGTTCTTACTAGGGTAGTCACTTTGGAGGAAGTTAAATTTGCACTCTTCAGCATGGGTAGTGATAAAGCTCCGAGTCCAAATGGATTGCCAACTCTTTTTTTCTAGAAGTTGTGGCATGTATTGGCTCAAGAACTCTGGGAGGTGGTTGAGGAATCTAGAATAGAAGGTTTTGTGTTGAAAGATTTTAACAATATTTTTATTTCTCTAGTTCCTAAGAAAGAAGAAATCTTATCTTTCAATGATTTTAGACCCATTGCTTTGTGTAACACAGTGTATAAGATTGTTTCAAAAGTGATGACAAATAGATTAAAAGGTGTTTTAGATGCAGTGATTTCTCCATAACAAAGTGGTTTCTCTCCAAACTGCTCCATCTTTGAAGGCATTATTATTGCTCATGAAGTAATCCATTCCATAAGGTTAGCTAGATCAGAAAAAATACTATTGAAGTTAGGCATCAGGAAGGATTATGATGAAGTGAATAGAAGCTTTCTCTTAAAAGTACTTAGAAAGTTTGGTTTTAGTGAGGTTTGGTTAAAATGGGTGGCTAGTTGTATAAATACTCCCCGTTTCTCGGTGCTAGTAAATGGTAGTCCACAGGGTTTTTTCTCCTCAAAAAAGGGGATACGGTAGGGGGATCCAATCTTTCTTTTCTTATTTATAATAATGGTGGAAGCTTTGGGAGGGTTAATTGCTAAAAGGAGGGAGGAAGGTGTTTGGAAGGGAGTCTGCATAGTGGAAGGAATCGATCCTTTGTCTCATTTGAAATTTTCTAATGACACTCTTCTCATGGGAGAAGCCTCCTTTCAAGAGGCAAGGGTGTTGAAAGGTACCCTAGATAAGTATAGTAAGGTGTCCAGACAATGCATTAATTAGAGAAAGTCTGAGATTTACTTCTTCAATACTTGTCAGAAACAAAGAGAAATTTGTGCTATTTTTGGAATAAGGATGGGGTCTCTTCCAAGAAGGTGCCTAGGGATTCCTTTGTTTGGAGGTGCAAGTAAAGCATCAATTTGGAAGGATTTAGTAGATTGTTGTCTGAGGCATATGGATGGATGGAAAAGCAGGTGGTCGACCTCAGCAAGATGAATTCTAATGCTAAAGTCTATCATTTCAGCTCTCCCTATTTTCTCTATGATGTGCCTAAAAATACCTAAAAAGAATTTTCAAGGTAATAAGTCAGAGAACATGAGGAAGTTATTTTGAAATGAGGCTCTAGACCAAGAAAAATCCCTTTATTATCATGGGAAAACATCTATCTGGCGAAGGGGAAAGGTGGTGCGGGGTTAAGAGATTGGTGTCTCATGAATGAGGCATTAGGAGTGAAGCTGGTATGGAACATTTATTTGAATAGTCATCTCAGTTATGGGTCAGGATCTTAAAGGTGAAGTACATGGATTCGATGGAAAATAGTAGAATCTTTACGGTGCAGAATCCACTTGTTGGCTCAACTATTTGGAATTTTGTGATTTCCTATCGTCAAGTTGTGGTGGACCATATTACCTAGTAGATTGGGAATGGGTCAAAAACAAAATTTCGGGAAGATTCATGGCAAGGCTTCCCAACTTTAAAGGAGAATGAAGAGCTGCAAGAGTTGAGGCTTTGGTTCACTCAGCATTGGGGGAAAAAGGTATGTGATTATTTGGATTTTACGGGAGATGTCGTAGGGGGTGACTGGGTGTGGAAATCTCTTCAGGAAACTGGGCTATTAGACCGTTAGAAAGCGATTATGCAAGAAATTTTCAAGAGTAGAAAATTCACGAGATCAAATAAGGATGATAAGGTGGTCTGGTGTGGGTCAGGTGATGGGAAGTACTCAGTGAAATTAGGTTACCAATTTTTGGAGTTAGAAGCAGGTATTGAGAATTGGACGACCAATTTATACTATGGGAAAGAATGTCTCCCCAAGGTAGGAGCTTTTTCATGGTTGGTAATATGAGGTTGCATCCTTATAGGTGAACGAAGGAAGTGCTTAGGTTTTAGTGAACCAACCAAATGTGTAATCTGTTGAAGGGCAGAGGAAATGAGTGATCATCTCCTCTTACACTATAATATGATAGTAGAGTGTTGGGAGATGGTAAGGAGGTGTTTGGAATGGAAAATTCCTACCCTGGATACACTAAGGAAGGTATTTGAGAGCTGGTCGATTCCAAGAAGAAAGTCATATTTTTTTCTTGTATTTGGAAGGTTAGTCCATCTTTGGTGGTGTGGGAGATTTGGAAAGAAAGAAATAGAAGTTTTTTTGGATAAAGTAGAGAATTTGGAAAGGTTACAATGGAGAATTAAGCATGCCATAGAGGAAGTGGTGGGAGTAGCAACCTCTCTTCACTTCAATCCAAAAATTCCCTTCACCATGAAGGACAAGTTTATTCAAGAGCAGTGGCCAAGTATCCATTTGCGGCCCATTAAGGGGCCTAGTTGGGTGAATCCAACTGCTTTGGAGTGTAAGGAGGTTTTCTGGGAAAGACCAATAGAAGGTTGGTGGAAAATAAAATTTTATGGGGCTTCGAAGGGAAATCCTAAACCCTCAAGGGCTGATTTTATAATTCGGGATTGGAATGGAGATGTGGTAGCACTAGGGGCGAATAAATTGGCAGATGGAACGAATAACATAGCAGAAGCTTTGGCAGCCTTATTAGCAGTCAAATGTGGTAAATTTTTAGGTGCAAAAAAAAAACATTCAGAGGGAGACTCGATGATAATAGTTCAAGCGGTGATGAAGGGGTTAATTAATGCGTGGAACCTCCAAAATGTCATTGAGAAAATCAAAGATGAGTTAAACTCATGTGAAAAAAATTTGGTGAGCCACATTAGAAGAGGTGGTAATGTGGAAGCAAATGTTTTTTCTAAATGGGTGTTAAATTTTAGTGAAGTTTGGGAGTTTAAATTGGAGTATTTCATGGGATTAAATTTAGTGGAGCTTTAGGGATAACATGGGGGGGTACAATGTTTTAAATGTGCAAGGTGGTGGACAAAGTGAAGTTGGTTTGAAATGACAAGTGAAATATAGGGAAGACAAGTGGTGGCGGAGCAGTACAAGATTCATTTATTTTGGTATGGGAAAATTCAAGATGGTTATTATTCTAGTCCCTCGATTAAGATGTTGCATTTGTATTTGGAGGCGGTCAGGAAGAGCTCTGCAAGAAACATTCAGTGGTGGCGGCCCTGGTTTTTCATGAATAATGGAGGCTAACTTCACCTTCCTTTCACAAAGGCAGTTAAGCTTGTTCCATGGAGAGGCGTTTGGAAAATGGCTAATGGGATTATTCCTCATTGAAGATGAGAGGCTAGTACAATGTGCAAAAATGATTTGTGGCAGGGATTTCGGCTCTTTGAAATAATGATACAGAACCAACATGGATGTTTACTCCTTGATTGCAGCATGGGGTTTGGATTGGTTTAGACTACTCCAAGGGATTAGTAGATGAGGAAATAGAGGATCTTTTTGGGGTGTCGGGGCTCAAACCCTTTATCCGTTGGCCAAAAGGGAAATACAAAGCGCATTGTCATGAGGAAGCTCGTTTGGGTTGGAAAGCGCTCAAACTTTCATCAAACTCATGGAGGTTGAAGAATCCATCGTGTGAGAAAAGGTGGAGATGCATGGTAAGAAAGTGAAAGAGAAATGCTAAAAGAAGAGGTCAAGAAGACACCAAAAGAAGAAACCTCTATAAGCGATAGCCAAGGAAATGTCGAGGCCGGCTGGAGCTCTTTAAATTTGGTCATGTCATTTTGATCTATTTTTGAATTTTCTTTTTGTCTCTGTTATGAAGAAGGGTGTTAGGACGAAATTTGAATGGATGATTAAAACTTAGTGGCTCTGGTTTCGGTGAATAGTAATGGTTGTAAGGTTTGTTTTGGTAGGAATTATAACATCTTAGCAGTAGTAAGAGTTAGGAGGGTTTGTGTTTGTCTAATTTTGCATGTTAAGGTGCTTCTGGTTTTCTATTTGAAGAATGAATTTTGGTGGGTACTGAACTTTGACAGATGATGTAATCTTTTTATTTACAAGAAATAGAAAATCTCGTGTTACCAACCAAAAACAAAATGTGGACCAAAGTTCAACTATGTAGGCCCAAGTCAAATGTGTGGTTGCATAGATCACTTATATATTCATAAAAGTGACTTAGAATGATAGGAAATCAATTTCTAGATTCTAAATCATTCATCTGACTACTCTTTATTTACGTATACATTAAAAATCAAGTGCATGCATCTTCCACTACAATTTCCATTGATTAGACTCCAACTAAGTACAATTTACTCATTTATTTTTTGTAATTATTTCAATGCATAACTCTAGGTAGTTTCAAACATTATTCATATATCTAGATTAGTTATTTATCGATTGATTAATCTAATTAATTAACCTATATTTTTATGTGAGGGGTTTTTTTTTCCCTCACAAGCATAAAGAGACCATAAAATCATACACAAGTATTATAGAAAATAAGAAATGTCCTTCAAATATAATTATTGGTCATTGATTATTTTTATGTATATTTAATTGAAAAGGAAAATAAATAACCTTTTAATGTAAGATTAGGTTAAATAAATGATCAAGTAAGACAATCAAATAATTTTAAAATTAATGAGCTACGACAAATAACATAAGTTATATAAATTCACTTAATTAATTAAAATTAAACAATATTACTTGGCATAAAATTTGATGAAGATAAAGATGTGTTAGGTGTTGAGAATCAATTATCCAACTTTGTGGAGCTTTATGTGATGCTAGATGAACACTTTTGAGTTTGTGATCCTTTTTTATGATACCCTAGTTCACTTTCACAACTATCAAATTAAACTTCAAGAGTGCAGATTTAGACCTATGCTCATAGATCTAAACTACTATGATCTTTTTGTTAGAATTATGTTCACCTTAGTATCTTCAACCTAAATCTAAATAAAATTCAAACCCTTATAAACATGTTAATAATACAAACCAATAATAAAAAATAGTAGAAAAATATGTAAGGATGCTTAAAGATGATGTAAGCAAATGATTAAATGTTGTTTATCTCATTATGCTCCAATTATAATGTTGAGGCTTTAATTTTGGATGTATAATGATGAATTGGGGGTTATTCTTAAATACAAAATCCTAACACACAAGTTAATTATTTTTTCACTTTAGTCGACTCATAATGACTAGATTAAGGATTTGGCAAGGGCTCAAATTTAAATTTAAAATCTAAAAAAAATTATAAGACTATTTTCATACAAAACTAAAAATTTAAATTCCATGACTATGGATCTTACCTAGGTAAAGGAATAGTAAATGAAATATTGGAACAAGTTTCTTAAAATGAGTGCAAATAAAATCAAATAAGAATCAAATTATTTTCCATCTTTCACAATAAAATATATCACTTATATGCTAGTCATTATATTAAATAACTCAATCAAAATAAATAGAAAAGTATAAAATATACAGATTATTGGCTATTAGCTAATATGAAAGATCTTCAATGAAAAAGGACAACTTAATACTTGAATTGTAAGTAATAATGATTATTTTGAATACAATTACACTATAGTAGTAAACATATTGTGACTGGTTAATTTAAGAGCTACATGATTATTGTCGATTGTGAACATAGCTAGGAAAAACTAGACAAGAAATCCTATGATCACTAAAAAATGTTTAAATATTAATTTTATTTTTTCAATAGGGCCTCATTTTTATTGAAAAATATATCTACAAACAAAAGCTAAGAAATGGTTTTACAAAAAATATAATATATATAGGTTTTTATTAGACCATTGATATAAAAAATGACTTGAAAGAGTGGCATGTCTTCAAAAAAAATTAAGGGGTATCTTTGAAGTTTACATTTTGCTAACAATCACAAAACATTCCTAAAGAAATAATATGAAATAAAATAAAAATATCAGATATCGTATTCTTTCCTCTATCAACTCCATTTTTTCTTGTCATTTTGTATTACATTTCAATCATACATTTTGAATTACCTTTTAATCACACAAAAAATAGTATTTACATTCTTAGTTTCTTTCAAATTTTATGGTTTCAAGTTATAAATACACCTTCCTTCTAAATGCTAAATTTTATTAAGCAAATTAAAATAATAATTAATTTTCCAATTAATATGATTGGTCTACTTCCTTCCCTTACTACTTAAATAAAAAACTAAAATGAAAAGGATGGTTATACTTCCCTTTAACCTAAATATCCAACACACATTTTTCACTTTTTTGATTTATTTTTATAATTGAAAAATATTTACAGAATCAAAATTGTAAGAAAGGAAACACACCCTAAAATGTAAAGCATTGTTTTTCCTAGGTGGTCTCCTAGGTATAGTGACACCTTGAGTATTTTGTTGTGTGTTTGTTGATAATTGTATCTTGGATGGCGATTGTATTTTTTGAATGACTTTTGCATATACTACACCATCATTGATAATATTTTTTTTCACCAAAAAAAGGTTCATCATTAAATTGAGAGTCATTTTCCTTGTTTTCCTTATATATTTTCACAAGATCCTTAGAAATGAGAGATTTTTCAATAGTATTCCTTTCTTCTATGAGCTCATCATATGTATTAGCACATTGGACTTGTAATTTGAAAGTCATTATTTGATTTTTTATTTTGGTGAATATATGGACAAGTTATTTTCATGAATAGGATATAGGAATTTTTTTTCCATATTTATAAAAAGGTGGCAAATGATTTTATATTTCTTTGTTTTGTGTTATACATAGATCAATCATAGAGATTTCATGCTCCATATTATATGAGAGATGAGAAATAAACTTTTGAGCTAACTCATGAAAAGACTTGATTCCATGGGGTAAGTGGGAGAACCGCTTAATGGATTGGTTGTTGCAAGAAGGGTATTTTCATTGATGTCAACAGTAAGTCTGTTGACTGGTGTTGTCCTTGATGTCAACTATGGGATGAAGATGTTGAGGATATTGAGAAATTGTTGAAAAGAAGAAAACAGGTTGTGCATGTGTAGTTGATACCTTGAGGAAGTGTTGTGAGTACATGTAGCTATTCTTTTATTGCAGAGTCTGGAGATGAGTTGGAATGAAGTAATGAGCTAAGATAATGTCTCTGGTACTTGGTTTCCAAGTGCTTTTGAGAAAATTTAATAAAGATTAAACTATGTTGTGCAAATGTTCATAATGTGCTCTGATATTGTGCTTCATGTTTTTTTTGTGTTGATGCTATGCCTATGCAGATCTTACAAGTTATTCAAGGTTGACTGAAGTTGTTATATTCAAAATTTGGGTTTCTAGATTATTCTACAATGCGAGATATTTTCACCAATGTGTGAACCAGTTGTTCAATGATATTTTTTGTGGTCTAGGAGAAATGCATTTGCTCTGCGTTTCTTCGTTGTTTGGCTTCAAGTTGTGCAGATTTGGGAAGTTTCTTATAATTTTTTTATATTTTTGTGATCACTTTTTTACTTGATTTGATGTAGTACAATGAGAGTTTCATTTATCAGTATGCAATTAAGGGTTAACAACTGTTTTGAGTTAAATTATTTGTTGATGCGAGTTTGAATGAAGTGTTTGATCAATCTTATGTAGTTTGTGGATTATTCTGAATTGATTTCAAGTAAATTATTTTGTCTAAAACTTTTAGCTTGATCTAAAGAAGCATGTACTTAATACCTATGGTGTTTTGCACAAGTGTTGGTCGACCTTGTGTTTAACACTACATGTGAGGCTTGTGGAAGCATGTTGAAGTATGTTAGGATATATTTGGGTCCTAATTAAGGATTTATGTAGGTTTCCTTGCATTCTTATCCACCACAGGAATTTTTAGGTGTCAACCAATTTTGATTTTAAATGTATAATGTAGCTAGTGGCTGACATTGGAGAAATATTTTGAGGTAAAACTTGATATAAATATGTATGGTGTTGATGAAAAAGTGTGTGGAAAGAGTAAGAAGCAAGATAGATGCGAGTGATGTGTGTTCAATGCGAAATTGAGCAAAGCAGTGCAAACTTCATGTTAGGATTCCTAAAGGCAATGAGTTGAAGGCATCTAAGATCTTTCATGTGAGACTACGAAAGTGCGAGAAATTGTGGTGGAATCCTTATTGCATTGAGAAGTGTTTCCTTTGTGTAACATTCTTCTTCTATCTTCGTGTTTTCTTTCTATGGCAGTGAGCTCTGGCTATGAGCCTTTTGGACAATGTGTCATATTCTAATAGTGAGCCCCTTTGTACCAATTTTTCTATAACTTATATTGTGATCTAATCCTCATAGTGGTTTTTCCCTCATTGGGTTTTCCATGTAAATCTGGTGTTCTCATGTGTATGGTGTTGTGATTTCATTTTCTATTATTTGAAATCATGTTTAATCAATTTAATGGAATAAGGGTTTAATGAATGCTTGTAGATTTGTTTACTGTTGAGGGTTTTGAAGGTTTAATTTGCTACAACTAATTCACCCTGCCTCTCAGTTGTCTTTTTCATTTCAATAATTGGTATCAGAGCAAGGTTCCTTGAAGAAGAGCTTAACCATTTGAGGTAGATCTAGGATGGTGAAAAAAATTCCTTTGGAATATCCTAGATTTGATGGCTCAAATTATGCATTTTGGAAAACCAATATGGAAGGATATTTGTGTGCTCAGGGATATTAGATTGAGAAGGCATATCAAAATACATACACTCCACCTTTGAATGGTTTGAGTATAAGTGCAAAAATCAAGGCACATGAGATCAATGCTAGAGCAAGGTATATTATTGTGAATAGTCTTTCAAATACTAAATTAGTTAAAGTTATGAGTTTGAAGACTTCTAAAGAAGTTTGGGATAAGTTAGAAAGAATTTATGAATGAGATCTGAAGGTCAAGCAAGAAAAGTTGCAGAAATTGAAGGCACGGTTTAAAATGATGCATATATGTCTGAAGATGAAACAATAAAAGGCTACATACAGAGAGTTGATGAATTGGTAAGTAACATGAGAGGCCTTTGTGCAATAGTTAAAGAATCTAAAGTGGTGAAGAAATTTATCATATCTCTACTAGATTACTACAGTGAAAAAGTATCTGCTATTGAGGAAATAGTTTATTTTGATAATTATTCTAGAGATCAGTTGATTGATACTCTTACTGCATTTGAAATGAGAAAACTGAAGAAAAGTACAAAAGTAGAAACTACTTTCAAGGCTGGTAAATCAAAGAAGGTTGAAGATTCAAGTGATAAATATCCTAATGATTTGGAAGCTAACTTTGTGAGAAGGATGAAAAAGGGCACTAGTAAGTATCAAGGTAAATTATTGTTGACGTCCCTTTTGGCACAGCAACATGCAAATAGAATATTGCTACTCTGTTTCTCCTGAAAGAGAAAGATGATCACATGGATACCTTAGCTCCCAAGGTCTTTGTAGTTGGGTCTCAACTGTGTTGATGTCCCTCAGTGGTCAATGTAACAGTAATGTTCAAGGGGCCTGTTGGTGTTGAGCCTTTTGGACTGTTCTGGAGTCAAACATGAACTTAAATCCTACTCTAACTAGGGTTTTTAAAGAAACATAAAAAGATGGATCAGGGATTTGGAACATAAAAGAATGATACTTCATCTGAATTAACCAGACATGTCACCTTTCAAGGAATTCCTAACTAAAACTACAGAACAAACTTAACTTGTGACTAACACACAATTTCATTCATTCATAGTGTTGATTTCAATAGCAGATTGCAAATCACCATTTAAACAAAAAAACATAAAATCAAACCTCATTCCTTGAAAGCTTTCAAATCAGATAATTAACTCAAGACAAACACCATTTTGAAACACAAAATGAAATAGATTTTAATCTGGTTGCTTCTACTGTTAGTGAAACAGATAAGCAACATTTACAAAGCTAGCACAATCACCAGTGTACATAAAATCTATGATTTCAAATTGTTTCCACTTACACTAAGAAAACTGAAAAATACACTAGTCTATTCTACTGAATCTAACTCCTAGCTAACAGTTGTACTCCTACTTTCTAATCTAGAAGTTCTACACTGGTTCTCCGTAGGTTCTAACCTTTACAAAGAGGCAAGAATGCCTTATATACATAATGTGTACCAAAAGAATGCGTTGTTCCCAGCACTAGGGTTTACAAAAATATCTGTTGACTGTCAAAGAGTCGGCTCTCAGATCTTTTTGAAGAAAGTTGGTTGTGCATTCAATGAGAAGGCCTAATGTCCATGCTGATGAAAGATTTCTGGGAAAGATTTGTAGATCTTTGTTGCTGCAACATTTACTCTCCTGTCTTCGTGTCCATGCTCGAACTCCTCCATAGAGCTGCCTTGAATGCTCAAAAAAATCAACATTAATGTTGATCTATCTCCTCACCAGTGGTCGCTACAGCTATCCCTGTGAGTCATGGTTTCTCCTTTCCTTTAGCTCCTTTTCTGTTCTGGACTTCTCTATTCGTTGACCGTCTTTTGAAGCATCATCGGGTCTCCTTGCAGATCTGAACACTGTCGCCTGAGCCGATCCATCGTCGTCTGTTCTCAAAAGGAAACCATCTTGCTTGCATTTTGTTAGTCTTCTCCACATGGGTGGTCAATTGGTCAATGGCTCATCTTAGCTCTCTCTGATTGGATGATCACATGCCACGCAGGATCCTTTGGCAGTCAAAAGTGGTCTGATCAACATCGCATGTCGGTGAGACATAATCAGCGTCTCCCCGATGCTACTTCATTCTACAGTTATCGGCATGACACAAGATAGTCAATATGACGTTTCGGTGAGCTGTGGAAGTCACATTGAGCTCACAAAACCTATCGGCAAGACTGCATGCTCTCAGCAAGACCACATGGCAAAGTCCTTCTCTTGGCGAGCACACTCTGCATCAGCAAGACCCCCCTTGTTTCGCTGAGACCTTTCGCCTTCGGCGAGACCTTTCGCCTTCGACGAGACCTTTCATCAATTTCCTTCACTCTCACTGGGCTTCCTCCATGTCACTGAGAGTTTCTTCAGTCGGCAAGACTTTACACCGACCGAAGCTTCCTTTTTCTGAACTCTATTGTTGCCAAGACCTCTCTTGTGGTCACACCAATATGCTTTCCTTCATTCCACATGTATCGATGTAACCTTCCTTTGTTGGGGAGATGTCATATAGAAACCTCATGTCTCGGAAAAAGCCTCCACATGTTCACTCTCTGGTCGCCGAGACTTATTAACTCTCTCACCAAAAACCACTGATAAAATCCCTTTGTGGCATGTCGGTGTGACATTATGAATTCGCTGAGACCATATGCTGAAGAAGATGACTCCTACAGATGTCGCTTTTGTCGCTGTGACCTCACCTCTTCGGCCAGACATTATACCGAAGATTTTATCCTTCGGCGAATGTAACTCCCTTTGGCAAGACCCATGCCAATCGGCTAGACCTCTTGCCGAAGGAAAAATTATCACTGACCTTAGATGTTTGGTGGGATGCTTCCATGTCGGCAAGACTTGTGGCGACTCACTTCTGTGTCTCCAAGACTTTAGCACTTCGGCTAGACATCACGCCGAAGGTGAACCACTCTCTCTGAAGACATCCTTGTCGACGAGACTACACCCATTTGCCGAGACTTCTTGTCGAAGAGACAAGTTTCCCGTCGAGATGTGAATTTTCTATCGGTGGTCAGTGAGACTTAAGGCATTCGGCAAGACCATATACCGAAGAGGGTGAATTCTACTAAAGTGTGTTCTTCCTGTCGCTGAGACTCTAACTAATGCCTTGCTGATATGAACTACTTTTTGTGCCTCGTCGGCGAGACTAAATGTACTCGCCAAGACATCTCTCCAAAAAAAAAAATTCTCACTGAGACACATATAATGATTGGCGGTTGGCGAGACACCAAACTTTCAGGGAGACCTTTCATCGAAGACAAACTCCTGCCGAAGTGTTAGACTCTTCCTGCTAGTCAGTGAGACTTCGTGAATTCACCGAGACTACATGGCAAATACTATTTGTTTGGTCGAAGTGTTTACTCATGAGGCGATCGGTAAGACATGAAAAGCTCACCATGAGGTCTTTTTGATGATGGCTTCTCTCGCCGATGGGAACTCCTCAGTCGCTAGGATGATGGTTGATGTGTTTTTGATAGGAAACTGCATGTGAATCCCGATCGCTGTGACATGTTCAAGGTCTTGTCGATAGGCAACACATACACATATCGACAGAATGCACTGGTAGCTGGAAAGACATCTGTAGGGTCTTGTCGACTCTTGCCTTAGCTGATTTTTATGACCAACTGGATTGGGGAATGCATTCCAGCTGAGCTCCCTTAGTAAATATCATCAAGTGAAGGATTTTAATCCTGCAAAACAAATACTTCCATTAGTCTCCAAAGCTTATGAAATATATTAAAATAAACTATTATGTTGCTTATAATTATTTCATTCAATTTTTAGTAAGAAGAAAACCAACTCAAGCTAAGATAGGATCAGAACTAGAGTTTAACCAAAACAAGAAGAGAAACTTAGGCAAAAAGCAGAAGAACTCCCAAGAGGAAAGAAAATAACAAAAAAGCAAAGAAACCAAAAGAGAAGGGGGGCCCATTTTGATCCAGATCAAAGTGGGGTGGTTATGCAAGGCATAACAATTACCTTTCAAATGTTTTAGCTATGGTGGTATAGGTCATTATGCTTCTAGATGTCCAAAGATAACTCTAAAGAATAATAACAAGGAAAATAAAGGAAAGATGATTAAGAAAGCTTACTATTTGAATGAAGATGCTAGTATTTCTAATGATGAATCTGATTGTGAAGATTTTGATGATAATGAATTTATGTTTTTGGCTATACAAGAAGAATCTGGTTCTTCTAACACTAAAATTTGTGTGAAGGAAAGTGTTTAGGAGATGAAGATTGAAGGTACATTGGTATTTTATTTTCATGTCAAAGAGGATAAGAATTACTAGATTGTTGGCAGTGGTTGTTCTAATCATATGACTAGAGACAAAAGTAAGTTTGTTAAACTTGAAAAGTATGATGGAGGATTAGTTAAATTTGGAGATGATTCAGGAGCTAAGATATGTGGAATAGGTTCAATCAGTTTTGATGGCAAGCATAATACTGAAAATGTTTACTATGTTAAGGGATTAAGACATAATCTCTTGAGTTTTGGACAAATTTTTAGAAAAGGGTATAATCTTGTGTTTAAGGATGAAGCGTGTGAGATCTAGAAAGGGTCTAGAACTATAATTACTGCTCCATTAAGAGAACAGATGGAAACATCTATCAGCTTAAGGGTGTTGATGGTCATTGCTTTATGTCACAGATTAATGATACTTGGTTATGGTACCAGAGGATGTGTCACATGAATTTTTATAATTTGGAAAGAATTAGTTTGATTCATGCTATGAGATATTTACCTAGAATTACAAAACCTATCAATGTTGTTTTTGAGAGTTGTCAATTTGGAAAACAAACAAGGAGTAGCTTTAAGGGAAAGGAACAATCTACTATTGCACTACTAGATTTAGTGCATACAGATATTTGTGGTCCTACAAGGGTGAGAAGTTTACAAGGTGACAGGTACTTTATTCTTTAGATTGATGATTATTCTAAAATGACATAGGTTACTTTTCTTAGAGAGAAATCAGATGCATTAGATAAATTCAAGGCATTTAAAGCTATGGTTGAGAATGAAGTCGATTTAAAAAAAAATGTTTGAGGTTTGAAAAAGGTGGTGAATTCACCTCCAGTGAGTTTAACATGTTTTGTGAAGTTCATGGAATAAAGAGGCATTTTTCTGCTCCTAGAACTCCTCAGCAGAATGGAGTTTTTGAAAGGAAAAACAAAACTATTCAAGAAGTTGCAAGGACTATGATGAAAGAGTAAAATATATCGAAAGTCTACTAGAGAGAAGCTAATCATATTGTTGTTTTCATACTTAATAGAGTTCAAGCTTAAGCTAACAACATAAAGAATCCTTATGAGCTATGGTATGGAAGGATTCCCACTGTGAAGTACTTTAGAGTGTTTGGAAGCAAATGTTACATCAAAAGAGAAGAAGAAAACTTAGGAAAGTTTGATGCAAGGTCTAATGAAGGTATCTTCCTTGGATATTCTATTAGAAGCAAAGCTTATAGATGTTACAACAAAAATTTGAGAAAGATAGTTGAAATTGCAAATGTTAAAGTTGATGAAAACTTGCAGAATTCTATTGCAGCAGATGGATATGTGTTAGATAAACCTAACTGCAAAGGAGTGGAAGAAATATCTAATGAACAAGAAGTGAAAAATGAAGAGGAAGAAGCTTTGGAGAAGACCCCTAGAACCCCTAAGTATGTGCAAAAGAGTCATTCTTAAGATTAGATCATTGGAGACAAAAGGAAAGGTATGCTAACAAGAAGCAAAGTTGTTGAAATTGAGGTAAATTTGTGTTTACTTTATGAAGTTGAACCTAATAAATAAGTGAAGCATGTAAGGATGAGCATTGGATGAAGGAAATGGAAGAAGAACTTATGCAGATAGAGAAAAAATAGAATTGGGAATTGGTCCCTAGATCAGAAAATAAGAACATAATTGGAACCAAATGGGTATTCAGGAACAAGCTCGATGAGAATCGAGAAGTAGTAATAAACAAGGCAAGACTTGTGTGTAAGGGTTAGTAATAAGTAGAAGGGATAGATTTTGAGGGGACTTTGGCTCCTGTGGCTAGAATGGAAGATATCATAATGTTTTTGGCATTTGCAACACATAAATATTTTAAGGTCTATCAGATGAATGTGAAGTCTAACTTTTTGAATGGAGAAATGGAAGAACATGTTTACATGGAACAATTAGAAGGTTTTCAGTTCTCAGATCAACCAGACATGGTATGTAAGTTGAAGAAGACACTAGTTTTAAGCAAGCTCCTAGAGCTTGGTATGCAATATTGGATAGGTACAAGTGATACAACAAGGATTTAGTAAGGGCTCCACAAACAATAATCTTTACTTCAAAATTGAGGAAGACAAAATCTTGATAATAGTTGTATATGTGGATGATATTATCTTTGGTGGAAATGAGGCTATGTGTAAGAAATTTTCTGAAGAAATGCAGAAAGAACTTGAGATATCAATGTTTGGTGAGATGAATTTCTTTCTTGGGTTACAAATCAATCAAATAGATAAAGGGATTTTCATTTCACAGTCTAAGTATGTCAAAGATATGTTGAAGAAGTTTGGAATGGATGTCTCCAAACCAGTATGTACTCCTATGGTGATTGGTTGTAAATTGAGTAAAGATGATGATTCACCTAAGGCTAATCAGAGCAAGCATAGATCTATTATTGGTGGATTGCTATATTTGACTGCTACTAGACCAAACATCATGCATGATTTTTTTCTTGTGGCTAGATTTCAAGAAGATCCTAAAGAAACACATGTTGTAGCAGTGAAGAGAATACTTAGATATTTAAGAGGCACACCGGATTATGATTTTTAGTATCCTAAGGATACTAATTTCACATTAAATGCTTATACAAATGTAGATTGGGATGGTTGTGTTGATGATAGGAAAAGTACAAGTGGTGGGGCATTCTTTTTTGGATGTAGATTGGTGTCATGGCTGAGTAAGAAATATGGTTCATTTTCTTTATCCACTGTAGAGGTTGAGTATGCTGCAGTAGCATCATGTTGTACACAGGTATTATGGATGAGGAAAACATTGAAGGATATCAAATTTGTATATGACATACCTATATCTATCTTCTATGATAATACAACTATAGTAAACATTTCAAAGAATTCAATGATGCATTCAAGGACAAAGCATATATCTATTAGTTATCACTTTTTGAGAGAGAAGGTTATGGAGAATGAAGTGAAGCTTGAGTATGTTCCTACAAAGGATTAGATTGCTGACATATTTACTAAGGCTCTTCCTAAGGATAATTTTGAGTATCTTTGAGAAAAGTTGGGGGTTGTTGCCCATCCTTTCTTGAACTAGATGCATATGGAAATTCATCAGTCTAGTGGATCTATGAATCTATCTCTTTTTTGGATTGATGTTGGTGGCTACCTCTCAAGGGGAGTAGGTAATGTCATGAGTTGTCATTGTGTTGCTGATTTAGTTGGGTGTAGTCCTAAGGGGAAGTATTCAAAGAAAGTAATTTTGGTTTAGTTTCAAAGAGGGAGAATAATGCAAAACATTTTATCCTTTGTCATTGATGTCAAAGAGGGAGAGAGAATCATGTGAAAAAAAACTTATCTACTCGGGGAGAGAGAATCGTGTGAAAAGGAGAGGTTTCAAGAATGTTGTGTAGGCTATCTAATCCAGAAAAAGGGGAGAGAGTATTTAGAGCTATTGTGTGGTATTTGGTGGATTTTCACATCTCATGTTTCCATCAATGACAAAGGGGGAGATTGTTGCAAGAATGATGGTGTCATTGATGTCAATAGGAATTCTAATGACTGGTGTTGTCATTGATGTCAACTATTGGATGAAGATGTTGAGGATATTGAGAAAATTGTTGAAAAAAGGAAAACAAGTAGTGCATCTATAGTTGAGACCTTGAGGAAGTGTTGTGAGTATATGGAGCTATTATTTTATTATAGTCTACAGATGAGCTGGAATGAAGTAATGAGCTGAGATGATGTCTTTGGTACTTGGTTTCTAAGTACTTTTGAGAAAATTTAATAAGCAAAGTAAACTGTGTTGTGCAAATGTTCATAATGTGCTCCAATATTGTGTTTTGCATTCTTTCTATGTTGATGTTATGCTTATGTGGATCTTATAGGTTATTCAAGGTTGACAAAAGTTGCTATATTCAGAATTTGGGTTTCTGGATTGTTGTACAGTGTGAGATATTTTTACCAATGTGTGAACCAATTGTTTAGTGATGTTTTCTATGATCTAGGAGAAATGTATTTGCTTTGGGTTTCTCTACTATTTGGCTTCAGGTTGTGTAGATTTGGGAAGCTTCTTATAATCTTTTTATCTTTTTGTGTTCAATTTTTTACTTGATTTGATGCAGTACAATGAGAGTTTCATTTATCAGTATGCAATTAAGGGTTACCAATTGTTCTGAGTTAAAGTATTTGTTGGTGTGAACTTGAATAAAGCATTTGATGAATCTTATGTAGTTTGTGGATTATTCTAGATTGATTTCAAGCGAATTATGTTGTCTGAAACTTTTAGCTTGATCTAAAGAAGTGTGTACTTAATGTCTATGGTGTTTTGCATAGGTGTTGGTCGACCTTGTGTTTAACACTACATTTGAGGATTGTGGAATCATTTTGAAGTGTGTTGGGATCTATTTTTTTCCTAATTAAAGATTTATGTATGTCTTCTTTTGTTCCTATCCACCGTGGGAATGTTTAGGTGCCGACCTATTTTGAATTTGAATGTATAATGGCTAGTGGTTGACATTGGATAAAGCTTTTGAGGTAGAACTTGATATAAATATGTATGCTATTGATGCAATATTGTGTGGAAAGAGTAAGAAGCAAGATGGATGTGAGATTTTTGCAAGTGATGTGTGTGATGTGAAATTGAGTAGAGCAGTGCAAACTTCATGTTAGGTTTCCTGAAGGCAATGAGCTAAAGGCATCCAAAATATTTCATGTGAGATTGAAATAGTGTGTGAGCAATTGTGGTGGACTCCTTGTTGCATTTAGAAGTGTTTTCTTTGTGTAACATTCTTCTTCTATCTTCTTGGTTTCTTTATGTAGCAGCGAGCCCTGGCTGTGAGCCTTTTGGATAGTGTATCCTATTCTGGTAGTGAGCCCCTTTGTACTAGTTTTTCTATTTCTTATATTGTGAGCTAATCCTCACCGTTTTTTTTCCATCATTGTGTTTTCCATGTAAATTTTGTGTTCTCATGTGTATGGTGTTGTGATTTTTGTTTTTGTTATCTACATTTCATGTTTAATTGATTTAGTAGAATAAGGGTTTAATGAATGCTTGTGGATCTATTTACTGCTGAGGGTTTTGAAGGTTTAATTTGCTACAACTGATTCACCCCCCCTCTCAATTTTCTTGTTCATTTCAACATTGGCCTCCTAGAATTCAAGGAAAGAGGCACATTAAATAACTATCATTATAAGAAACCTCAAGACAAGATTGGCAGATTTTTCTTATATTTTCACATGGGTCACCTTTCTCATTTCATTTATCAAATTTATACATTTTGAAATTAGTAGGAAAGGGAATCATGGGTATAGAAAGGTATCAAAGGGATAAGGGCACATTTCTTGCAATGTATATCTCTTCTTAGTGTGACCCATTTCCATATTTTATATCTTTTGTTATAGATCTTAAATTTGTGAAGTCAAGTCATTTGTGTGTGTAGAGGTAAATACATTGGTAAGTGTGTATGTGGAAAAATATGGAGGATCTAGTGGGATATATGAGATTTTAGGAACATTAGATGTGGGTTCTTGGAAGGTGTATGAAATGGGAGGATGACTTGGAGGGTTAGTTATGGGAACAAAGGTAGTGACATGGATATATGGGGTGGGGTATTGATTAGGTGACATATTTGTTCAGGATAATATTGTGAGTGTTTGGAATTGTTGATAGGTGGAATGATAGGGTATTATAGGAGGTAAAGTTGTAGGAATCTAGGCATGTGTTGGTTGTGGCATAAGTAGGGATAGAGGAAATGGGTTAGTTGTTTGAAATGGATTTGAAGGAAGAGGCATGTTTTGCATGTTAGTATTGGTACTACTTGGGATGGAATGTGAAATGGTATGGGATGGATTAGGTATAAAGTGATTATGTGTTTGAAAAAAATGAGGATTTGGTATGGGACTGATATCCAAATTTACAAATGTTCCTGACTGATATCCACATATGTTCCTTTTTCCATTTTCTTCCTCCTATATAAGCACAACAAACTAGATTGTGTCAAATGCGTTAGTATATAAATATAGTGGTAAACCTGGAGCTTGTATTTTTAATGAGGGAAAATTTTGACATTTAGATTTTATGCACTAAACAAGTTTTGTTTCCTTTAGGGCCATCCTTGTTTTCCTTTAGATGCTCTTGGATTTCCTTTCTATCTTCTACAAGACCTTTATAAAATGGTGAAACATAATTAAGATAGCCTAAAAACCTTTGTATTTATTTTTTATTTTGTAAGATGTCAGGAAATTATTGAATCCTTTGTAGAATATGAGGCTATAATATGATATTACCTTTGTCAAGATGCAATCCTCTATTTGGATTTTACCAATTACTATCTTTTTAGCTGATAAACATATTTCATGCTTTCTTATTGCTACATATAGATCTTCTAGATGCTACAAATGGTCAGATTCAGAATCAAAGAAAATAATTTTCATTAATATATCATGTGTAAAAATATTTGAGATATCTTAGGTCTTGATTCATTCATATCTACAAATAAGGTGTTGTACAAAGACCAAATATCATAACATTCTATTTTTATAAACCTTGTGGGACTAAGAATGCAATTTTATACCTATTTGATTCCTTAAATTTAAGTTGCCAAAATCCTGACTTGCAATCAAACTTAGAAAACATCTTCTTATTAGCATCTCTCTTGATTAAGTCAACACTAAATGGAATTGGATAGTTAAATAGAAGGACGATATCATTAAGAGGTTTATAATCTATACATAATCTCTTCTTACCTCTTTTCTTCTCAGCTCTTTTATTTAAGAGAAATGTTGAGTAAGAGAATAAAATTTTACTGGGCTGTATAAAAGGTCCTTCAAGTAGCTCATTTAAATGCGCATCCATCTCCTTTACCTCTAATGGACTCATAAGATATGTTGGCTCATGTGGAATGACTGATTGGCATTTTGGCCTTATTTGGATTTCACATTCTTCATGATCTTGCAACTAGAACTATAATTGGTTTAAACTACAACAATATTTTTAAAATCTTTGCCTGATTTCATTGAATAAATATGTAGGGGATTCTGTTAGTTCCTTTGCAAATTCTTTCCTTTTATCTTTCCCACTATTTTAAAATTTATGATTAATAATATTTAAAGTAGGAACATCAATTTGACCATCTTCATGTCTCAAATAAATCTTGTGTTTCTAAAAATGAAAAGGTTCATATTTTGTAAGGAATAGGTAACCCAACAGAACATCATCTTCTAGATCATTATATTCAATGAAATCTATAAAAAACATTTTACCCATTATTTCAATATGTACATCCTGAGCATACCTTTCCATCTGAATATGTTCTCCATTAGTGGCATAACTGTGAGATAACCTTGGCTTCCAAAATTTTGAAGGAATTTCATTTGTTTTTGCAAGAGACCTTGAAGAACCAATATCCACAAATGCATCCATAGGAATTTTCTTAAATCCTAGAAAATAAAAATTAAGGACTGATGTACAATTACCATTATTAACCAATAAAAAAGAACATGCCTTGTCTCTACTTTATGCATATTTTTGATCTTGTTGTTGCTGTTGCTATTTTCACTTTGTTCCACCATAGATTTTCCTATCAATTGTTCAGCTATAAATACAATATCCTTAATTTCTCCCACTATAAAAGAAATATTTCTAATCTCTTTAGATTGTGTTTTGACTAGACTTGTTAAATTTGCAACATCATTAGCTAATAGATCCAATTTATTTAATATATCAATTAAATCAACTTTTTCTAGATCATACTTATTTGTTCTTTTGGAAGAAGGATGCTTAGAAGAACTTGCTTTATTTTTCTACCATGGTGGGATTTTATTACCATGACCAAGATTCTGTGATGGTTTTTTATCCCACTACTTAAGTTGTTTTTGAAGGTCTTCCTTTTCTGTTTGAAGCTTCTTTAACTTTCTTAAATGTTGATTAACATCCCTCCTTTCTTCTCTAGTTCCTTCCATTTTGTAAGAATCTTTGGATTTCTCAATATCCAATTTCATTTGCACATCTTTCAAAGAATTTTTTAATAATGTGACCAAAAAGTCTTCATCTTCCTCGCATAAGGATGTTTAAAATTCTAAACTTGAGGAAGAAATACTTTTATATTTTTCCTTAAGTTTAACCATATCATATCTATCATGAACTATTTCTACTAATTCATACAAATTATCCTTTTCTTGAGAAATATCATGAATATTCAACACTTCCCAATCTTGATTGTTGTAGTCAAACATTGCATAAACTTTTGTACCAAGATTAAGCTTTTTTTGACAATCTATAGCATAATGAGGTCCTTTACAAATAAAACATTTCATGCCTCTAGGGATCTTTCTATTTCTTCTTTTCAATTTTAAAATGGTGGATGATTTTTGGAGAATTTCCTCCTTTGGAAAGGAACAATTTTATAATTTCTTTTATTTTCATATTTCCCATGTTTTCTCCTTTTAAATTTATACTCTTGACCTCATATCTAGAACAAGTTGAACATTTCTTACATTTACATTTACATACACAAACTTTCTTCTTAAACTATTTCAAGTTAGTGAAATATTTTAATTGGTTAATTGGAGGTAAGTCACATAATTCTTTCAGATTACAAGTATAATTATACTCATCCCTATTATTCTATATTGCCCCTAAAAGACATTTTTTCTCTAATTTGTAACCAATCAAAGACTTGATTTTTGCAAAAGTATACTAGCCTATTGTCTTACCCTTGTTGATAATATAATCTTCAACCCATTGGCTCAAATCACAAGGCAAAGAATTCAAATAATATTCCTTTTTTTTACATCTTCAGTCTTATTTGCAACAATCATGTAATTTTCAAATGCAAGATTATACCCATGAAATTTAGCCAAATTTTTTATTTTCATTTATTGAAACATCTTTTTTTCCTTAGTATTTTGGTTCTTCCTATCAACACAAAATAAATCACTAATAAAAATTTTAAATTGTTTGAAGCCATCTACAAAATATCACTTTTACCCATATCAAGGTAAAAGCAAGAAGTTGGGTCCATGAAGAGGGGAGGTTTCAACCAAAAAAAAATTTCATAGAAAATGTGCATGCATTATTAAAAAAATGTGTATGTGTTATGCTTCAAGTACCCGAGCCTAAAAAAATGCGAACGACTTATAACATGTACACGTTACATAACACATACACATTTTGTAACATGTACAAGTCATTTATTTAAAAAATTAAATACCTTTTAGAAACGTGCACACATTTTGTAACACAAAATGTGTATGCGTTTTAAAAGGAATACGCATTTTGTAACACAAAACACGTACACATTTTAAAACACATGCGTTTCTAAAAAGTATTTAATTTTTTAAATAATCAAGAAAATAAAGAACGCATATGCGTTTTTAAAAATGCATACACATTTTTAAAATTTTGAATTCCCAACCAACATGCTGCCTTGGTTTTAGGCTCGAGAAAAGCTTGGCAACCCGACCCTTAGACTTTGACCCGCAACTAAAAAACTAAGGCATATTGAAGAAGAATGTTCAACTTTGGCAATATGGCTAATGAACTTTTTTTCTTAATCAATCTATAAAATTAAAACCTATTAAACAACACGATGTTTAGTTTCCAAATATATAATTTTTATGAAAATTGGATTATATTTGTTATTTTTTCATTAATTTCTAAGCAAACTAGTCCTTAAACTTGAAATATTAGGGTTTTTTTTTTTAATAACTTTTTTTTGGTTAAATTTCTTGTAAAAAAATTATATGGCATCAATCTTCAAACAATTCTCTACACAATGAAAAAAAAGATTCAAAAAATGTTTAGTTTAGGTCCATTTATGTTGTCCATACACATTGATTTTTAAAAACAACAATTAAGGCCAATAAAAATTCAATGAAAAAAATATATTGAAAAAAAATTAAAAAAATCCTCATCAATCTTCATGTTGTTAGCTCTCTTTCTTCAAAAGGAATTAGCAAAATACTTTTATTTGGGTCAAAAAGTGGTGTATATACACGTGCATGGTATGGTAAAAAAAAGGGACTTTTAAAAAGTGGTTTTTATACATTCCTATCAAAACTTAATTTCTATCATCTAGGTATTTGAATAAATTACATATTTGGAAACTAGATTAAAAATGTTAAATTTCATATTACTGACTTTTTTTAAGATTCATTGTGTAAGTGCCTCAAATTTTCAATCTAAGTGTGACGAATTTTGAAAAACAGAAAAAACACTTCCACTTTTTGAGCTTTTTGTGGACCCAACTTCTTGCATTAGCCCATCAATTTGTTTAACTACTTACTCAATGAATTCCTCATTTTCATAAAATTTTGTTGTTGGGCCATCATCTGGTAGATTATTCCACTAGTGTTTTAATTTTCCTAACAAAAAATCTTACTACATATAATACTTTTACTTATTTTGTCCACTGACCAATTATGTCAAAGAAATTCTCCAAAGTATCTACCCAATTGCAAATTGTATCATATAGATCAACTATTTTATCAATGTTGAGAATATAGCTTGCTGCTATGTATGGCCTTAATTGTACAGGCTTTGTATTTTTCGACATTACATCTTTCATCTCTACATCAAACTCAATCTTAATAGTTTCCCAAGGTTATATTTCTTCCAGTTACTTATAATTAGAAAAATCTAATTCTAATTCTTTAGTAGAACCATTTACAGTATCTATAGTATCTACAGAGTAATCGGATTCTTCAAAAATATCAGTATTAATTGCCATCTCAACATAATATTTTTCAAACTGTTCTTCATCAGATTATTTGCTAGCAAAACTAGGTTAATCCATGTAGATTGGCTCTGCATTTTTTGTAACTACATTAAGCTCTTGAAGCCAATCTCTTTCACATTTTTTAATTTTTTGAACTATGTTAGATTCCACTTTTGGCATTATCATAGAGGAACCTTTAGACGATTCAATTATTTCCTCTTTTTGAACTATTAACTTGGTTGAGGGGGTGCAATTATCATCTTTTCCTCCTGATTCTTTCCATTGTCTTCTTTAGAAGATCTATCTTGGCCAGTTTGTGATTTTCTAATTTTCCTTGCTACTAGCATAATTTTTCCTATCTTTTTAGACATAGACTCTAGCAAGGATTTAGTATCATCAAATTGCCTAACTGAATCCATAGTCCTAGCTTTTATGCCTTTCTCAAGATACAATTATGAAATATCAATGTCTAGAAACTTAAAATTACCTTTGCTATCAACATATTCCTCTTTATCCTCAAACACATTATGAATAACAGATGAAAGAACTTGCATTAAGAGATATTTGGCTTTCCATTGAAGAGTTTGACTTATTGAAACTTTTGTAGACTATTTCACTACTACTTTTACCATCTTATGGATGCCCTTCACACACCTGTCCTTCGACTTCAACACGAGTCTTATGCTTGTGCCTCCATAGCTACTTTGTGTCTCTACCTTCAATCTTTCAGTATTCACTCTTATTTTGGCTACCAACATATGACTTACGAAAAACTTTCACTATAACCAGATCTTAACGGAACATGGATTTGTTATTACACATGCACTAGACTAATTCTATGGTTCTGATTGCAACCATGACTTTGATACCAAACAAATTTGTTGTGTGCACTAATGCACTTATGCTCTGATACCAAACAGATTTTTTTCATGCACTAATGCACTTGTGCTCTAATACTTATTTGAGTTTGATGTTTGGTATAAAAATTAAGAGATCATATTCCTTGGAATAGTTAATATTAGGTATAGAGTTGAGCATAAATTGGAAAAATCTAATCCCCTCCCGTAAGATTTTTCTTATATTATAAAATTTTAGTCTCATCCTCCTTAGTTATCTCTAGCATTCTATTATTTTTCTTATTCAATTTACAATTTATTGATGAAATTTTTTGTGTGTTCCTATAACTGTTTTGAAGGCATCTAATTATGGATTTCTACTTCAAAATGTTTCCACATTTTCAAAAATATTGTGGAGGTTGTAAAAGATTTCATTTTCTTTTTGACAAAGACCTTAAAGAGCTCCATTAAATTAAATGTTCTATTATATTTATTGTAGTTTCTACTTGCCAAATTTCTTTTTATCATATTTTTTTTCAAAGGAGTGTTTATTCTAGCGATTTATGTTCCTCTTGACATTCTTAAGTTTGTTGATTAGGTTAAATATAGTTGTCCTTGTTACATAATGGTTCCACAAATATTTAATGTTGTTTTTAAAGTTGGGATGCAGGGTCCACATTATTTTAGATATAAAATGATGGCTTCCTTTCCTAAAATTCATATACCAATCTATCAATAAAGGGTTATGGTTTGAATCGATTCTTAAGAAAGCTACAAACGTACATTTATCCAAAATAGCCTAGTTGGAGGAGATTGGAAATATATCCAACTTGACTTGAATGAGATCATCTCTAGCTCTATTTTTTGAACCAACTAAATGAAGAACCACCCAGGTCAATGTCAATTAGGCCTCCTTTAAAGAGAAAGTTAGCCAGGTTTTCCATACTATCCAAAAAATTTATGACCCCTCCATTTTTTCAAATAGATAAATGGGGGATTGAAATCCTTGCCACCATCCATTTATGGTTATCTTAATCCTTTTAAAATAATATTTACTCTTACCAAAAATTATTTCAAATATTTCTAGTGTTGAGGGCATACACATTAGACAATATCCATATATCTCTAGAGATTTTATTCTTAAAAATAACACTAAGGAAATTATCATGCTTATAAATCAAAGTACTTTTCACCATTAAAAAATTTTATGGGGTGATAATTCCCCATAAAGAACCTTCTACATGAATAGCATGCCATTTTTTATACAACCAAATATTATTTCTTATAAATGTGAAATAATCCAACACCATCTTTTCCTATAGAAGTAGAACATTTAGTTGGATATTGCTCAAAAAAACATTTAAAATTTTATATTTTCTACTTGTGAGAATTGTGAAGCCATCTTATGTTCGAAGATTTTATTTTCATTTTTCCCTCTCCTAGAACATGATATCTCTAGATTCCTCTTCCTTCATTTTTAGACTTTCAAATTGACCTCAGTAGGTTTGAAGCTTTTCTTGTATTACCTTGGCATCACCTTCATAGATGTTGTGTAATTTAACCCATACTTCCTTTACTATCCTGCAATGCATAATCTTCACAAACTCATAGTTAGATAAACCACATAAAATAGCCTTTCTTTCCTTGGAATTATTATCACAATCCTTCTTTTTGGCTTGATCTCTTTGGGGATTATTAGGAATTTCATATGGAAATCCACAACTAATTGTCAAACCTTAAATCTTTAGCTTCCACATCTCAAAATTTATACCAAAAAACTTTTCTACCTCTATTCTCCCTGATGAACTTCTCATCTAAAAACTCCTACAACAAGGTCACATAGATCTTCTATAGAAGCTCCCACTCAAAATCAAATTAGTTCAAAAAACCAAAGCCACAACTAAAACCAAAGGTGATCAACCTCTAATACCAATTGTAAGGAAGTTAACATAGCAAGACTTTCTAGACTAATTTTGAAAGGAGAATTATGCAAAAAAAACAATCTTTACAATAATTATAAAATTTCAACATAAATAACATTATTGTAAAGATTGATTTTTTTGAATAATTCTCCTTTCAATATCAACATAAATAATATTCATACCAATCAATATTAAGAATATCCTCATATGACCAAGCAAAGATATCAGCATGAGAATGTAACAAATCAAAATGTAACTAATCCATGGCAAGTGATGGGAATAGGAGCAAGGGTAGGAGTTTGAATTCATCTGTAGCAGAGGGTGAGGGAGATGCTGAATTTGAGGAAGAGTTGAATGGGATGTGGTTTCCTAATGGGTCGAGAATGACTGATGTTTGGGTTGCAATGGGCATCTCTTTGGGAGATGTTTCTATTGGTTTTTTTGGGCTGATGTTGGCAACAAATTTCTTGTTGTTGTCTAGAGTGAGGTTTGGTTATCCTGTGATAGGACTTTGTTGGGGTTTTTTCCTTTCTCTTATTCTTGAATAGAATGTCAAGGAGGATTGGGTGCTAAATGAACTGGTTGGTTCCCTTATTTTTACCTGTGTGGGTCTCCCTCTTCTCTTTATTGGACTTTTGTTGGAGGTTTGTCTATCATCAGTAGGGTTTATTTGGTTGTAGTTGCTTGATGGGTCGTGGACAGCTGACGTTTGGGTGGTTGTGGGAATCTCTTTAGGAGATGTTTTTATTGGTTTTTCTAGGTTGTTGTTGGCTTCAGATCTCTTGCTACTATCTAGGGTGAGGTTTGGTTCTCCTGTTTCAAGACTATGTTGGGATTTTTTCCTTTCTCTTATTCTTTACTGGAATGTCAAGGAGGATGAGGTGTTAAATGGTTTGGTTGGTTCCCTTCTTTTTTCCTGTGTGGGTCTCCCTTTTCTCTTTGGTGGACTATTGTTGGAGGTTTGACTGTCAACAGTAGGGTTTATTATGGCAGATTTTGTTGTGGGTTCCTACTTGGAACTCTTAGTTGTTGGTGTGCTCATTTTTATGGAGTCTTCTTCTATTGGATTTGTTGTTTGGAGGCTGTTGTTGATGGAAGAAGGGTTGCTATCAATAGTTTCACTACTGACGGTGATAGTTGTGGTGGGTAGCTACTAGGAGTTTGTGGTTGCTGGTGGCCTTATGTTTGAAGTGGTTGTTGTTGATTCTATGGGCCTTTCTTTATGGAGGATTTCCTTTGCATGTTGTGTGATCCCTCTCTCATTTGTGGCCTTACTTGAGGTGAGGTATGGTTTTCCTTTTTTAGGAGTGTGTTGGGAGTTTTGGCTATCTCTTATTCTTGGCTGGCATGTCAAAGAGGATGGGGTGCTTAATGGATTGGTCGAATATCTTCACTTTTCTTGTGAGGAATTCCTTTATCTTCCTATAGGTCTGCTGATGCTAGAAGGGTTGTTGTTGTTGAAAGTTGTTCTAGGTAGTTGCTTGGTGCTTGTAGCTGACGATGTTGGTTCCCTTTTGAGGGAGCTTTTGGTGGTGGTGTTGCAGCAAATGGTGGGGTGTTATATGTTGATGCTTGGGTGACTACTTTTATTTTGCAAGGTAGTGGATGCTCTTGTTCTTGTTTTTTGGATGTTGGTTGGGTTAATGTTATTGCTTCTTTTGTATACCTAGATTTTTGTTAAGTTTTGGGGAGCTTTGTGTTGGCTATCCCCTATTGTTGTTTCTTGGATGGTGGTTGGGTTGCTCTTCATACTTTATTTGTACACCCAATTGAGTTTAATGCTCAAAGCTTTTGTGGTGGTTTGGTTGTTCAAACTTTATTGTTTGTTCCACCTTTTGTTTTGGCTGTTGCGCATTCGAAAGGATGGTGCAAGTACCTTTTCTGCTATAGTGTTGGATTTCTCCTTGAATCCTATTGAGGTGGATTTCACTCCTATTGAGGTGGAGTTAGGGAATGTTTTTTTCTGGTTTCCTCAGTTACAGATCCTTTTGAGGTGGGCACTTCTCCTATGGAGGTGGAGGTTGAGGTTGTTGGAAACTTTTGGCTTTAATGGAAAAGATGGTCGTATCTTCCTCTTTAATAAAGGGGAGTTCCCTCCTTTAGAGGTGGAGTGTGAGTTGGGTTCCCAGCTTGACAAACATCTTTTGCTTCTGTGCAGTTGGATTGTTGTTGCTAGGTTGTGTTTGTATCTAGTTGATCATGGTATCTTTTTGGGTTCAAGGTCCTTGCAAAACTGTTGGGTTTATGGACCTAGTTAAATCCTGGTTGTAATTGGTTAACAAGCTTTAGGTCCTTGCATTTCTTTGTACAGCCTGTGTAGTTTTGATTTATTCTTGGTGTGGTTGCTAAGGGGCTATTGTTGGTTTATGAATTATCTTTGCTACAACTTGACTCTCTTGGATAGGGTTTCAGGTCCCTTCAAAACCATGTTCTAATGGGTTTTTGGTCTCATCAAAACCTATTTATCACTAATAAAAAACATTCATACCACAATAGAATGATTTATGTGGGGAAATTCTTTTGGTCTCATCAAAACCTATTTATCACTAATAAAAAAAATTCATACCACAACAGAATGATTTATGTGGGGAAATTTTGTTGGAAAGAAAACCTCACTTCAAAAAAAATTGAATATATTATTCTAAAATCAATAAGATTGCAATATACTTACAAAGAAAGCATCTCACAAAAGTATCACCAACCAAAGATTTGAAAGCAACTCGAGAACTATCAAACTCCCACATGATACAAAAAATATAATGCTCAAGCCAAGAAAATTAGAACAAAACCTGACAAAAAAAAAATAAATTGAAACAACGATGACAACATCAATAATGCAAAAATAGCATGTTGCACTTGCACAACAATGTGCACACAATTTTCGCAGGAACACAACGATACAAAAAAAAGACAACCTCACCATTGCATAAGCAATGTGGCAACAACTAAAGACTACACACTCATGGGATAAATCCACCATGATGCACATACAAGAAGGAGAGAGAGAGAGAGAGAGAGGACAATGCCTACATGATGATATGTTACTAAACCATGATCATGCTCTCTCACAACACCACACAAAGATAGGATGAGGGAATCATCAACCTCCAATCCACATCCTGACACACTAAAAAACTCTAAACATAGAGGAAAACTTTCACAAGAGGTTGCCCAACCAAGAAGCACAACTCACCACAAATAGGAATGACGATGTCGAGTCACTTCTAGACAACCTCATGCTTCCCAAGATATTTCATTGCAACACAACAACATAGAGTAGGAAGAACTATTATACAACACCTCATGACTTATGAGGACTGGGGAGGATTCCAATAAGGCCAAACACGAAGGATTACAACCTTCTCAAAACTTTACAAGACTAAGTGCACAATCTCTCTAATCCTAGTTTGATAATCAAACAACTTACAAAAAGGCATGTAAAACAAGGAAATAGAAGCCACAAGTTCTTAACAACAACCCAAAGAGACATGAACACAAATCCACCAAACTCTTGGGACCATGCAGAACAACTTCTATTTATATAGTTTTCCCATACAAGACCTCAAATTAAAGAAAAACGATCAAATCTATAAATAGGGAAACTTTTAAAAGGTTTTTGAGGGTTTCAATGACTAAAACGATTGGAAAAAGAAAACTACAAGGCATAAAAATTATTCGACAGTGGCATTAGGCTTAAAAAATAACTCGCTAACTAAACTTAAGAGGGGTTTACATTCTATTTTTTGTATGGGGAACCAGGCTGCCCAACCACAAGATGAGGTTTCCCCGATAATGTTAGACAAAATTTTGAACTTTTTACCCTATAAACCAAGCCACGCCACTGAGAACTAGGCTACCCAAGTATACTTAGATAGTTTTTAGGCACTCTAGGTCAGTTATAGGTGAAACAAGGCTGCCTAGGTATAGTACTAGAGCGCCCAACTGTGAAAAAAACATTTAAATTTGGTTTAAACACTAATTTAAATGTTCCTAAGTTTGATTTATCATTTACACTAATTTAAACTAAAGGGGACTATAGATTTTGGATTATGGTATCCAAGGAGTGAATATTTCACCCTTACAACATATGTACGAATGCAGATTGGGCATGCAATGTTAATGACAAGAAGAGTGCTAGTGAAGACACATTATTTCTTAGAAATTTCCTTGTATCTTGGTTAAGCAAGAAACAAGTGTCAATTCCCTACCTACAACAAAGGCAGAATATATTGTAGCTGCAACTTGTTGCACGTAGGTTTCATGGATGAAACATACTTTGAAAGATGTTAAGGTTGAGTATGAGCATCCCATTCCCATACTCTGTGATAATTGAAGTGTTATCAACATATCAAAGAATCCAATTATGCACTCCAAGACAAAGCATATTCTGTTAGAATTATGAATAACACAAGACACAAGATCAAACAATGAAAAAAATCCTTCCACATAAGATATTTTCAAATAATAATATGCTATATCATCAACAAGAAAAAGATACATAATGAACCTCAAGAATCTTCAATGAGATCAAGAGTTCTCAAAGGTTATCAAAAGGTTATCAAAGGGTATGATAATACAATGAGAGTTGAGTGGTATATAGGAGCAACCCTAAATGATAAAGTGATTAGATCATGACAAGTGTCAGCATCACATGTGATGAGACAAAATGATCTAATAATAGCCCACTTTAGTTAACATAAAAAAAATTTAGTTAACATAAAAAGGCACTCCTAAGTTTAGCTTAAGTGTGTGAAATGAACTAGACAAAAAACAATTAAAAACTAATTAATTATTATCTAATGCATGATTACTCTAACACCCCCCATTAAGATGAACTTAGGGAGTAGCTAAAAACCCTAAAAGAGAGAATGCATGATGGGTCCCAACAAAGAAGGCCTAATAAGGTACACATGTACAAACAATCTAATTTGTCACAATTGGAGAAAAGGAGAAACCCACATGGGAAAAAATCCTCTTCAAATGAGAGAAAGACAAATGAAGGATTGAAAAAGCCTCCAAGCCAATGTGAAGGTCTAAGAAGCCTTCAACCAAAAAAATGTCTCAAAAAAGAGGAACATGAAAAACATCACTAAAGCACAAAGAAGTTGTAGAAAATTGTCCAGAGATGACTGATATAGTGCTAAAATGAGGAACCTCCTTTGCAACAAATGATGATCAGGATCAAGATGGCAAGAATTTGCATGAGTTCCCCTAATGACTACTCGAATTAGATGGAAAACAAAAAAAATACATTTGGAACTCAAAGATGCAAATGTTAGGATCAAGAAGACAATAATCTGCATGATTTTCCCTAATGACACTACTTGAATCAGATGACAATCAAAGGAAAACATATAGAAGTTGATGATACAAATGGTACATGAATCTGCACAAGTGACCCCAATGACACTACTCAACATGCAAGATGCAAGTTAAAAATGCAAGTACCAATAGTTTGAAGAATATTGATCAAGTAAAAGATAATAATCTGCATGAGTTTCTGCAACGCCGCTACTCAAATCAAATAGAAAACAAAGGAAATACATCTAGAACTTGAAGATACAAATGTCACATGAATCTGCATGAGTGACCCCAACGACACTACTCAACATGCAAGATGCAAGATGAAAATTATAATACTAATTTTTTCCAAGAATTAAATTGGATAATTTTAATATATATAATTGGTAGCAGATTTATTAATGTGATGGATTAAGTTTAAAGATTATAAATTATTTTTATAAATTAGATACAAATTCACAAAAAAAAGCTAATTAATTAGTGTTATCTCTAGTTTAAGATTCAAGCACATAAAACATCATCAATAATACATAATTGACATTCAATAATATAGATATGATTAAAAGAGAATAAATAACATCATTAAATAATTCAATTAAATCAACTCCATCTCATTTATAAAAAATATCCTTGAATTGAGTTGAGTACTTATATGAATCATAGGTTTTAGAAAGGTCATTCAAACCCTAGGAAGATTTCAGTGGTATTGGATCTTGCTATGGAACAATCTAGGAGGAAATAATTCCTTTTGGAACATAGCCACTATTACACTCTACACAAGTGTTGGCTCAATAAAATAATGCTCAACAGAAGTATACAACATGCTCCAGAGTAATTAATCATCATGTATACAACATGCTCCAAAGTAATTACTTAGCATGTTCACAACATGCTCCAAACTAAATGCTCAACATGTATACAACATGCTTCATAGTAACTACTCAACATGCACAACAATATTGGCTAGGACAATCCCAAGTGCACTTTGTACCCCAAGTTGGACACACTCTGTGTGCCCCCTTCTACAATGCCCATAGCTCACCAAACCACTTTCTTCTTCCTTGCATGTTCTCCATCTTTGAATTTTTTCCATTTTTTAATGTTCTTCATGCCTTTCCAAGCCTCACATAAGTGTTTTATATAAGCCTTAAGGTATGGTTTCCAAACCATCACACCATTTCACAAAGGTTATCTTTTAATAACTATTTACTACATAATTATTCTTCCCCATTTAAAGATTTTTTATACATATTATTTATTAATTTATCTCTTAACCAAAGGATTATAATATCCTTTATTTTTCTATCTCCCTTTTTATTCTAAAGGGTTATTTCACAATTTTCTCTTATCTTGGGGAAAAAAGTCACATAACATTTCTCCCCTTGTAAATTAGTTGTCCTCAATATCATGAGATGCATTTAAATCACAACTAAAAAAACACATAATAATTAATTGAAGAAATTGATAATTAATTATTTTTTCATAATGTTTATATATATATATAACTTTATCTACATACTTTTCTTCTTTTAATTCATAGATATCTCTTTTTTAATTTTATTTTAAATTCACAAGTAATTTCAAGAGGATTATTTTTTCAATCAAAATTATGACAAGAACTATACATACATACATACATATTAGGAACTTACAATCAAATAAATTAATGCTAATATTTTATATGCTTAATCTCATATATTTCAAATTTATCAATTCTCTCTCGTGTACTTTTTATTTTTTTTAAATTATAGAGATGTCTTAATCACTTATAGGTAACCCCAACATTAAATTTACAAAAATATTACCATGTGTTGACATAACATTTACCTAGTGAATAACATTGATATTCCATACTATGCAATCACTCATTGTTGAACTATAGTATTTTTTATATACTCAAAATACATTCTAAGATGATAACCATGCATTCCAAACTACATGAGTATCCTCATTTCCTATATGTCAAGTATAAAATTGAATTGAAACAAATACAAATTTACCCTAAAAGAGTTCATATCCTTTTCTATACAATACTTTACAAGACACATGTTGTATAAAGTTATTGGGTTGATCAAGTCCAATAACAAAGTACAATAGAATAAAACATGGTAATATTTCTAGGCACCTTAACATGAATACAATAATAGTAAATTATTAACATGCATAGAGTACTTCATATAGAAACACTAGAACTAATCCTTCATTTGATTTAACTAGAGTGCACCCACCTAGATAATCTATATTAACTAGAATGTACCTGGGATCTATAGCTAACTCATCCATTATTATTTCTTAATCTTGTTGACACATCAAGGCCAATGTTCCATGAGATGCCCGACTCATTCAAAAAATTCTTTCTTTGTATCTTTCTTCATGTAAGGAGGTTCACCACATGAAAGTTCTACAGTAGTGATCCCAAGAGACCATATATACTTCTTTTGTTTGGTGTCTTATTTTCATTCACACATGTAGTCCAATATTTGTCAACATGACTATGACACACCAATATCAAAATTTTGTTGCAATTATAGATTCTTCAAGTGAACATTATCAAATGATTTTTTTTTTTAATATATTTGGACAATCTAACTGGTGTATGATAAGACCCTCCACAGCTTGCTTGCACCAAATCTCAAGAAGACACCTCACTGCCTTCACCAAGAACCTAGTAATATTCTAAGCTCTGTACTGACTTGGTTCAACAATGGAACCTTGTTACAACTCTGTCCTAAGAATCTCTACTTGTGCTTTCACTTTGGAGGGTTCAACACCTTCTTGTAAATTACTATCTCCTTTCACACCTAGAAGTGTCTAAATGTGATCTTCAGCACCATGCTTTGGCTACCTGCAGGGGAGTTAGGGACATTGCTCTGATGCATTTCATGACCATTTGAAGCCATCTTGTGAACTCCTCAAAGACCATTCCTACCTATTTCAATAGATAACCTTTGGAGGGGGCTATTCCTTGTAGCCCTTACCAGTCAGTACTCTGACTTTTCCTCTAATATCTATCAAATGACCTGCCAATCAAAATGCGTTTCTAGATACCCTTTTCAGGGTTTTAAATCCTGCATCAAGTCTTACACCCTTGACTATCCCGTACAATGGACTCCAAAACCCTTGGGGTGGAGGGCTAATTCACTTTATATTTAGGGTTTCTCTGTAATTGGGTCTCAACTACCACCAAATTACTAATGGACCCCTCAAACCTTATGAAATACAGAATCCCTATCTTGCCCTTCCTAGGACTGTACGGGTTCCGTACAATGTTCTTTTTCCCCTGCCTAGGTTCCTTGCTTTTCACCCTAATTTCCTAGCCGGGTCCTAATCTCGCCTAGGGTTTGGGTTTGAGAAACTTTACCTGGCTCCTCAGATTTTCTACTCCTACATTCACATAGTATGTAGACTCCTCTCCCATTTTCACCTATACTCAGGGAAACCCGCATTTAGTTCTTTATGGGAGAGCCATTTCAACGCTGGTTCTTTAAAACAGCAACCTAAAACTTTGTCAAACTCTAATGCTTTGTTCCTAGTATAAAAATTTCTAACTCTTCTCGATGGAGCTTATTTGTACAATGAAAAAGAGTTTCAGTCTATTATAATAACATGGGACCACGCAAGGACTGACTTTTTAATTCCTATTGGGTCTCTGTTGCAAAACACACGAAGATTTTAGAGGACCCTCCTACACTTTAAGTCTTTGAACACAAAACACTAAATAAACTCAATGCCTATTGTCTACGGGGTTAAACATATTCTATAACATTCAACCAACAATAAACAGTGTGCAAAATGTATTTACAACAGCTTTTAGTGCGACTGTCTTTGAAGATTCACGAGTTGAAGACTGAAAACACAGACTTGACAATGCCCTGCACCACAGAACTTAGTTGAAATGCTTCTAATTTGATTCAAAAACTATTCACAGAAGGTAAGCTACTGCAAAGTATTCAAATAACTCTGTTACAGCACCGAAAATAAGCACATAGAACGCAAATATCATTAATCTGTAAACACATTGGGTTTTCAAAAACTGTCTAAACACAGAAAATCTGCTCGCTGTCTTTATTCCACCCACACAAAAATCATTACAAAGACTACCTATATCTGTTACCAACCATTCTCTCATCTTCCAATCTTTTTTCACCATCTAAGAGCGAGTTTCTCACGCCCATATCCCTGATTTTTAGGGAATCATAAGTTTTCTGACAGTTACATGCAATCAAAACCATATTGCCATGCAACCATGCACTATCCTTGCAATCTTCGCCATCTTTCCTTCTTTTTAGGATCTTCCACTCTTCCATCTTGAGCAACCACGATGTAAACTGCTCTTGGCATCTTCTAATAGCGAGGAAATGGCTAACAAAGTTTAATACTTTAAATGCTATCAATTTCTATCTTAGACTCAACAAAACAGATTTTAACACACAACATAACTAAAAATAGCCTTAGTCCTAGTGACTAGCTACTCCCACACCAAAATGCAAGACCTCTAAGGTCCAAACTAAATACCACAACCTCTGACTTGGTTAGAGTCAGCACAAACCAAAATTTGTAAACAAAAAGAATGGTGTTAAACCAAGGTGCTCCTGCACCATTCTCCCCAAAATAGAAAAATTCAATCCATCCTTGGATTGAGGATGTCAGGATCAACTCCCAGTTTCTTGAACTCTGCCTCCTTAATCCAGATTGCATCCACTTCAGTTTGTCCTGGTCTTTGGATGAGGTGTTCCTTATATTCCTTTGTTTTGGTTTGTTTGTAGACTCTAGTATCCAGTACTTTATCAGCTTGCTTGAGTGCAGTGGAGGGCAGCTTAAGGTCTTCAACATCTTGACTGACTTCCTGGAAGGTCTGATCTTCGTTTACTAGTGGTCCTCTATAATGGACTAAGTCTGCAACATTAAAAACAGGGGATAGTCCACTGTCCTCTAGTAATTGCACTTTGACTGCATTATTTCCATACTTCTCCAAGATCGGACAGGGGCCTATCCTTTTCATTTGCAGCTTATGAGGGACTCCCTTCTGCAACCTGGCCTTGTTCAAGTGTACCATGACTAAGTCACCAACATTAAACTGGACTTCTCTTCTATGCTCATCCACCTTAGCCTTGTGCTTCATGGTATTTTCTGCCAATGTCTTTCTGACTGTCTCATGAATTTCTTGCATTGCATAAGCAAAATCATCTGCATAACCACTTCCTTTGACTCCATCCTTCAGCTCTCTTAGCTCATAAACACCTCTAGGGTGCAGTCCATAAACAATCTCAAAGGGGCTCTTCCCTGTTGACCTGTTTACTGTATCATTATAAGCATACTCAGCCTGCCCAATAATCTGATCCCATTGTTGACCATACTCCTTGGTCAAGCATCTAAGAAGGTTTCCAAGTGTCCTATTCACTACTTCGGTCTGACCATCAGTTTGGGGATGGTATGCAGATCCAAAGGACAGATTGGTGCCCATTCTCTGCCAAAGTGTCTTCCAAAAGTGGCTCATAAATTTAGTATCCCTGTCTGATACAATGCTGATTGGTAAGCCATGAATTCTGACTATTTCCTTGAAGAAGAGTGAGGCTATTTGACTAGCATCATTGGTTGTTTTACAGGGTATAAAGTGAGCCATTTTGTTGAATCTATCAACCACAACATACACACTATCCATTCCTTGCCTTGTCTTGGGTAAACCAACTACAAAGTCCATGCTCAAGCATTCCCATGGCCTAGAAGGGATTGGCAGTGGCTGGTATAAGCCTACATTTGAAGAAGTGCCTTTTTCTTTTTGACACACTACACAACTCTCTACATATTTTCTGATATCTAGGTTCATTTTAGGCCAAAAATAAAACCTTTGGACAAGCTCTTGAGTCTTAGTGATCCCAAAATGACCACTCAATGCACCATTGTGCTTCTCTTGAATTAAATTCTCCCTAATAGACCCTCTAGGAACACAAAGCTGATTCCCTTTGAACAATAAATCACTTTGCAAGGTATATTCAGCATACTTGCTATGGAAATGGTTCTTAAACTCAAGACATACCTTATAAATTTCTCCAAAATCTTCATCATCTGCATATAGTTCTTTGAAGTGATCTATTCCCATGCTCTTCAATTGGATTTCTTGGATAGTAAGAACTCTCCTGCTTAATGCATCAGCAACTTTGTTGAGAGCTCCCTTCTTGTGCTTGATGTTGAAGGTGTAGGCTTGCAAGTACTCCACCCATTTCATGTGCCTGTGACTTAGCTTCTCTTGGGAATTCAGAAAACTGAGTGCTTGATTGTCTGAGTATACAATGAACTCCTTGGGAAGCAAGTAGTGCCTCCATTTCCTTAGTGCTTGGACCAATGCATACATTTCAAGGTCATAAGAAGAGTACTTCTTCTTGGCTTCACTAAGCTTCTCAGAATGAAAAGCCACCGGTCTGCCCTCTTGGCTGAGAACAGCTCCAATTGCTACATTACTAGCATCACACTCAATTGTAAATAGTTTCTCAAAACTTGGCAACACCAAAACAGGTTGAGTAGCTACCTTTTCCTTCAGCAACTCAAAACTCTTGTTAGCTTGTTCATTCCACACAAACTTAGTTTTCATGCCTCCTTTAATGGTATCCAACATAGGAGCACAAATTGCACTAAACTGTTTGATGAATTTCCTATAGTACTGAGCAAGACCATGGAAGCTTCTTACCTCTGTTGCTGTCTTGGGAGTAGGCCAATTAAGAATGGCTTCTACCTTGCTGCTGTCCATCTTCAAATTGCCATGTGATAACACAAAACCAAGGTACACCAGCTCTGTTTTGATGAACTCACACTTTTCCAGGTTAATCTTCAGCTTCTCCTCCTGTAGCTTCTTGAAAATCAGCTCAATGTGTTGGAGGTGCTCTTCTCTAGTTCTGCTATAAATCAGTATATCATCAAGATACACTACCACAAATTTGCCAATGTAGTCCTTAAGGATTTCATTCATGAGTCTCATGAATGTGGAGGGGGCATTAGACAAACCAAATGGCATTACTAGCCACTCATAAAGACCCTCATTAGTTTGAAGGTTGTTTTCCACTCATCACCCTCATGTATTCTAATTTGGTGGTAACCACTCTTTAAATCTATCTTGGTATAGTACCTAGCTTCTCCTAGACAATCCATGAGGTCTTCAATCCTAGGAATGGGAAACCTATACCTGATGGTTATCTTGTTGATTGCTCTGGAATCAATACAAAGCCTCCATTCTCCTCCTTTCTTGGGTGCTAAGACGGTGGGTACTGCACAAGGACTAATACTTTTCCTAATGAGACCTTGATCAAGCAATTCTTGAATCTGCCTGGCTATCTCCTCATTCTGTTGAGGTGTCATCTTATAGGTTGCTTTGTTTGGAAGGGTGGCTCCTGGTATCAAGTCTATCCTATGACTTACAGCTCTTTTAGGAGGTAAGGTTGCTGGTTGACCACTACTTACTATGTTCTCATAGGTCTGCAACAAGTCTTGAATCTCCTTTGGTAGTTCTTTCTTTTCAGCTGTATTTTCTTTGCTTGCCTCTCTTGGCTTGATCATGATTGCATAGCCAACTCCTTCTCCTTCTTCCAAGGTCTTTAAGAACTCTTTTTCACCAGTTATCAGCAACTTAGAACCTGCTATCTGAACCTCATTGTCTTCCAACAAAGATTGGATCTTGTATGTGACATTGTCCTTCTTGAAGGTGTATGAGTTCTTGGCTCCATCATGCACAGCTTGGCAGTCAAATTGCCATGGCCTACCTAGGAGCAAGTGGCATGCATCCATAGGTAACACATCACATAATACTTTGTCCTTGTACTTGCCAATTGAAAACTCCACCCATGCTTGTTCATTTACCAAGACATACTGACCCTTGTTGAGCCATGTAACCTTGTAAGGATTACTATGAGATATCCTTGCTAATTTCAGTTTGCTGACTGCCTCCTCTGACACAATATTGTCAGTAGACCCTGAGTCTATAATCACCTTGCACACTTTCCCCATCATCTTGCATTTTATCCTAAACAGAGATCTTCTTTGGCTAGGTTCCTCTTTGACCGGTTCCTTGATTAAGGTCCTTCTCATCATGAGATTCTCACCTTCCTCTGAGCTCAATGGTACTTCTGATTGTTTATTTGCTGCAGCTGCTTCATCTTGAATTAGATGGGTTCTCTTATCTCCTTCATGAGAAGTGCTTCCTTTCTCAGGACATCTATAGGCTGGGTGTCCCAACTGATTGCAATGATAGCATTTCATGTTGGTGAAATAACTACCCCTTCCTTGTCCACCACTTCTTCCTCTAGGGCTGAAACCTCTTCCTCTACCACCTCTACTGGAACTTCCCTCTTGCTAATCAGAAAATTTGACTTCTCCTTGAGCTCTTGATTCTGAGCCTCTTCCACTATAGCTTCCTCTTTGTCCTCTGCTGTCTTTGCCTTTACCTCTACCTTTAGGGTTTTGTTCTTGTTTCTTTTTTCCTTTCTCCTCTATCTTCAAGGCCATTTGATAACATTGGCGTACTGATTTGAAGTTTACCAAGCTCATGTCTTCTTGAATAGACCATTTGAGTCCATTTAGGTACCTTGCTAACTTGATACTCTCATCTTCAACCACTTTTGATCTAAGGCACAATTTTTGAAACTCCTCAGTGTATGTTTGGACATCCATGTCCTTTTGCCTCAGATTGTGTCTCCTCCTGTGCAACTGAACTTCATAATCATCTGGGAGATAAGTTTGCCTTATCTTGGTCACCATTCCTCTCCATGAAACTATGGGACCTTTGCCTTCCTTCTCTCTTTCTGATTGCACAAACTTCCACCATGTGAGAGTTGCTCCTCTCAACCTAGACTTGGCCACCTTCACCTTTTGGGCCTCCGTTATGCCATCACACTCAAAGTGATTCTCAATACTTTCTATCCAGTCCACAACTGAATTTGGGTCCATTTGTCCACTGAAGAGTGGCACACCATCCAATGCTTTACCACTCAAGGCCTGCAATGCCTTCAAGAATGGTTCCTCTGCAAGAACAGGATCAGGCTTTGGAGCTTCCTCCTCCAATTCCACCTCTTTTTCCTTGGCTTCCTGCTCTTCCTTCTTCTTTATCTTGTCCTTCATAGTGTCTGTTGTTTCTTGGACTTCATCTAGGAGTTTCTCCATCTGAGATATCCTTTCTCTGAGCAACCGGTTATCTTCCTCTTGCTCTTCTACCTTCTTTGCTAGCTCTTCATTTGTCACCATGGTTCCTTCCTCTGGTGTATTCTCTCCTACTGACTCAGTGGATTGGCTCATTAATCACAAGCCTGGAATCCAACTCTTGCTCTGATACCAATATGGTGTATGATAAGACCCTCCACAGCTTGCTTGCACCAAATCTCAAGAAGACACCTCACTGCCTTCACCAAGAACCTAGTAATATTCTAAGCTCTGTACTGACTTGGTTCAACAATGGAACCTTGTTACAACTCTGTCCTAAGAATCTCTACTTGTGCTTTCACTTTGGAGGGTTCAACACCTTCTTGTAAATTACTGTCTCCTTTCACACCTAGAAGAGTCTAAATGTGATCTTCAGCACCATGCTTTGGCTACCTGCAGGGGAGTTAGGGACATTGCTCTGATGCATTTCATGACCATTTGAAGCCATCTTGTGAACTCCTCAAAGACCATTCCTACCGATTTCAATAGATAACCTTTGGAGGGGGCTATTCCTTGTAGCCCTTACCAGTCAGTACTCTGACTTTTCCTCTAATATCTGTCAAATGACCTGCCAATCAAAATGCGTTTCCAGATACCCTTTTCAGGGTTTTAAATCCTGCATCAAGTCTTACACCCTTGACTGTCCCGTACAATGGACTCCAAAACCCTTGGGGTGGAGGGCTAATTCACTTTATATTTAGGGTTTCTCTGTAATTGGGTCTCAACTGCCACCAAATTACTAATGGACCCCTCAAACCTTATGAAATACATAATCCCTATCTTGCCCTTCCTAGGACTGTACGGGTTTCGTACAGTGTCCTTTTTCCCCTGCCTAGGTTCCTTGCTTTTCACCCTAATTTCCTAGCTGGGTCCTAATCTCGCCTAGGGTTTGGGTTTGAGAAACTTTACCTGGCTCCTCAGATTTTCTACTCCTACATTCACATAGTATATAGACTCCTCTCCCATTTTCACCTATACTCAGGGAAACCCGCGTTTAGTTCTTTATGGGAGAGCCATTTCAACGCTGGTTCTTTAAGACAGCAACCTAAAACTTTGTCAAACTCTAATGCTTTGTTCCTAGTATAAAAATTTCTAACTCTTCTCGATGGAGCTTATTTGTACAATGAAAAAGAGTTTCAGTCTATTATAATAACATGGGACCACGCAAGGACTGACTTTTTAATTCCTATTGGGTCTCTGTTGCAAAACACACGAAGATTTTAGAGGACCCTCCTACACTTTAAGTCTTTGAACACAAAACACTAAATAAACTCAATGCCTATTGTCTACGGGGTTAAACATATTCTATAACATTCAACCAACAATAAACAGTGTGCAAAATGTATTTACAACAGCTTTTAGTGTGACTGTCTTTGAAGATTCACGGGTTGAAGACTGAAAACCCAGACTTGACAATGCCCTGCACCACAGAACTTAGTTGAAATGCTTCTAATTTGATTCAAAAACTATTCACAGAAGGTAAGCTACTGGAAAGTATTCAAATAACTCTGTTACAGCACCGAAAATAAGCACATAGAACGCAAATATCATTAATCTGTAAACACACTGGGTTTTCAAAAACTGTCTAAACACAAAAAATCTGCTCGCTGTCTTTATTCCACCCACACAAAAATCATTACAAAGACTACCTATATCTGTTACCAACCAGTCTCTCATCTTCCAATCTTTTTTCACCATCTAAGAGCGAGTTTCTCACGCCCATATCCCTGATTTTTAGGGAATCATAAGTTTTCTGACAGTTACATGCAATCAAAACCATATTGCCATGCAACCATGCACTATCCTTGCAATCTTCACCATATTTCCTTCTTTTTAGGATCTTCCACTCTTCCATCTTGAGCAACCACGATGTAAACTGCTCTTGGCATCTTCTAATAGCGAGGAAATGGCTAACAAAGTTTAATACTTTAAATGCTATCAATTTCTGTCTTAGACTCAACAAAACAGATTTTAACACACAACATAACTAAAAATAGCCTTAGTCCTAGTGACTAGCTACTCCCACACCAAAATGCAAGACCTCTAAGGTCCAAACTAAATACCACAACCTCTGACTTGGTTAGAGTCAGCACAAACCAAAATTTGTAAACAAAAAGAATGGTGTTAAACCAAGGTGCTCCTGCACCACTAACCCACATATATGGCATAACTATACATAACCTTTTTCGCACCATGAAAGTGCAATGAGTATTTAAAAATTTAAAGGTGGTTTCTCCCCCTGTAAATTATTTGACATGTTCCCATGACCAAGGCTAAGAGAAATATTTAATCTCTTTATCTAGTAAAATATTGTATTAGTTTAATGAATGTATTGTAATATCTTAATGTTTTAAACTTTAAGACAAAAATGATCCTAGGACCGATGGGTTATAGGCCCACCACATTTCCACTATGTCACTCCAATACTAATATGAAACAAAGTCTACCTTGGATCAACATCACACTCACATCAAATATAAAATCCAAGTTCTTATTGATTGAGTAGGGTCTTGTAAATCTATTTAAGATACATAATACTACATCATTACCTTATTCAACCTATTAACCATCTTCACATAGAAGTAATACATAACAATAGTCTAATTGAAATTGGCCATATTATGCCAAGAACTTATTCTCCATGAAATTTCATGTATCTTTGTTTAGCATATCAAATAATTTTATTTTTTTAAAATAAACATTAATTTTTGCTCTTATACTTCTATTAAAATCCATAAATATATTTATTGTTTAGTATAGTACAAGATCATTGGTATGATTAATTTAATTTTTACACATAACTTTTGTCACAAATTAGTAGAAGAAACATATTCCACATTTCCACTTCCTTTTAGACCTTACAAACCACTTTGATGGTGGTTTTGTTTATTGTCAAGTATTAGTTTTTAACTTTGTATGCTGAAGAGAAAACTTAACAAATAAAGGAAACAATTCAAAAAGAATTGAAGAAGACACTCAAGTACCAGATAATAAATTCAAAGCTTCCTATATACTAGGTAAGAAGCACCTTATTGACCTACTACTCTCTTTTTTTTATGAATGCCTCCACTACTTTGTTGTTCTTGGCAACCAATATGACCTTCACATCCTTGCCACTAGTTAGGTTTTGTGTAAATTGAATTTTTGAATGTACTTAACCCAATGAATTTCATCCTCTATCAAATATTCTAGCCAAAGTGCTTAGCAAATATGTGGAACAATTCATTGAAATACATTTTTTATATCATTCCCAACTAGATGATGGAGTTGGGAAATTTGGTCTAACCCAATCTTCGTTTGGGTGTCATTGCTCCAACAACTTTTGAATGAACTTAGAATTAGAAATAATAGTGCACCTTTGACTCCTTGGTTTACTTTATTAATTTTTTTCTCTTTCATCCAAATACTTTAAATTTAACAAGATCCGACAAATCCAACAACACATTGGGATGAATTTATTTTGGAGTACACCTCCAAAAAGATAGACATGGTAGTTGGCTCAACTCCACTTAAATCTTGTAATTAAAATTTTATTTAGATGAACTATTAGATTCTCTATCTATTGAACCTTATCTTCCCTCTAGTCTCATTTCTTTCGTGCCATAACCTATGAGTAATATGAATAATTATGAAAGTGATAAGTAGAGGAATTGGTTATAACGACTATACGATCGACTAAACATTTGTGTTGTGAAGGACAATTACCAAAGTAAATCATGTCCTTTAAAAATAGGAATGCAACCTTTTAAAATGAAATCAAGTTGAATAAATGATCATGGATAGAAAATGCGTTACCCATTGCACATGAAAATTTTGATTTCGTGAATTTCATTTTGACTTTATCTTATTGCACGTTAAAATCTACCCTGCAACTTGTAATATGTGTACTATCATTTGCATGGTAACTTCTCTCGGTAGTTGGGCTTCAAGTTTTTAAATCTAATGGAGGCATGATTTATCATTTTGTATACAACAGATTGTCCAATTCAACATTTGAAACATGACGACTTTGATACGTAGGACATCCATGCAATACTTTTGCAAGCCAAAAAAAAAATGGAATGTGATGCTCTAAACTTGAGCTCTTTTTGATGAAATTGTATATCTATTCTACTTTAGACTTTAAATGATTATTATATTACTATTATGTATTTGGATACACAAATCAATGGGCTTGTATGTGTTGCATTGTTTTTAAGAGTACAGAAACTGCCCAACAAAATGGAAGGTAAAATTTGTATTCTATTACATTCCATGTTTGGAAAAATATATTCCTTCATGCTGGAAAGAGTTGTTCATCTTACATTGTTCTTAGTGAAGACACCTGATGATCCATAGCCCAATTTTTTTTGAATCGACTAGTCAAATGTTGTACATAAATCATATGACAAAAGGTGCATAATTCATATTTTCTATAAGGAAGTTATCTTCTTCCCATGCACAAATATTTTATAATTTAAATAGGGCTTCTCTACTGTATGCAATTTTTTTAACTTGCTAATTATATATCTAAATTTAAAATTTAGGTTATTTATAATTAATTAATTATCATAAATTCAATAAATATTTAACTGTCATATTTTTAAAGTATGCAGATATTATAATTTTAAAATAATAAATTGATTATATAATTTTATAAATGTTATTTAGAATAACTTCCATTGAAAAAATTCAATTGTCATACAAAACCCAATAAGAAAAAGTACAAATGGAGGTTTATTTGTAAGGTTTTGTTACTCGCTCTTCGGGAGGAGCTATGATGCCATCGGTTGATCATTTCATTGACCTCCTCTTCCGGGTAATGACGGGCAAGGTAGGCGTCTCATATTTTAGGGTTTTGTTCTGCTCTGCTCTGTTAACCACATGAAGATGGAGATGAAGATGTTGCACAACTTGAAATGGACACGCCCCCTCTTTCAACAGGTAACTTCTATTCTCTCTACAATAAATTACACCACCTCATCTCAACACACACGCCAACAGAAGCAACCCTCTCATCACATCACCCCGAAATTTAATGTTGTGCTCTTCAAGCAGTCTATTTCTGCCCTCTGTAAATCGGGTAAAACAAACAAGGCCTGGGACCTCTTCCACTCCGCCCTAACTAAAGGCCGTCCTCTCAATGTCGTATCCTTCATCGCGCTTTTAGGTGGCCTTGCAAACTCTGGTGATTTCTGTAGAATCAACTCCCTTCTTGCTGAAATGAAAGAGATGGGAATACATCCAAATGTTATCACTTATAACACCCTCACAAAGGCTCTGTGTAAACGGAATCGAATTGAGGAAGCGCATGAGATCTTGCACAGAATGAGGTATGGTGATTGTTTTCCTGATATTGTTACATATAACACTCTGATAGATGGAACCTGCAAGATGGGTAGAATAAATGGAACTCTTGTTTTAGTAGCTGAGATGATACAGGACGGTATTTCTCCTAATATTGTTACATACAATACCCTAATAAATGGCCTCTGTAAGGTCGGTAGGGAAGACGAAGCTCTGAGATTAGTAACTGGAATGAGGCATGGTTACTGCACTCCAGATATTGTTACATATACCACATTGATTAATGGTCTCTGCAAAGTAGAAAGAGTAGATGACATTCTAGGATTAGTAGCTAAAATAATACAAGATGGCTATTTTCTTGATACTTACACTTATACTAGCCTGATAGATGGCTTTTGCAAGGCTGGAAAAACAGGCAAAGCCTACAATCTGTTTGTACAGATGGAGGAGTTTGGTCCTTTGCCCAATGAAGTGACATTTAATGTAGTTATTGATGGACTGTGCAAAGATGGTAGGATGGACAAGGCTTGGGATTGTTTTCATAACATGTCCAGAAAGGGTTTACAGCCAAATGTAATTACTTATAGTTCTTTGATATAAAGCCTATGTAAATTGCATGAGGTGGAAAAGGCTCAAAAGTTGTTCAAAGAAATGCTAAAGAAAGGTTGCTCCCCAAATGTTGTTACCTACAACACTCTGATTGGTGGTTTATGTCAGAGTAACAGGGAAAATGAAGCATTCACGCTTCTTTCTGAGATGGAAAATAGGGGACATCTTCCTAATGTAATTACATATACTACACTAATACGTGCATTTTGTAGAACAAGGGACATGAATATGGTAGGACAGATGTTAGAAGAGATGGCAACAAGGGATTTGAAGCCTGATGAAGAGACATACACCACAGTCATTCATGGTCTATGCAAGGCAGGGGATATTTCTAGAGCACATTTGCTCATGAATAAGATGCTAGATGAAGGCTTGACTCCTGATGTAGTGACTTACAGCTGTTTGATTGATGCCCATTGCAAAATTGGTGAAATAGATAAGGCCTTGAAGTATTTTTTAAACATGAAAGTGAATGGTATTACTCCAACTGATGTAACCTATACTATATTGATTGATTGTTTTTGCAAGGAAAATAAACTCGATATGGCTTTCTCAATGTTGAATGAGATGAGAACAAAGGGTTTGGTTCCAGATGTTATCACATACCATATATTGTTCTGCACCTTCCGGAAAAAACAGGACCTTGAAAAAACTCTTTTGTTGATGGATCAAATGAAGAAGGAAGGCTGTGCTCCAAATGATGCAATTGTCCGGATACTTGACTGGCTGGTTGAAGTTGGTCATATGAAAAAATTGTGGGATTTTGTAAATGATGATTCTTTTATTATTTCTAAGACAGCATAGTTTTCATGCCTTGGTGAGTGCCAGCTGTATGAAGATTGCTCTTGCATATGTATTTTCCTAGCTCTGAGAAATGATATTTATGCATTCATTTCAGTGTTTACTTATGTATACAACAATTCTTTTGTGCAAGGATGGGAAAGTTATTTTAATAATATTAGTTATAATTCTAACTTCACAAACTCAAATCTTATATGAAAGTTTGGATTAAAACATAATTGATGGTTACTTTTTTCATCTAAAACAATTTCGCAATCATACTAAAAATATCAACTACTACATATGAATGAAATATTTTAAGATTAGCATGTTAAATGTTAAACTTCAAGGTGTTTGTCACATTCAGCTCATTATTTTTTTGATAGCTCAAAATGAAGCATCAACCCAGAAACTGTATGAGTTAAAATAAGAGATACGATTGTCAATTGTCTACTAAACTTTTCCCTCGAGAATTCTTCTTTGAATGATACCTTACTCTATGCTGACTTTGTAATCACAAGTCTGCAAACTACAATGACTTCTAATGAGAAACGTACTTTGCTGGGGTAAAAATCAGTATCTACATGTCTATCTTTAGAGAATAAAATATAATATTCGCGGCTAACTGATCATGACGGTTAAAATTTTATACTTCTTCACGCTCTTAGTCGTACCAACCAAGTATGCCCATTCATATTACGCAATCCTTTTTGTTTGAGAAGAAAGATGTAAAATTGAAAACTCTCTGCAAAAACAGATGTAGGAGTGCTGAATTATGGGACTGGAAAACTAAGAAAATTATCTTTGGGTTGTTAGTGGTGCTAGTGGTTCTTTACGGTTGTGAAGTTTGGGGTGGCAGTACTTTAGCAATGAAATGGAGACAAATTGAAAGGTTGCAAAAACATCTAATCACAAGTAGCCCCAAAATAAAATCGTTTGTTCTCTATGAGATTGTCTTAGCTGAGGCTGGGGCCTTACCTGTGGAGGCATCGGCTATGATTCATTTACTAAGTTATCTAAAGAGGCTAGAGAACATGGAGCTGTCCCGTTGGCCCAAAATGGCAGCAGGAGAGATGTTAAGTAGAAGGAAGAGCACATGGATGAAGCAAAATAACAAGTGGCTGAGTAAATGGTGTATCAACATAGATAATTGCCCAAATAACATTAAGGCAATCAAAATGTACGTGCAACAAAAAGTTAAAGAAAACATGTGGGAAAGAGAGTTATCAAGGAAAAGAGAATATTACATCAAGCACTTTAATCCCTCATATGACCATTGTCAAAAGAACTATATAGGAGCGGAAATAAAATGGAAAGCCAAAATGCTAATTGCTCAGCTAAGGACTAGTTTCACACCTCAGCTCACACCAGCTGAGGTGTGAAACTGGTAGGTGGACAACACCTAAAGAAGAATGGGCTGATAGGATATGCAGGTTTTGTACTTTAAAGCATGTTGAGATGGAATGGCATTACATCATGGAATGTCCAGCTTATACAGATATTCGGGCCAACTATATCGAGATGCTAAATGTGGACACTCTATACAGCTTGTTTGAGGCAGATAAAATACCAAAAAGTGCTGATTACTTGATAAAAATACATAGCAGAAGATCCAAGATCCAGAAAGAAAGGGAGATCAAGTAATTGTTGGGCGATGGTTTATGTTTCGAGCTGCTGTTGTGTTCCTTTTTACTGCTGATCCCATAGGCTGTTTGGCCTCGTCGACGTTATTAAAAGTCTTCATTCATTCATTCATTCAAACCTATTACATATTCATAATCCAAGTAGTCTCATCATACACCTATTACATATTCATAATCCAAGTAGTCTCATCATACTTTGACAAACAGTATCATCTCTTGTATTATGAAGATTCTATTTTCTTACAGTCTGAAATTAACGAGTAAAGTCAGGGATGTGTAAGCTATTACAATGTGAACATTATTAATATGGCTGCATTTTTGTCTTAAAAGGATTATATTTAATGCTTCTTGGCTACTAACTGCGGAGCAGCTTTCTCATCAATATGTATTGCCATTCCATTGTTCATCTCGAGAAGAAACAGACATTTGGTCAATAGCTCTGCTTTTTTTCTCTAAACCTATTACAATGTCTTCTACAGCTGAAAAATACTAGTTCAGCCATTCATACCTCATTTTTGTGGTTTTTCCTGAACACTTTTAGGCTTACATCTAGATGGTTCGATCCAATTTGGCTTCCTTTCATTAAAAGTGTCCCATGAAAAGAAGTTTATTCCAATGTTGAGATTTGTGTGCTAGCTCATTTAAGAAAAACAACAAAACTCTACTGCATAAAAGTTTTCTTATGAGTGCCAAAATGATTATTGGTTGCCAACTGATTTGCCCAAAAAACCTCGAAATCCCATTCCATAAAAGTTTTAGTAGGAGCGCCAAAATGATTATTGGAGCTCCCTTAGTTAAGTGAAAGCCCATTACCAATGAAATAGAGCTTGTGGTAGGTTGATAATGTCACATCCTCAACCAAGAACACCCACGCTGGACAGTGCAGGTGGGGAAAATAATATAAAACAATAAAAAAAGGAAACAAGCAATAGAGGGAAGAAAAACACATTTAATGAGACATGGTAGTTCTACCATCGTTCACGTGAAGAGATAGACTAAGATTGAGGTGTACAGAATAAGAAGTAAATGCAAGAGGCAAACCCCAGTAAAAGAGAATTGGTGCCATTAATAAGGCATGGCATCCCATATTCTGGAAAAATTGATATTTATGCCTTCATTTAAGGGTCATTCATGTATAGAACCATACTTTTGTTTAACGATGGGAAAGTTGCTTAGATAATATTAGTTATATCACTTTCTAGCTGTACCCATGTCAATCACATGATAGTTTGGAATGAAGTATAATTATATGTTTTCATCTTGATCAAATTTTGTAACCTCGCAATTTAATAATTGTATTATAAAAATTATGAAATATATTAAACATTCTATAACTTTATACAGTGATATAATGTGCAATATTTTGGGGTTAGCATAACAAATTTGAGCTTTATAGAGATAAGGGTGTCTGTCATTTTCAGGTCATTCTCTTTTTAATATTTTAAAATGAGGCATGTAGAGGATGCTCTCATAATCAACCTAGTAATTATAACAAAAATTAAAAAATGAGTTTTGAGATGCAGCACCCGAGCTATCAACTATTTATTTAACTTTTGTTTCAAGATTTCTTCTGTTAACAATATCTTACTCTATGTTGACTTCTTTAACATGAGTCGATGATACTAAAAATACTACTAATGAGCAAAATACTATGCTCGAGTTAAGGTCAGTATCTGCATATCTAGCTTTAGAGAATCAAACATAATATCTACAGTCAAATGGCAATCATAGAAACCAGATCATCACTGTCAAAAGTTTGTATTTCTTTACATGGCTAGATTGTCTTTGTGCTTGTATTCATTAAAAAAATTTGATGGATGGATCTTAGTAATTTTTGTATAGCAGTAGCCAAGTGTGTCAATTCATACTATTTAATATCTAGCTTGTTTATATTGTATTGGCAGATGTGAAGGAAATAAACCATAAGCTCCAATAAAAAGTTGAATTTAGTGAGTTTAATTAGTTACCTGAAAAGGTATCACTGAAGATTGCAACTTTTGAGAATAACCTTACACTTTGTATAAGAATCATAAAGCTATAATAATTGTATCATATTCTAGTGATGTACAACTACTATTTGTATATATTTGTTATTTCATTTTGTTATTCAAGTTTTATATATTTTACTTTCCTGACTTAATGAAAAATATTATACTTTATATTAGTATAGATCATTATTTTTATTAAGTGTCTCAAAATTTGGTGTCTAAAAGTAAATTGAAAGATGTCTTAATATTTAGACCATTAAAAAAATTATGTTTTTTTGTGTGTTGGTTTGTGACATTTTGGTTCTTCAAATACTTTAAGACATCAATAATTACTAGACTATAATGCTCAAAATAATTTGTTTATTATTTGTTAAATTTCATTTTGATGTTTCATGTACTAGATGAAGTTATTGTGCTGATAACAACAGTTTGGAAGAGATAATTTACTACACGTGGACCAGCCAATTTTATTTTTTTAGAATCAAATGGGACAATTTACCTTCTTAAATAGCTTCTTTGAATGATCAATATCAAATATTAGTTTAATAAGTTCTTTGTTTGGCTCTGATACCAAATGTAATACTGCTTTTTCCCAAGTATTAAATTGGATAATTTTAATATGTATAATTAGCAATGGATTTATTAATGTTATGGATTAAGTTTAAAGATTATAAATTAGATACAAATGCACAAAAAAATTCTAATTAATCAGTGTTATCTAGTTTAAGATTTAAGCACATAAAAATATCATCAATAATACATAAATTGGCATTCAACAATATAGATATGACTAAAAGAGAATAAATAACATCATTAAAGAATTCAATTAAATCAACTCCATCTCATTTATAAAAAGTATCCTAGAATTGAGTTTACTATGTATTTGAATCATAGGTCTTGGAAAGGTCATTCAAGCCCTAGGAATATGCCAATGGTAGTGGATCTTGCTATAGGACAATCTAGGAGGAAACAGTTCCTTTCGAAACATAGCACACTATAACACTCTACTCAAGTGTTGGTTCAATAGAACAATGCTCAACACAAGTGCACAACATGCTCTAGAGTAATTACCCATAATGTACACAACATGCTCTAGAGTAATTACTCAACATGTTTACAACATGCTCTAGAGTAATTGCTCAACATGTTTATAACATACTCTAGAGTAATTTATCAACATGTATACAACATGCTTCATAATAACTACTCAACATGCACAACAACCCTAGCCAAGACGATCTCGGGTGCACTTTGTACCTTGAATTGGATACACTCTATGTGCCCCCTCCTCCAATGCCCATAGCTCGCCAAACCACTTTCTTCCTTGAATGTTCTCCATCCTTGAATGTTTTCCATGCCTTTCCAAATCTCACACAAATGCTTTATATAAGTCTTAGGGTGGGGTTTCCAAACCATCACAACCTTTCACAAAGGTTATCTTTTATTAATTAATTACTAAATAATTATTCTTCCCCTTTTAAAGAGTTTTTATAGATATTCTTTATTAATTTCTCTCTTAACCAAAGGATCATAGTATCCTTAATTTTTCTATCTCCCTTTTAATTCTAAAGGGTTATTTCATAGTTTTCTCTTATTTTAAGGAAAAAATCCACATAACAAAAATACAGGCACCAATAGTTTGAAGAACACTGATCAAATGATAATAGAAGGTTTCCTCCAACAATAGGAATCGAAGAATGTTGATATGGTAATGTTCCATCTCACCGAAATGCATAGGTAACCAATCACTGCATCCACCCAAATCATAGGAACAAGAACTAGATATATAGATCACTCAAAAAATGAAACCAAAAAAACATTAGCACCAATAGTTGAAACCCCCCATAATGCGAAAAGGGAGAGCCAAAATAGGTGCACTAAAATTATGTGAAACCAATAAGTGCATGTAGGAGAACAAATAACATTTGAACGTGCAACTAAAGAGTACCTGCAAATAAATGGGTGTGCAAACCAAAGCACACACGCATGAAGGTAGACAACGTTTTGATTGCAAATAAAAGGCTCACACAATAAACCCCCCATGGCACTTTATAGAATAGTGCGAGTACAGGCACAACAAGATGTGTGAAAATCCCCAAAAAGTATACACTAGAATTGCACATTATCTTAGTGCGTCTACAAAAAAGAAATTGCATGCAAAAGATGTCTACAATGCTCAAATAGGAAAAAATGCTAGAAATACATATAAAACAACCAAAATCAAGTCATCCCACACAAACAAGAAGTTTCTAGAAGCTAAAACGTCTAAGTAATTCACTAGAATGTGAACACAAAAAATTAAATAAAATATACCTAAAAATGGAAAAAGTGCATGGATGGCTGTGAAAAGCTCTGAAAAGATCATCCCAACCTCGCTGGAATCACAAAAAATGAAGAAATGAGTCAAAAATTATAAGCTTGGGTGTGAAAACAACACCTTTGATTTCTACAATCTATAGAATGTGCCAATAGTAAAAAATGATGATGAGACCCACACCATTGGAAAGTCAACTAAACCAACTTTTCAACAATATCTTGTTCACCAAATTTCAATATCATGCATCCAAGTTATGGCCAAAAATAAAAATGCTCCTTTAAGGAAAAAGAGGGATTGAAAAGAGCCATGCCCCGCTGATCATATCATTGACATTAGCAAAATGTTTCAAGGAATATTCCCCTACCATCTAGAAAACAAATACAACCCCTTATAAACTAGACAAGTCAAAATATTCCAATACTCATCAAAATATGCAAAAAAAATCCTTTTGTCAAAAAAAAAAAGTCACCGTTGAGAAATGCCATTTGGTAGTCGAAAAAGAGTTTTCTAATGGATGATAAAAGTTGTATGGACTAGAAGTCCCACCATCAGCCAACACTGAACAAGTCAGTTGGCTTTAGACTGGTCATTGATGAGTATGAACCCCCATCAGTGAGGCCACAAGGGGTCGCACCCAATAGAGAGGCTAGAAGGCCTGCAAGAATAAGTACTGTGGGTACCCTCTGGGCTGCCCCTTTTATTTTTATTTTTTGAAAAAACCTAAAAAAAACTATTTTAATTTAAACTATTTTTTAATTTAATTTTTTTTAAAAACTAAACTTGTATCTGTACAAGGGTCATACGACCAATATACAAAAAAAATTGCCTCAGAAGCTCTTAACGAAAAGTTTGGGAAATTTTATAGTCAAAATTCATCGAATTGGTCTCTTGAACACAATGATGAGGTCCTTTTCATGTCAAAATGTACCTAAAAAACGCCTACCTCCAAAAATTGCAAAAAGTAATGGAGATTCTAGATATGAAGCCTATACCCTAGTTGAAGAAAAATTGTTGAATGAACAAGACAACTAAGAGGGGGAGGGTGAATCAGTTGTATCTAATCAAAACATCAAAACCCTCAACAGTAATCAGATCCACATGCATTCATTAAACCCTTATTCTATTATAATGATTAAACATGAAATACAGATACCAGAAACTAAAATAACAACACCATACACAAGAGAACACCAAATTTACATGGAAAACCCAATGAGAGAAAAACCATAGTAGGATTAGCTCACAATATAAGTAATTGCAAAACTGGTACAAAAGGGCTCACTTCCAGAATAGGACACAATATCCAAAAAGGCTCACAACTAGGGCTCACTGCCATAGAAAGAACAAGAAGATAGAAGAGAAATGTTACACAAAGAACATTTTCTCAATGCAACAAGGAATCCACCACAATTCTCCAACACTTTTGCAATCTTGTTTGAAAGATTTCAGACACCTTTGACTCACTGCATCAGGAATCCAATACTTTGAAGTTTACATTGCTTTGCTCAAATTCGCATCACACACATCATTTTCATTGACCTTGCATCTATCTTGCTTCTTTCTTCATTCTCTCTTGCAATTCACAACAACTCCACTCTTATTTATATCAACCTCAACCTCAAACACCTTCTCCAAGGTCGACAACTATTAATTATATTTACAAATTCAAAATAGGTCATCACCTAAACATTCTCGTGGTGGATAGGAATGAAAGGGGACCAAAACAACACTTAATCGAGACCCAAAATTAAGTCTCACATGCCACGTTATGCATCCAATAATACTTGGTCATTTCCAAATGTAGTGTAGACATCAGGTTGGTCGTTACTCATGAAAACACATTAAAGATTAAGTACATTCTTTCAAAATTTCTGATACACCTAACCATGAATCCTCTTGACACAAACAAGAGAACAACACCACTAACTCTCCTTCAAAACCACAAGTCCTAAAAATAAATTGCGGAGAAATGTGGAGAAAATACATTTCTCCCCAACACCTCTATAAAACACTGCAAAACCAGTTCTCATACTAGTAAACATAACTTTGTCTCACCAAGGATCTAGAACACAAAATTTTGAATATAGAAACATACCAAATCTGCGCAGGCATAGCATCAATACAAAAGAAATGTGGAGAGCAATCTAGAGCATATTCTAAACACTTGCACAATATTGTTTTCTCTGTTTATCAAATTTTCTCAAAAGCACTTGGAAATCAAGTACCAAAGACATCACCTCAACTCATTACTTCATTCCAACTCATCCCCAGACACTGCAGCAAAAGATAGCTCCATGTACTCACAACACTTCCTCAATATCTAAACTATATGTGCACAACTTGAAACAATCTATTTTCCTCTTTTTCACAATTTTCTCAATATCCTCGACATTTTCATCATGCAACAACTTCCTTAACACAAAGTTGACATCAATGAAAACATCGGTCAATAGACATATTATTGACATCAATGACAACGCCTTCATACTCACAACAATCTTCGCCTTTGTCATTGATGTCAACACATGATGTGAAAAACCATCAAAGACAACACAACAACTCTAAATGCACTTTCTTTTCTTGCCTCTGAATAATTTGACAATATACACAACTTTCTCCATTGATAGCTTACACATTTTCATATGATACTTCCCCCTTTGTCATTGATGGCAAACACATGATGTGAAAAACCATCAAAGATAACACATATCTGAATGCACTTTATTTTCTTCCCCCTGAATGATTTGACAATATACACAATTTTCTCCACTGATACCTTACACTTTTTCACATGATACTTTCTCCCCCTTTGACATCAATGACAAAGGAAAAACAAAAAGCATTATTCTCCCCCTTTGACATTGAACCAACACACATGCTCCTGAATACTCCCCCTTAGGAGTATACCCAATCAAATCAGCAACTCAATGACAACACATGACACCACCTACTTCCCCTGAGAGGTAGCCACCAACATCATTCCAAACAAGGAATAGATCCATAGATCCACTGGACTGATGCATCTCCATATGCATCTAATTCAACAAAGGACTAGAAATAACCCCCAACCTCTCTTTAAGATACTCAAAAGTATCCTTAGGAAGAGCTTTAGTAAATATGTTAGTAAACTGATCCTTTGTAGGTACATACTCAAGTTTCATCTCATTCTCCATAACCTTTTCTCTCAGAAAGTGATACTAATAAATATATACTTTTTCCATGAATGCATCATTGGATTCTTTGAAATGTTAATTGCACTTGTATTGTCACAAAAGATAGATATAGGCTCATCATATACAACTCTAATATTCTTCAATGTATGCCTCATCCATAACACCTATGTACAACATGATGCTATTGCAATATACTTAGCCTCTACAATAGACAAAAAAACTAAATCTTGCTTCTTACTCTACCATGACACTAATCTACATCCAAGAAAGAATGCACCACCACTTGTACTTTTCTTTTCATCAACACAACTAGCCCAATTTGCATCTGTATAAGCACTTAGTGTGAAATCACTATCCTTAGGATACCATAAGTCATAATCCAGAGTGCCTATTAAATATCTGAATATCCTCTTTATTGCTGCAACATGTGTTTCTTTAGGATCTTCTTGAAATCTAGCCACAAGCATGATATCGGGTCTAGTAGCAGTTAGATATAGCAATCCACCAATCATAGATCTATATTTGCTCTTATCAACCTTAGGTGAATTATCATCTTTGCTTAATTTACAACCAGTCACCATAGGAATGCATACAGGTTTGGAGTCATCTATCCCAAACTTCTTCAACATCTCTTTAACATACTTAGACTGTGAAATGAAAATCCCTTTATATGTTTGATTAGTTTGTAGCCAAAGGAAGAAATTCTTCTCCCCAAACATTGACATATCAAACTCTTTCTGCATCTCTTTAGAAAATTTCTTACACATAGCTTCATTTCCACCAAAGATAATATCATCCACATACATAACCACTATCAAGATCTTGTCTTCCTCAATTTTTAAATAAATATTACTATCTACGATGCTTTTACTGAATCCTTGTTGTATCAAATATCTGTCCAATCTTGCATACCAAGCTCTAGGAGCTTACTTCAACCAATATAGTGCCTTCTTCAATTTGCATAACATATCTGGTTGATCTAATAACTGAAATCCTTTTGGTTGTTCCATGTTAACTTCCGACAATTCACCATTCAAAAAAATAGACTTCACATCCATCTGATAAACTTTAAATTCCTTGTATGCAATAAATGCCAAAAAAAAATTGATAGCTTCCATCCTAACCACAAAAGAAAATGTATCCTCAAAGTCTATTCCTTCCATTTGTGAGTAACCCTTGCACACAAGTCTTGCCTTGTTCCTTACCACTTCTCCATTCTCATTCAGTTTTTTTTTGGACACCCACTTAGTTCCAATTATATTCTTGTTCGTTGGTCTAGGAACTAATTCCCAAGTCTAATTTTTCTCAATTTGTATAAGTTCTTTAATTTCCTTCATCCATTGTTCATCTTTACATGCTTCACTCACTATTTTCGGTTCAACTTTAGAAAGTAAATACAAATTTACCTCAACTTTAGTAGCTTTTCTTCTTGTCAATACACCTTTCCTTTTGTCTCCAATGATTTTTTATTCACAATGATTCTTTTGCACATAATTAGGGGTCTTATGGGTCTTCTCCGAAGCTTCTTCCTCTTCATTCTACACATCTTCTTTATCATATTTTTCTTCTCCTACTTCTCTACAATCAAGTTCATCTGACACATATCCATCCACTGCAATTGGATTATACAAGTTTTCATCAACCTTAACATTTTCACTTTCAACTATCTTTCTAAGCCTTATGTTGTAACATTTGTAAGCTTTTCTTTTAATAAAATATTCAAGGAAGATACCTTCATCAGACCTTGCATCAAACTTTCCTAAGTTTTCTTCTTCTCTTTTGATATAGCATTTACTTCCAAATACTCTCTAGTACTTCACAATAGGAATCCTTTCATACCATAACTCATAGGGAGTCTTTGTGTTGTTAGCTTTGGCTTGCACTCTATTAAGTATATAAACAATAGTATGAATAGCTTCTCTCCAGAAGACTTCTGGTATATTTTCCTCTTTCATAATAGTCCTAGCAACTTCTTGAATTGTCTGATTTTTCCTCTCAACCACTCCATTCTGCTGAGTTATAGGGGCAAACAAATGCCTCTTTATTCCATGAACTTCACAAAAGATGTTAAACTCATTGGAGGTGAATTCACCACCTTTGTCAGTCCTTAAACATTTGATTTTCAAATCCATTTCATTCTCAACCATAGATTTATATGCCTTGAATTTATCTAGTGCAACATATTTTTCTCTAAGAAAAGTAACCCATGTCATTCTAAAATAATCATCAATCAAAAGCATAAAGAACATGTCACCTTATAGACTTCTCACTTTTGTAGGACCAAAAAGATCTATATGAATTAATTCTAGTAGTTTGATAGCAGATTGTTCCTTTCCCTTGAAACTACTCCTTACTTGCTTTCCAAACCAACAATCTCTGCAGACAACATTGATAGGTTTTGTGATTCTTGGCAGGTTTCTCACTGCATGAACTGAACTAATTCTCGCCAAATTATCAAAATTCATGACACATCATTTGATGCCATAACCAATTGTCACTAATCTGTGACATAAACCAATGACCATCAACACCCTTAAGCTGATAAATGTTTCCATCTGTTCTCTTACCAACAATAATCATAGTTTTAGGCTCTTTTGTGATCTCACATGTTTCATCCTTAAACACAAGATTACATCCCTTGCTACACATTTGTCTAAAACTCAAAATGTTATGCCTTAAACCCTTAACATAGTAAACATTATCAATGTTATGCTTTCCATCAAAACAGATTGAACCTATTCCACAAATCTTAGCTCCTGAATCATCTCCAAATTTAACTAGTCCTCCACCATATTTTTCAAGTTTAACAAACTTAATTTTTTTGTCTTTGGTCATGTTATTAGAGTAGTCATTGTCAACAACCCAGTAATTCTTCTCTTCTTTAACATGAAAAGCAGATACCAAAGTACCTTCAACCTTACCCTTCTCTGAAATACATTCCTTCACACAACTTTCAAAGTTAGTAGAACTAGGTGCTTCTTTTATATCCACAAACAAGCATTCATTGTCATCGAAGTCTCCATATTTAGATTCATCATCAGAAATACCAACATCTTCTCTCACATAGTAAGCTTTCTTAATCATCTTTCCTTTATTCTCCATACTCTTATTGTTTACAACTCTCTTTGGACATCTAGAAGCATAATCACCTATATCACCATAGGTAAAACATTTGAAAGGTAATTTACCTTTGTACTTACCGGTTCCCTTCTTCATTCTTCTTAAAAAATTAGCTTCCACATCATCAAGATATTCCTTATCTGAATCTTCAACCTTTTCTGATACCCCGACCTTGAAAGCAGTCTCTACATCTATACCATTTTTCAAACCTTTTTTCCTCATTTCAAAAGAAGTTAGTGTACCAATCATCTGATCTCTAGAATAAGTATCAAGATTTGCAATTTCCTCAATAGCAGACATCTTTTCACTATAAGAATTGGGAAGTGATCTGAGAACTTTCTTTACCACTTTAGATTCTTTGACTTGTGCACCAAGACCTCTCATTGCACTCACCATCTCATCAACTCTCCGCATGTAAATTTTGATTGTTTTATCTTTAGATATATGTAGGGTCTCAAATTGTGCCTTCAAATTCTACAACTTTGAGTGTTTTACTTTTTCATCTCCTTCATAAATGCTTTCCAACTTATCCCAAATCTCTTTAGTAGTCTTCAAACTCATAAATTTTACTAATTCAATATTTGAAAGACTATTCACAATAATAAATCTTTCCTTAGCATTGATGTCATTTGCCTTAATCTCTGCACTTATACTTAGACCATTTGCAAGTGGAGTATATGCAATCTGATAAGCCTTTTCAACCTCAAATCCCTGAACTGTCAGATATCCTTCCATCTTTGTCTTCTATAATGCATAATCTGTGAGGGCATTCCAAAGTAACCTTTTTTTTCCATCTTGGATCTACCTCAAGTGGTTAATCTCTTCCCCAAGGAACCAAGCTCTGATACCAATTCTTGAATGAACAAGACAATTGAGAGGGGGGTGAATTAGTTGTATCTAATCAAAACATCAAAACCCTCAATAATAATCAAACCACATGCATTCATTAAACCCTTATTCTTTTATAATGATTAAACATGAAATGTAGATAAAAAAAATTGAAATAACAACAATATACACAAGAAAACACCAGATTTACGTGGCAAACCCAATGAGAGAAAAACCATGATGAGGATTATCTCACAATATAAAATAATTGAAAAACTAGTACAAAAGGGCTCACTACCAGAATAGGACACGTATTCCAAAAAGACTCACAATCAGGGCTCACTGCCACAGAAAGAACAAGAAGATAGAAGAGAAATGTTACACAAAGAATACTTTCTCAATGCAACAAGGAATCCACCACAATGCTCCAACACTTTCATAGTCTTGTTTGAAATATTTCAGACACCTTCAGCTCACTGCATTCTAGAATCCAATACTTTGAAGTTTGCACTGCTCTACTCAAAATCGCATCACACACATCACTTGCATTGACCCTACATATATCATGTTTCTCTCTTCATTCTCCCTTACAATTCACAACTCCACTCTTATTTATTGTAAGGTAGGGGGCCAACCACACCAAGGCTCCAGGTCATGGAGATCTGAAAGCAGAGGGCTACCCTATCTTACCTCAAGCTAATGGGTGTTTAAGGCAAGGATAGAGAATGGAGAGCACTCTCAAGTGCTTCTATCACTCTACAGATCCAAAAAATAGAATGGGGCTAGATGAGTTAATTTATGGAATCTAGACTGCACCTCAAACAACTCTCTTCCTGAGGACAACAACACAGGTCAAGGATGACAACACAACATGTTGGCATCTCTCTAGTTTGTTGGCATCTGTATGGCCAAAACATGAAAAGTACAATGTGGGAAAAAAGAAAACCTACTAACTGCCTAGCTGACAAAGTTTAACAAAATCAACAAAATGATAAAGTATGAGAAATAACTATATAAATGGTAAAGAAGGTAGATGAAAGTTAGGGTGACAAAGACCAACACACTGAGGGTCCAATTCATCAATGAGCTCCACACACACGTTCACCTACACATATCCAAGAGAGAGAAAAATGTTGGGTTGTACAGGGGTTTTCCACAGTCAAACCCCCACTTTGGTGTTTCCATCTCCACAAATAGCCAAGAAATCCATGGAGTAGAGAATACGATAAAGAAAATAGAAAGGAGAGTATTGAACACTACTAAAGATACAATGCTACCCTATCAAACCATAACAAGATAGGATAGTGAAGCAATACCACCTCCACCCAAAGGAACTCAAGGCCAATGAAGGGAGAATGCAAGACAACAAACTTGGAAAAGTCGACACATCCATAGCGGTGACGAAGGGAGGTCTCCCAAGGCTCCAAACTCATAGCTTCTATGGTAGCACAACATGCACGAAGATGAAGTTGATGGAGTAACAAGTTGTTGTAATGCTCAAGATATCATGTGAATGGCTAGAATTGTGAAGAAGATTTCTCAAGAGATGCTAAAGAGATGAAGTGATGAAACATAGAAAAATAGGGTTTACTACCAAGGTGAATGGATCAAAGTGATAAAACAACTAATTTTCACTATGAAACATTCAATTATGTATAAAATAAGATGCCAATAACAAGCATAAATGCAACCTAACTATTATAGCAATTGTGGGGGATGTTTTGAGAGCATAAAAAATTGTGTACTTGGCCAAAAAGTTGTTTTTGAACTATGGAGGACTCATTCGCCTTCAGTGGTGAATGGGTCCTTTTAGGGTTTTCTTCCTTGATTTATGCACTCTTGAATTCCCTATTATCAAGTTCTGGAAGTATATATGCAATTATGTAGAGCTATTTTTGTGATCTTGCACTTTGAATGACAAATTTTGCAACTTTACAACTTTGACAATCTTGCTCCAAATCTTTCTCAACTTGATCTTCAACCTGTAAATCTACAAACACACACTCAAGGGCAAAAAAAATTGTATGTTAACGAATGGGGGTTTTCCTCAGTCAAACCCCTTGTAGGTAATTAAACCAAATGATGAAATGAATTAATTGAAGCATGACCATGAAATATGTAAATGATATCACCTTAGATGACTTCTTGTGAAACAAATCTACATACTAACATGTAGTGGCCATGAAGAATGTAGATCTTGGATGTGAAATTATTGTTGTAAATAGATCCTCAATGCATCATTAGCTATCTTAGCTCAACCACATGCATGAATGCATTAAACCCTTGACATGATGATATGACTTTGAATTGTTGCAATAAGCTCTTGAAATATGCCTTGAAATTCCTTGAAAATTCTCTTATAATGCTCAATTACTTGGTCACTTGAATGCTTGAATGCTTGCTAGATTTTGTTAGGAGAAACAATGTAAATTAACCCCTTATTTATACTAAATTAGGAGATTAACCTTGAAATTCAAAGAATTAAGGCCGACACCATATCTAGAAAGAAAGATAATTAAATTCTATCCAAAATGAAATTCAAAAAGGGGGGTCTCATTAAGGTAGGACCCATTCACCACCTTGAGAGAATGGGTCTTGGCTCAATTTACTAGGACCTAACCTAGGGGGATTGAAAGATTCATAAAAACCCATTTCAGATCAACTGAAAAAGGAGGGTCTTGTTAAGGGAGGACCCCTTCACCATCAAAGGTGACTGGGTCCTAGCTCAACTTACTAGGACCAAAATTTTCCCAATGAAATATTTTGTTAATTAAGTTATGAATGTCGAGATAGATCTTCGAGAGGTGTCAAAATTAAGGCCTAAATTTGAATCAAAAGGGGGTTAATTACTCCAATTAACTACAATTAATTAGGACCACCTAGATAAATGTGAATTTTTTTTATAACACTTTACAACACTTAAATAAGGTACACACTATGTACATTTTATTTAGAAAGGGGCCCATAAAGCTTAATTAAGAAAATACATCCTAGAAAAGTCTGAAAGTGTGTTACAACACTTTACAACACCTTTGCAAAGGATCAATTAAGACATGTTTTAGTCAAATAAAGGTCATAGAATAGTGTGAATGTATACAACACATTACAACACCACTCTGAGACATCACTAATTATGTTTTAATGTCAATTATCAAACCAAGCAAGGAAAAGGCTACTTTTTCCATTACTACATTTTGCCCCCACTTTAGTGAGAGGATGACCCCAATGTCAAACTCACACTAAAGTAGACATCCAAGACACTTAAGTATGAAACAATAACAAATATACATGATCATACCCTGTCAAAGGCCAAGAAAATTTAAAAAAACAAAGGATCAAGCACAACCGCTTCAATGTGATGTGAAATGGGGTTGTTTGTCCATAACCTGTGTTGCTCACTCTAGGGTAGTGGAACCTCAATCTTTCCACCAAGTGAGTTGTCCCAAAATATGTGTATGCTTACTCTGGGTTAGTGGAGCCTTAGTCTGTCCACTAGGTGAGTTATCCCAACGAGGTGGCAAATGATAGAATCATATTAGCCTCTCATACCATACCAAAGTTATCCTCCTAACAACTTCAATAAGGTACCACAATGAAAATGCTTTTGTAAATGCTTTTGTCATGTAAAAATTTTGTTAAAGGGGATTTTTCTTTTTTCATGTAACGGTCTTCCTAAGACTCTTAGGGAGTATTGTGCCTAATGTTTCCAAGAGAGGACAAATCAAAAGTGTCAAATCGTCACCCATGGGATGCCTCATTCACATCATGCCATGTCATTAGATTGTACACTCTTGGATGACATCAAACCCAATGACACCACCAAGAAGAGGACACATCACAAGAAGAAAGGAAAATCACACCATGAAATTTTCCAAAAGATGTCATTGATATATGCCCCCACTTTAAAGCAGTTGCTACACCATTACTGTGAGTAGTTTCTTTAAAGTATCCAATGTTTTTGTCTAAGACAAGAGAGCTTTCCTTAGAAAACCCTATGCCAAGTCATATGTTTATGAAATAACCTACATCATGAAATAGGAAGGAAGGGTTTCCCCTAGAAAGAAAAGTATGTCACATGCAAGCCAACTTAAGGCATGTCATCCACATCTCAAGATTTCTCTTACATATACATGGAAGGTGGTCAACAAGCTAAAAGAGACAATCATAAAATAACATATGAAGACAAGGCTACCTAACCCCTTGCCCTAACTGAGTACGGTATGAGGGTGAGTCGAGGATGGATGATGGTATACTGCTCCTTGCAAAAAGGAAATTATTTGCAATTAATGTAAAACATGCAATAGTGAGTATGCTAGGATCCTACAACTATTACATGGAAAGGAGCAACAACTATTGTTATTGGTTATGATGAGTAAACAAAGTATTGACTTGATGCCTGTGTAATCAGATATTCCCACATGTAGTATCTATCAGTTCAGGATGCACCAACATTAAACTTGTCTTGGAAGAATCTTTTGTAATATTGTTGCTATTGTGTGAAGGCTTGTTTGATTGTTCTATTTATATCAAAGGACAATAACCAAGACCACGAGTTGTTTCTTGTGTGTTAGGATCTATAGGGACATGGATACCTTATTTTCTAGCACCACATCCTTTTCCACTATACCCAAGTTGTTTCGTAAGTTCATAACCTCTTCCATTAATCTTTTCCATTTCTTTAGGATTGGGTGGTTGTTCATAATTAACTTCACAATTTTTTTCTTCTAAAGTAGTTGAGGTGGATGCTTTTGAATTTTTTATTGACATTATCACTTTTTTGTTTCCCTATGTAGACTCTTTTGTTATGATCATGTACTCGCCCATGGATGTAGGTATAAAATCAAATAAACTTGAAGCATCCTCCAATAATTTTGTGACCTTTTCAATAAGCTTTTCTTTTTCTTTCTTGACATGCAAACAACTTTTAGGCTCAGGTTCGGCCTTGATTGTATACACTTTGTTATATATGTGAGCTTGATGTCATTGTAACTCGGTTGTTGTGAAACATCATTGAGTTTCCTTTTAGGTAGTTCTAAGATGAGCACAAGTTTCTTTTGAACTTGTGGTTGTTGTGAGGGTGGATGAATGATAAGTTGAGACTTAGGTGGTTCAATAATTAGAGGACTCAAAGGAGTTCTCATGTTCATAACCTCAACACACTTGTCCTCATTTTCATGATCTCTTAGTGAAGGGGAGTCTAATGTCACTTCATCATCTTTGTCTAAGGAAGCAATGCATTACTATTGTTTGAAGGACATGTGTCAATGTTCTCATTTTCTTGCATCATGATATCTTCCCTGGTAGGAGAGTTTTTAGGAGAGTAAAAAACTAGATGTTCATGACATTCATTGTTTGGTTCTTCTAAAATGTCTCCATCACAAGTAAGGGAGTTATCAATTGTTGAATTTTCTTGCTTTTCAATTATGGTAGTGTCTTGTTCAATGATGTTTTGTCTAGGGGAAGAGAGGAAAATAGGACTCTCACAACCCTCATCAATTGGATCTTCTAACACAAAATTATCTTCATCATAAATAAGAGAGATATTAGGAGAATGTTGTTTCTTGATTGTTGTGATTGCCCATGATTTCATCCCTTTTTTCTAAGGTCTCATTCTCTTGTGCCATAATATCTACCCTAGTATAGGAGCTTTTAAGATGTTCATTACATTCCATGGTTAGATTTTGTAAAGTAGCATAATCACAAATAGGGGAGGCCTCAAGAGAAGAACAACTTTGAGTTTCATGATCAACAATGGTTGGAGTGTTTTGTTCAAATAGATCTTCTCAAATGGTAGGGGAATTAGGGAAGGGAGAAGCAAGATTCTCATGACTTTCAATGAGTGTATCTTCTAACACCAAACTATCTTCTTTGTATGTAGAAGAGATATTAGGAGAAGGATAAATTTGATTGTCATGGTTATCTACAATTGCACCCCCATGTACTATAATGTATTTCCAAGTAGGAGAGGTAGCATTGACATATATCTTAATTATTTGATATCTTCACACCAACATATCCTCCTCATAAATGTGATTTCCATGATCGCTCACGATTGTATCCTCTTTCACTAAAGAATTCTCACAAGTAGGGGAGGTTTTGGGAGATGAATGGAGACTAGATAAAGTAGTGTCAATGATCTCATTGTCTTGTGTCATAATATCTTCCCAAGGTGGAGGAGGAGAAGGACAAACAAGACTTTCATTATTCTCCATGATTGCATCTTCTTTCACTGAAATACCTTTGTCACTAATAGGAGAGGTATCGAGAGAAAATAAATTATGATTGTCATGGTTGTCTATGCTTGTATCCTCTTCTATCACATCATTCCAACAAATAGGAAAGATAGGAGAGGGGGGTTATATTTAAGGTAAGTGTCAATAATTTCACTTTATTTTACTAAGAGACTCTCATAACTAGGAAATGTATTGAATGAATGACTAACATGCTTATTGACTAACTTTTTCTTTGCAAAATTGGAAAATATGGATACTAACATTTTAGAAAATTAATACATGACATGCAATGAAATGACCTAGAAAAAAATGAAATAAATTAAAAATGAAATGTTGTAAATGCAATTTTGAATTTTGAAAATGCACTAAAATGAAACAATTTAAGTAAATGCAATGAAATTGATGAAACAAAAAATTAGGAAACTGAAACAAAAAGGTAACAGGACCAAACAGAAGCTAAAAAATATTTTAATGTCCTGAAAATGCAGTGAAGGAGCTCAAAGATCTCTGCAAGCTGAAAACACCTGTTACAGGGAGAAGCAAAGAGAAACAACACAACAAAAATGCTCAAAGATGTGGAGCTCAATATTGCCAATGTAAAAAAGAATTAATTTACAAAAGAAAAGTTTACAACCTCATATAGGTCAAAAAAACCTCAAAAGGAAAACCCTAGGCTTGCACATTAATAATTAATTATGATGCACCTAAAGTTAGCTTAAGTGTAAAAGAGATAAAAGGGAACTTAATTAATTAACCAAATATTGTTTAATTAATCAAGTAAATAACCAATTACTCCTAACACCCCCCCTTAAGCTAGACTTAGGGAGAAGCTAAAACCTAGAAGAAGCTACTTGAAAGAAAAAAGCAATGGGTCCCGACAACAAGGCCAGATCAGGTACCCAAGTACAAGGAAATCTCTATGAAATAGAAAAAAAGGAGAAAACCCAGTTGGAAAAAACTCCTCTCCAAAAAGAGATAGAAGAACATGCAGAAAGAAACATAAGGAAGGAAGGCCTCATAAACCCCCCAAGGACAACTTCCTTCACCCAAAGTATAAAGTGCAATGAAGATAGTGCGGTGAGGCAAAAGGCTTCGTGAAGATGTCTGCAACCTGCTTGGCAGTGGGAATATACTCCAAGATGAGAGAACCATCCTGAATCAACTGTCTGATGAAATGCATATGAAGCTCAATGTGCTTTGTCCGTTGATGCTCCAATGGGTTGCAAGAAATGTGTATATCACTTTGATTGTCACACCAAAGAATAGTGGGACTATCAGGAGAAAAACCAAACTCAGTCATCAACTGTCAAAGCCATAAAATCTCTTGACTAGCAAGCACAACAGCTCAGTACGCAGCCTCTATAGATGATAATGCATGAGCATTATTCTTCTTGCAAGACCATGTGATAGGACCAAAGCCAAGATAGAAAACAAAGCCAGAAGTAGACTTCCGATCATTGACATCACCAGCCCAATCTGAGTCAGTGTAGCCAACAATGTGAGGATCCCCTAATGTGTAGTGAATTCCATAAGAAAGGGTGCCCTGAATGTACCTCAAAATATGTTTGGCAGCTTGCCAGTGACTCTCATGAGGATCATGGGAGAATCGAGAGACAAGGCCAACTGCAAAGGAAAGATCAAGACGAGTGCGAGTTAGGTACAACAAACTGCCAACCAACTGCCTGTAAAGTGTAGAATCTACTGAAGGAGTGGGGCAAGTAGTATTCAAAACAACCCCTGACTGAAAAGGTGTGGGGGCAGGCTTACAATCAAGCATGCCAAAGCACTGAAGCATATCAAGAGCATACTTATGCTGATGAATAGATATCCCATTAGAAGACTGAATTACCTGAAGACCAAGAAAATAGTGCAGAAGACCAAGATCTGTCATCTCAAACTGCTCCATCAAAGCTCGTTGAGCATGCTGAATCATAGAGGATGAGCTACCTGTGATGAGGAGATCATCAACATATAGCACATGAATCAGGATCTCACCCTCAAGTTTCTAAATATAGACTATGGGATCAAAATGACAGTGTGTGAAACTAGTGGAGAGAAAAAAAGAGTCCATCTTCTGATACCAAGCTTGAGGGGCCTATTTGAGACCATATAATGAACGTCGAAGTCTACAAACCAAAGAAGCATCCTGAACAAATCACTGAGGCTACTCCATATAGATCTCCTCCTGTAGGTCACCATGCAAGAATGCACTCTTCACATCCATCTGATAAATGGACCAGACCCTAAAAGTTGCAAGTGATAGTACAAAGCGAATAGAATTCATCTTGGCGACAGGGGAAAATGTCTCAGAGTAATCAATACCCTCAACCTGCAAGAAACCCTTCACAACAAGACATGCTTTGTGCTTATCAATAGAACCATCAGCAGCATACTTGGTGCGATACAACCATCTGCATCGAACGATCTTTCTACCATTAGGAAGACGACAGAGATCCCAAGTACTATTCCTTATCAAAAAAGAATACTCCTCCTCCATAGCACTATCCCACTCAGGGTGACCTGCCGCCTCTAAAAACTTTTGAGGATCCTCTAAAAGAGCATGACTCAAAAGACTAGAACACGCAGTATGAGAACGGGTGTGACGAGTGTCTGAAGGATCACCTGCCATAGATCCTGCTGCCTCAACAATAAAGCGAGCCCATTTGGGCATCTGAGGTGGAGCAAGTGGAGGTGGAGATGGGGGATCATCAACATCCTCATCAGAATCATCCTCAACATAATCCTAAAGAGCTGCAGTATGAGGAGTAGGTAGTGAAGTAGACATTGGAGATAGGGTATCCACTGTGGGAAGGCACTCATCAAACTGGACATCCCGTCTAAACATGACCTCTCTGTAATTAGGATCAAACAACCTATACACCTTAACATCCTCACAATAGCCAAAAAAATGAGGGGTCGACTCTTCCACTCCATGGATCTCCTCTGAGCATCAAGAATAAATGCCCATGCCTCACTACCAAATACTCAAAATGATGAAACATTAGGCCTGTCATGAGACCAAGCCTCCTCAGGATTCATATGTCAAATCACCTTGTGAGGCATTTGATTCTAAATATAATTGGCACAATTAACTGCCTTAGCCCAAAAGGATGGATCCATGGACTTGGATTGAATCATACAATTCACCATCTCCCATAAAGTCTTGTTCTTTCTCTCAGCGACACCATTTTGCTGAGGGGTGTAGGGAACAGTAAACTGATGCTACAAACCATGCTCAATACAAAAATATCTAAAAACCTGATTCACATACTCCCCCCCATTATTTGTACATATCCGCCAAATAGAAAGGCCAGACTGCTTCTCTACAAATGTCTTGAAGATTTGAAAGGAATCAAAGACACCAGACTTGTACTTAAAAAAGTACACCCATGTGCGTCTAGAGAAGTCATCAATGAATGTGAGTACATACTTGGCCCCAGATAAATAAGGAGTAGGAAATGGCATGAGCTCACTATGAATCAAATCTAAGGGTTCCAAAGCACAAGTGGCGCTTCCCTTCGGAAAGGGATCCCTGTGATGCTTGCCAAGCACACAACCTGTTAGGGTTAGAGATGGTAGATATCTAACAATTAAATGCAAATTTAAATAATAAACAGAGAAACTAAAACACACACAGAATAAATCATAACACAGAGAATTTTACATGGTTCACCCAATCTGGGCTACATCCACCAAACCGCAGCCATCCAATACTTTTATTATCCAGTGCAAAACCTATTACAATCTTGTGAATAGCATTTTCATC